>CM053783.1:435806108-436406108 GCA_028749045.1 Cupressus sempervirens | reverse complement strand
ATTAAGGATTGAACATGAGTGACTTGAAATATGTGAAAGATTTCATTATAATTCCAAAGCCTAACCCTAAAGGTATTAAAAAACAATAATAAGTTGGAATTTCTAAGACTGCATGAGGAAGACAGAAATAAGCTAAATAAAATCTTGAAAGATAGGTTTTTCACTCTTAAGCTAGGTTAACAATACCCCTAGCTAAGGATAACAATAGTGAGGTTAACACTATCCATAGCTAAATGTAATGATAATATGTAAGAATTAAAATCCTTTCGAGGAGGAATATCCCTATGCTTAGAATAGATGTTAACAGACTAGAAATTTAAGGGAATGATTGTGACAAATGTGGTAAGATCCAAGCCTACTGGAAATTGGAGATCACACCCTTGTTTGGAAGTGTTATTATATTTAATTAACAAATTTGAGCATGTTACAATTAACTACATCTAGAGAGAAGGGACCAATTTAGTAGATGGTTTAGCCAAGACATGTGTGGAGGGAAATAATCTCAAACAAACATTTAGAGAAAGGAAGGGTAGAAGTTTTTGAAGTACAAAAAGTTTGAGTTGGTTAAAAGAAAAAACTCCCTCATTCTACTCTATTGCTAAAATATGGTTTATTCAATAGAAACCTAAGAGTAGTTGGGCTTGGTTTTTCAATAAAAATATGATGAAAATTTGAGGGTCTAAGAAGTTACCCAAAGGTGAGTGAGAAGGAAATTAGTGAGAAGGAAGTGGAAGAGGTAGATAAAAAGTAGGAAATAGTAGAGCCTAAGGAGGATATAGATGAAAAGTCTAAGGAAGAGACGGATGGGTCCTACACTTCCTCGGATGAAGGAGCAACAAATAGAAATCTTCATGTACTTGTTTTGTCTAATTGCAAAAGTGATATTGTAGTTTCTAGTGTTTGTGGATCAAAGTCAAGTTTTAGGCGATTCAAGTCAGCTAAATTTAGACTGTTCATTTTAGTTAAAATTTGTTACATTTATATTTTTTAATAGACTACTTTTAGAAACTATGTAACTCTATATTATATTGTATATATCATATTATAATACAAAACTTTCCACTTCAGCTTCTTACTTAGAAAAAAAATTAAAAAATAAAATGACCACTTCGAAAGCACTGATAACAGATGACATAAACTTATATTTTTACTAAACACCGTCAGCTTTCCTTATATTAGTGCTCTATAGAATGTTTGCTTTTATACATTTAAGGGAGATAGTTTCGCTGAAATCGTTCTTTATTAGGGGACATTACTCTGAACTTCTAACCATAACCTATTCATCAATTAAAGATAGACTTCTGTCTTCTCTTCAAATATGGAAAGTCAAATACAGTTGTAGTACATCATGAATACAAATGTTTAAATAAATGTACCTCCAATAAGATAAAGGACTGCTTAAACATCACACACTAAATTTCATTCTAATATTTAAAGTGTTAAATAGTCAAAGTTGACTTATTTTTTCCAATCGTAATAATTTTCTCCTTAATGTGTGATGTTTAAGGGTGGCCACAAGATAATACAAGACTTCTTCATATACTGTAGTCACCTGCAAGTTCAATAAATAAATATTTATAAGAAACCCAGCAAAAACCTAAAAAGATTTCATTAAGTTGTACTTGAGAAAGAAGTTATAAAGATATGGTTAGGTTCCATCTTTGTTCATCTCAAAGAACAGCAAATTGTTGGATGTTTGAAGTTTGTGTTCTGTTTTAGACGGTGGAGGTTCCAAATTCATATTTAGAAATGGAAATGTTTGCACAGGATGAAGTTCTACTGAAATATGAAGAAGAAAACGGAAATCTTATATGATAATTTTATTAAAAACTAATAATATAATATATTTGTATAATAAAAGTAATCTAAAATCACGAATATTTTGATATTTTAATCATAATAAAACATACAATTTATAATTTAATCATCAAAATCTAAAATAAAACTTCTGAATCCATTTGTCAACTCACAAGAGACTATTTCCTTACCATATCCTAATAATCATAATAATTGTAGATTAGAGGTTAGACTCTAAACTAACAATGTCCTTGTTTTATTTTTCAAACGGTCTATTTTAGAGAAGACACACCTTTACAATAAGTGTAAATATATCAATTCCAGCGCCATCCATTACACAGCAATCATTCTTGCTATCAGCAAACAGTTGGAGGAAAACATAAGAAGAAAGATATGGCCCCAAATGAGATTAATCTCAGTGAAAAACAGAATGGAGATGATGATAAGGGATTTGCAAATACACCGAACCCTTTTGCCATGGTCTTCATGAGCGAATACAATTTCTTCTATTGTTGGTATTTCCATACCCACCATAACTTCAATACATCCAGCTTAGATGTCCTCCACCACCGCCTAAACGATGCATATGATAACTATATCCAAGGCAATAATCACATTTCTAATGATGACTATGAAGCCAATAATCATAGTATTAATGGTGTCGATCAAGGAGATAATCATAATCATAATAATAATAGTCTCGTGACCCAACAAGATTTAAAGCAGCCCATGAATGTTGATAACTATGAAAACTTTAAGGTGACAAACACAGATCATGAATTTTCTCCTATTCCTGATCATATAAGGAGAAGCAGGAAATTAGCGGCAGTGAAAGATGCATTCATTCAAGTGAAAGAAACTTCAGAGCTGATCAAAAGGCATAATGAGTGGCTGGGAGAGATAGAAAGTGGGTCAGTTGTTGCCTTGCCAGAGCTGTATTGCAGGAGACCCAGAGAGACGTTAGACTCTCTTATGATTCTCTGCAGCAAAGCAAGGCTTTTCATTAGATGTGTTTTGCAGCATTTGAGGAGCAGAGATTGGGACCAGTGTGAGATGAAGGAGAATGAAAAGTATAAACATGTTGATGATGTATTTGTGCTCAAATACGTACCTCATCACTTGAAACTGGAAAAATCTATGCCTAGAAATCTCAAACCTTGCACTTGCAGACACAGCATTAGTTTAGATCATTCCCTCACTTCCTGATCCGCATTTGACATAGTTGCTTCATAATGTTTTGAGCAATAAATAATGTAAATGGTCGTGCCAGGACACGCAAGGGAGTGTATTTGATTAATTTTTAATGATTATTTTTCTTGATACATTACATTTATGATATTTGTCCTATTTAAAACTAAAAATACTAATATCTGAAATTAGGGTTTTCCAAAGTTGTCAGTGGAAACATATGAGGCATTATTGTGCCAACCATTAGATAAGAATATTAGAGTAAATAGAAAATCAATCTACATTATAAATTTTTGTTTTTGTTTCGGCCATCTCAACAAGTGGATACTATAGATTTTCAGAACGAGAAATATCTTTTGCATGAATAATTTTATAGTGATTGAGATATTTATACAAGAAGAAAGATTTAAAAACATGTTTATAAGCCCATTCTAGCGTGTGCTTTTTCAGCTATGAACCAAATATAGACATTGCTCTATATTGCCATAAACGATTTTTTTTTCTACTATATATGGAGCACTATAAAACTATTCAAGTATGTAATTGGAATACTTTTGTTTTTTAATTTAAAATTGAATATAATATTCTAAAGTAGAAACTGAAAAAAATGGAAGATTGAATATATATTTGCGGACAACATTTAATACCAGTGCGTGGTACAATGGTAAATACAGGAGGAAACGGAATAAGGTTTTAATTATAATTTGATTAGTGTTTTTACATTAATCAAAATTAAATTATTCTCAAAATTAAATTATTCCTTTGCCTTCTTCTCTTGCAAGAGACTTATTTATGTATAGATTGTTATTATCAATAGTTAAATTATGTACATATATATTTTTAACCTATGAGTATGTGACAATTTGATTTTTATTTATTAAGGTTGATAGGCAATTTACATTATGTTTTCAATGCATAATTTGAACATATATTTTTTACTAATAGAATTTGTAAATTATTGTAAATTTTTTTCAAGACTTTATAATTAAAAATATTAGAATACTATGTTTAAAATCAATAAAACAATATTTAATATATTAACTATTGTTATATAAAAAATCTTTTCTTTTTTAATAAATTCTAGAGAGTCTTAGTAGAAATCCTCTTCTTTCATCGGCTCATCTTGTGCGTACATCAGCTCATCTTGGGCATACATAAAATGCACAACTGCTACTATATCAAATATTGGAATGGGGGATGGGGGAAGGGAGATTGGACTTGAAATCATTGTAAGACCAAAATCCTATCTTTATTATTTTTGAATTTCTCTCTCTTTTTTTATTGTATTTTCTTTAGTATGCCTATCATTAAGTTATATTTGCACATCTCTTATGAGAAGTAAGATCTGTATAATCTTGTAAGTTAAGTTGTTCTTTTCTAGTTTTGGTAGGAAGTATTTTTGGCTCTATATTGGTCTATTTGGAAGCTAAGATGGGTTTTCAAAACAAGGTTTATATGGCATGACTGAGATTTGTACCAACACTTTCTTATGAACTATTAGTTGGAGGTATAATTCTCAATAAAAGGACTATTATTATTGTTTTCTTGTATATTTGAGAATATGTATTCTACCATCATGTAAACTATGGGCAAAGTGGTGCATTCTTAATGGTTCTTGAATATATTTGAATTATTTCATTTTTTTATTATATCTTTTGTGAAAATAAGTTGGTTAGTGAGTTGTTAAAGAGATAGTGTTGTATGTCATGTGTAGACCCATATCTAGATGAAAAATGCATTTGTTTAGTTTTTTTTTTTGTGATTCCTCTCTAGTTCATGAGGAAGATTGATGATAGGGCATAAACATCATCAATACCTCCATGAATAAGCCTTCTATTCTTTTATATTGTATTTACTTCATCATAATTGCTAGCAACCATTTTCACTAATTATTAAGATCTGCATTGTGATGACACATTTTCTTATTGGAGGTTAATGCTACATTTATCTAGACTATATTTTGATGATCTTGAATTGATTATCTTGACTATATTAGGAAAGGCACGATTGCAAATGGGTGCTGTTTTGTTGTAGTTATCATATTTTATGTTAAAAGAGAATGTGATTTTAGGATATAATTATTTTCAATTTGAAAGAGTGATGTATTTTTTTTCTTTGGGATGCTTCTAGTGTGTACATCGTCTTACATGAAGAGATAATGATATACCTTCCTTTAGAATTCTCTTGATTAAGAGGGAACTAATTTTATGAAATGATATCATTACATTGTTTAAGAGTAGATTTATTATTTTCTACATAATTATATTACTCTCCTTAGTTTTATTTATGGTGGAGTAGTTATACAGATTTGATGAGCACCTTTGGCATTACTGTGAAATGGGGAGAAGTTAAGAAGAAAAGCTAACTAATGAAAGGGGAGAGAAATCAAGAAGAGATAAGTTAGAGGGGAGAAGTTTCAAAGATTAATATTTTATCACTAAAGTTAAAGAATTGATGGTGAAAAAAAGGCATGACCATAGACAGGGAAGAATCCCATACAAAAAGAAACGAAAGTAGTGAACAAAAAAGGAATAAAGTTACATAGAACCAAGTGAACTAATAGAGAGGACTCAAAGAAATCAAAGGATATGGATGCATCAACTCAGGGGAGATTTTAAGTGCCCATGATTGATCAAGGGAAAAAAATATTGCTAGTAAGGGCTGGAGTGTTGAAGTGTTGTCATCAATGATAATGGGGGAGATTGTTGGCATAACTATCTCAAAGCCTAAGGATTGACTAGTGGAATGACTATCACACTCATATATGACTATGTTGTTATTAATATCAAGGAAAATAAGGAATGGTGATCAGTATGGAGTCATGACCAATGAAGAACATAGAAATTATATGTGCGATGAGCTAGCTGACAAGGGCGACTAGAGTAAGGAGAAGAAGAAGTGCAAAGAGGTGATCGCAATAGACTTCCACTTAGATAAATTCATGCTAAGTGAGTATTGACGTGAAAGGAGATTCCAAGTAGACAAGTAAGATCATTTAGTTGGTATTCATGTAGGATGGACTGGCCAAGTTAGAAAGAAAATGCATGTATCAAAACACCCATGAGTGCCACATCGTGAAGTGGGTAAAAGTGCACTTATCATTGCATTTAATGGTGATAAGTATTGTAAAATTGAGGAACAATTAAAAGAATTCAAATTTGAATTCTTTCTAGTGACATAATCCATCAAGGTCATACAACATCCATGACTTTTGTTTGTATGTACTACATCTAAAAAGAGTAATGCATAATAGTGCCAGGAGTACAAGATGAGAATAGGTTTGAGGATTCAAATTTTTTAATTTGCAAATTCGGGTTTTGATAAAAAATGAGAAAAAAGTTCTAAAAGATAATGATGTTTCCAGAGAAAAGCTCAGATTATAGAGGATATAGAAAGAGAGCCAGAAAGTTAAGCTAAGTGTAATCTTAAAGTGAGAGGTGTGATAGTGAGAAGTCACAAATAAAGGAGTTAAAGTGTGCTGAGGAGAAGCCAACAAGCCTAAATAACACAAGTGAGAAAGAATGCAATAGCAAGTAGTGCCAAGTGTATAAGTTATCATGTGTAAGATATAGAGATGAAGGAGACTAGTGCATAGTTGCATACATACCCAAGGAGCATCAAAGGTATCTATACTCAAGTTAAGTATGGTACTTATTTTATTAGATCACCCCCTTTGTTATTTGCTAAATTCTATGACAATAAGTCCCATTGAGAGTGGACCATAATAGGTTATTTGTATTAAATCCCCTAACTAGGTGACACGTTAACTTGTATTCTAAAGTCCTTTAACTAGGATACTCTTAATTAGGCAAGAATTTCAAAGGTCTTATCAAAATACCTTAACTAGGTGATAACTAATAGTGTGTTTGTAATATTTTAACATAGACTAGTTCTTGATCAGGTTTACTTCAGGAGAGTGTAAGCTTTATGTGATTCAACTCACATGCCATGGTTTTTACCCTAGCTGAGTTTCAATGAGATAAATATTGTGTTATGTGATGCTATGACTATCTTTATTATTTTTTCTTAATTTAAATTGATTAAGTTGTAGCTAACCCTAACTTGTAAATTGGTGTTAATTAAAGTATGAAAAAAGGTTTACCTAGTGTATATTGGTTCACCCCCTCTCATTATACTTACATTTTAACAAACCAACACTCTTACCATAATTCTCCTTATAAAATGACCATAAACCCAAGATTAACAATAAGTCCTAAATCTAATCATAATAATAAAACTAAACCAAATCTAGAGTCCTAATGATAACCCTAACCATGATATAAATTATAATATTAAATATTAACTCAATCATTTTAATTTATTCAATGTGTTATGCATGCTATGAATTCTACTAGCTAATACATTTATATATAAAATACAATTGAGATGTATTCATGCATTGATTTTTTTTCGTACTCACCTTTAATAGAGAAAAAATTAAAATTATAAAATTCAACATCTCAATATGTTTTAAATATAGAGTTTAAAATAGTTAGGTTTGGATAGATCATTACATGTTACATGTTATAGATCATTACACATGTCTTTCTTTTTGGATGGAGTCTTTATCTCTCTTTTTGACACTGCACGATATCATCTTCATCTAAAAGTGCTACCATTTTTTAAAACAAAAAAATTAAAATAATGTATTGAGATCTTAAAGAAAACTAAACTATGTACTTAGAAGACAAAACAAGATTTATGACATAATATAAATTTTGTTCTTTTATTTTTATTTCTATAAACACCATTACATTATCATAACTAGTTTAGACATCCTATACACCATAGTATTTCTATCTAAGATATATTCATAATAATAATAATAATGTTCTCACCCAACAAGAAGTGCATCGGCTCATGAATGTTGAGAACCATAAAAACTTTAAGGTGAAAAAACTAGATGATGACCTTTCTCATTTTACTTTGCATATAGAGTGAAGTAGGGGATTAGAGGTAGGTAAAGAAGAATTCATTCAAGTGAAAGAAACTTTAGATAGTTAATCAAAAGGCACATGGACTAGTTAGAAGAATAGAAAGTGGGTAAGTTCTTGCTTTTTGTGAGCTTTTTGTAAAGGACCGAGAATAATGTTAAACTCTATTATGATAATCTGCAACAATGTAATGCATTTCATTAAATTTATTTTTAGAAGTATTGGGAGAAGTGTGGTAGAAAGGACAATGCCAATTGTAAACATGTCTATCAATTGTTTGTTGAACAAAAAAATTCTTAGAGGAGTAATCTAAGTTTAGATCCTCTTTTTTTCTTGATCCTTCTTCATTTCTAGAAGTCTAAATGAATTGGAAAATTATAATATATCATAATTACAATAACTAATGTTCAATTTTCATTTATTAAATTGAAATAGAACATAGTGATCATCATTACATTCTATGAAGTAAAAATGATTTGATAGGATAAAGAGGGATAAGATGACCTAATCCCAACAAAATGTAACAACAAGTTGAAATGATAAGAGAAAAGTAATTCACAATATATAGATTCATAAAGTTTTTGAATAAAGTAGAAATTATAGGAGAGCGAGTCCCAAAAAACACAAAACTAAAATTTGAAAACATAGGGTTTTTGGTTGGAGCCCTAAACTAGACACATGAGAGACCCTTTCACTTTAGAGGAAGGAGGAATTCGAGAGAAGAAAATTAAATGAATCCCATAAAAGAAACTAGAACTCCAACTACCCAAACATGGGAAAGACAACATAATACCTCTATAAGATTCTTATCTATAGGAATACAACCACCTCCATAGGATAATGCATCAACAAAGAGAAACCCACTAGCTAAATGTCACCTACAACCCATGTAAAAACCACCAAGAGAGGACCCACCTCAAATTTTTTTGACTCCATCTCTATAGTAGTCATAGGAGAAAGGATGAAACTAACTCCAAATTGATAAAAAATTGACAATTCATATAAACCAAACACCTTGTCCCATTATTGTACTTGTCATAGGCAATGCACTATTGTATTCACTTCTACCGATAATTCAATTAAACTCAGTGAATATGCACCAATCACAAGTAATTATTTTTAGATAAGTTACATATTTCTGAAGTTTTGTAATTTATTTATGATTTTTAATATTTCAAAAATTAAATATCTTAATTTTTATTGACTCAATTTAGTTTGTGTTATAGGAACCCTATTTTTTGGAACTACATTTCATATTTTTTGCCTAAAATTTTGATACAAAATTTGTGAATTGTAATATATGTTAAAAGGTAAATAATATACTATAGTTGTATTTGAATAATAAATACAATTAAAATTTTGGTACACAATTTATAAATGATAAGTTTATATATATATATATATATATATACATATATATATATATATATATATATATATATATATATATATATATATATATATATATATATATATATATATATATATATATATATATATATAACTATATTTCATAAAACTATATAATTATATATATCTCTATTAACAATTTACATATAATAATTAATTGTATAAATTTATAAAATATGATGATAATTAAATAATATATTACTACTAGTATAGAGATCTTAAATAAATCTATCTAAAAAATGTTGATAGATATCAATTATAAAATACTTAAAATTTACTCTTATAATTTTAGCAAATCATATTTTTATTTTTTATTTTTTATGTGGCATTTATAAAATTATTTTGTAAAGTATATTATGTCTATACCAAACATTGCAATTTTCATGTGCAAATGGTTGTCAAATTTAAGCTCAAAATGTATTTGTTAACATTAATACGGTCACACCATCATAATCCACCCTTTCTGCCATTGTAGAATGTCTATCAATATTAATTATATTTAAACAATAATATAATATACAACTATTATATATTCTTAATTATTTCTTACACTAAACTTATAATATACAAAATAGTAAAATATGACAATTTATAACACTTAAAAATATTAATATATACTATATATCTAGTACTATATTAACCCTTTCCATAAATAAAATAGTAAACTATCACAATTTAAAATACTAAAATATTATTATTATTATATATTATATATTATATATCTAGTACTATAATTATTATAATTTTATATTTCTTAAATAAAATTATTGATTATACTTGACAATATTCAATATTAAATTAAAATTTCAAATTATAATAAAAACTATTATAGTTATACTTCTTAATACTCTCTTTTGGAACTCCTTCACTTAACTAGTGATTAAAACCATATCTATGAATCAATTAGAAGTTACCATTTTTCTTACTTATTATACACTTTAGATTTTATATAGAGAAAATAAAATATTTTTTAATTTATGATATTTCTAAATTATTTATTGATAATTTGATTAGCTAAATCATTTTAAGCGTAAACACATTGCTCCTTCCATATTGCATGGTTTTTATGTATAAACGAATATTTGTAGCATTATAAAAATTTGAATGTCTCTTTAAAGTTCCTTTTGAAGTTAGGGTGACTTTTATTTTATGTCTAATTAAGATATTCATTAAGTTTTTTACTTTTATACTAATTATAGATTAAAATTTTAATTTTAAAAATATATATCATAAGCTCACTTTACTTTATAATGTGTTTTTTCGAAAAAAATAAATTATGATGTCAATAAAAATATTGTAATATAAATTATAATATAATATGAAAAAATATATTATAATATTATATATATATATATTTTCATTTATAAATATTTAATTTTATAATGTGAATAACTAGTAGTCGCAAGCTTTTGTGCTTGCAACAATGATAGGTGTTTACTTTAAGTTTATTTATTTTTAATAAATCAAATCAAATAATATTTATTTATTTAATTTGTCATATACTAATAAATTATCATCTAAAAAACATTCCACTAAAAATCTATTATGAATAAATAATATGAAAAAAAAAACATATAAAGTGGAACAAAATATATAAACTAAAATAATTATAAAAACTAAACTAAGGGAAGTTATAGTGCTTCACCTATGCGAGCATCACCAAGATCCAATGACTGCTAAGTGTACTATTTATTATCATGAGAGATGGATTCTTGTAAATCACTACTCATTAAACATGTGTCAATAATGAGTTTGACTCAAAAAATACATAGTTAAACCCTGGTAAAAATATCACAATTTCTGATGTTTAAAGTTGGTATAGGTTAGACTACTAGGAGGTAACCTCCAAGTGGTTCTTAGCCTTATTGTACCCTAGGGCCAGCCCCCTATCTTTTTGACTACTATCAACCACTTGAAAAATAATATCACAATCTAACTTGTTGTGGAAAAATATCTCCTACTTATCAATTTAAAGTCTATTAGCTTAAATATATGAATAAAATTACTTTAAGAAAAAAAAAAAAACTAATTTAAAATCTACCAACTTAAATATGTGAAAAAAAATCATTTAAAAGAAAATCTTTGTAATTTTTTTAAATTAATATATATATATATATGTAGAAACTCCCACAAATATCATATCATATTGGCTAAACTAAAATCAATATTTCAGACAAAAAGCCTACAACACAACGGTAACTTGCAAGCCTCTCATCTGGGAGGTCTTGGGTTCAGATCTACCTTTGCTTAACATATAATAATAATTAATCTAGGCTTTGACCATTTACCGATCCAAATTTAAAAAAATAAAATCAATATTTCAATAAAAAACTATACTAGAGAGGTCTCGGAGATGGAGCGCAAGTGCAAGGGCAATGAAAAGGGCAAGGGCATCGAGCAGCAATACTAGCTGCAACACCACAAGCACGAGGGGGATTTTCATGGCCTAGATCGACATCAACATCGTATGGATCTAGAGCTGCATCAACAAAGGTTCAAGGGGAACTTGCATGGCGTAGATTAGTAGGAAACCAGGTATGAGGAAAAGTCACATGGTGACATGCGACAGGTTCAGGGTAATCAAAATGGTCCTGATCCTGTTCTTCATGATCTCTCTTCCATTTTCTCATCCACATCCATTGTTCAACTAGCACGAGATCATGATTTCAGCTAGATTTTTTCTTCTACACCAGTGGTTCAACCAATTGATTTTGTATCAAACCCTTTTTTGTTTCAGAGATGCCCTTTCAGAGATATAAATTCCAAATGGCTTCCGAACACTAGTAATAAGTTAATTTTCAAAGGGAAAGCAATTATTCAGCCTGCCAAACCCTTCTTCCTTAACCCTCATTTTCATGATCGACAGTTGCAACTAAGATCTCAGGGTCCAGAAGTCACAAAAGATAGGATATTACCTATTTTCGAAAAGGGTGAATCTTCTCACCAGAATCAAAAGCCTCGATCACCAAACGCTTCTAGGCGGGAAAAGTTATTTCAAAACAATCCTCCAAAGGTTCGCCCATTCCAGCAGAGAAACACTACAGATTCTTTGGTACCCGACTATGCGAATATGAGATATCAATCTAAATTCACACAGAGAAGTCAAAAGTGAAAGATCTTCAAAAAACAACCAGTATTTGACATATGTGAATGTGCTCCTCATGGTTTACCTATCCATATACAATCCGCCCAAATGCAAAATGATTTGATTCAAGAGAAGTTAGATCTTCCAAATAGTCCCTCTAGAGCCCCCTTCATACCAAAAAAGATTTGGAGAAAGAAAGTTCAGGGTAAGGTTCTTCCAAGCCCTCAAAATCCTGTGCATGATCAACAGTTACAGGTTCTTGCATATGAACAACAATTACAGGACACTTGCCGAGAGAAATATTAGACTAATGAAGATCAAGACCCTCTGAATCCTACTCATGAACAAAAGTTGTATGTTACTTTTTCAACTCAAATGTTGCAAAGCTCAATTTCTTCTCTTCAGTAGATAACTCTCATAGGTAAGTTTTCTCTTTCTTCTTTATCTTTCTTGGAAATTAAGACACGAGCTTTCAAATCCTAGTATGACTTAAAGACATTCTTTACCATGACTCGGAGTCCAATTTCTTTATTGCTATTTTTCATTCGAAAGAAGATAGAGATGTTTTTAATAAGCAGAATGGTTGGTTCTGTCATGGAGCGGGATTATATACCATGTTGTGGATTCCAAATTTCAACCCAGGGGATATAAATATCCAATTCTTTCCACATTGGATTTCATTTCCGTCTCCACCCTTGGAATATTGTTATCATGAGATAGTGGAAATTATAGCTAACAAGTTGGGTATTTTCCTGAAACATGATTTGATTCCATATGAATGCCCTCATATGGAAGTCAGGGTTTGTTTGTTGACTAATATGCACAAATCATTTTCTAATTCTATAGCTCTCATATCTAAATGGGGGAAATGGATACAATCAGTTAAGGTTTAGGATTCTTCTGTGATTCACAAACTCCAACCTAATCTTGGTCATTTCAGTTATATGTGCCAAACTGGTCAGGAGGATGTCTTACAAGTTTGTCCAGATCATTGCACAGATCCAAATATTTTCTCTCGAAAAAATAAACTGATGAACTGCAACACTTCTGAGGATAACAATATATCTTCCATGTCAAGGGACCAAGTTTTCACAATAGCTAGCTTGCATAATATGCATACAGAGAACTTACATGTAGGTCAATTTATGTCAAGCTCATTCACGGTTTACCTTCAACAATTTCTTTGGATCATGGCCTTCTTCCAGAAAGTGTGCTTCAATAGTAAAATATTTGTTTTGGAGTATGCCCTTCCATCTTTAATGGATCCCTTTATAGTTGTGAGTTCAAATTTACCCCCTCTGTTAGACTTTCAACATGGGGTTCCTCCACAATCATTAAATTTGATCACTTTTCAGAACAGAAGATTCTCACTTTCATTATTAAGGAGGCTTATTTGGTGCCTCTCAATATAACCTTCTCCTATCATATTGACTTTTATTTGTGATCAAATTTTATCTGAAATTGCCACTTCTATCATTTTTGATATTGCAAAAGAAGAAGGTATTCAAGATAAGGATCATAATTCACCTGTAATTGACAAACTACTTCGAGAATTTCAATTCTGGAATAAATTGATCCCAAATCAGGCATTTGAAAATAAGACATATCATAACAAATTTCCTCAGGATTCTAGTGCTGCTAGCATCGTTTCAATGGTGGAAGACTCTAGGTTAGAGGATAATATCTATTAGATAGTGCAAAAGTATATGATTTTGTTTCCTCAAGATATTCAATCTCAAGATCTCTCTGATCATAATCAAGATAATTTAAAAATTCAGCCTTTATCAATATTGCAAACTCCGTCTACAATAGTCCCTATTGTCAAAACACCTAAGGTGAGAGGTAGACCGAAGGGCTCCAAAATTAAAATAGAAATTGCAGTAGGTATTCAAGCAACATTGGATAATAGCTTCACTGTTATCAAAAGATCGACGAGGAGAACTAGGTGTTCTCCTTGTCTCCAATGAAAATGATTTCTTGGAATGTCAGAGGATTAAATGTCTCTGACAAAAGGAAAAGAATGAAACAAGTCATTGATTCTTTGTAGGTAGATATTATTTTATTG
This sequence comes from Cupressus sempervirens, assembly GCA_028749045.1. Lineage (NCBI taxonomy): Eukaryota > Viridiplantae > Streptophyta > Pinopsida > Cupressales > Cupressaceae > Cupressus > Cupressus sempervirens. The sequence goes on along the minus strand of CM053783.1, from coordinate 436,391,629 downwards.
CAGGAAACCAAATTATCACAAGAAAACTTTGATAAAATAGTTGCCAATTGGAACAGATGGAAATCCTATCATATGCAAGGATTGGGTGCATCTGGGGGTTTAGTAGTTCTTTGGAACCCTCTTATAGCTAATTCAAAGCTCCTCCAACAAGAAAGTAATTGGAAAATGATACATATAACTGCATTTGATATATCTTTTATCTTGATCAATGTATATGGACCTGCTTCGACTTTGGACAAAGCATGTGTATGAGAATCCATCACACATTCCCTTCAACTGCAGGATCAATAACAAGTGGTTATTGGAGGTGATTTTAATGCTTTATTATCTCAATCAGAGAAAGCTGGAGGTATTACCCCCCCCCCCCCCCCCCCCCCACTAAAATGCTTCAGGATTTTAATGGTTTTGTGGACAATAATAATTTGATGGACGTTCATCCAAACAATGCTTCATTTACCTGGACTAATAAAAGATCTGGATTTGCAAATATTGCTGCTCGTCTAGAAAAATTTCTCTTATCTAATGATTGGAAGTTGAGTTGTTCAGATATTTCCTCAGAAATCCTTACATTGCCAGGATTTGATCATTTTCCTATATCTTTAAGCCTCATTTGCAATATCAAATGTTTGGAACAACATTTTCATTCTTCATTCAAATTTGAAAGTATGTGGCTCAGGCATCCAAAATTTCTACATAATATCCAACAGTGGTGGAATGAAGCTCCAATGGAAGGACTTAAAATGCATCAGTTTGCACTGAAGCTAAAAAATGTCAAATCTCAAATCTCAAATTAGAACTTGGAATCAAAAGGTCTTTAAAAATGTGTTCCATCAAAAGGTAGTAGTCAAAGAACAACTTGAAGAAGTATATAATTAGATCGTCCAAAAGGGAATGATTGAAGAAACACATTCTTCTAAAAAAAATCTACAATCTCAATTGGAGGATCTGTGTGCTAAAGAAGAAATGTACTGGAGACAAAAATCTTAGGAATTATGGCTTCAAGATGGGGATAGAAATATAAAGTTTTTCCATACATCAGCTAAGAAAAAAAGAATTAATAGTAAAATATTCCATATCAAAGATGGTACCTCTGGTGATCTCTTGTCCAATGAAAATCTTATCAAAATTGAAGGCATCAAATTTTTCAAAAACCCTCTTGTACCTGATGTCTTGACTTCTCCTTCTGCATCACAAGTTGATGAACTTCTTGACTCTATTCCAAAATTGATTACAAATCAGGACGATGATATTCTGATGGCTCCCTTCACTATTCAAGAAATACATAAGGTTGTATTTTATTTTTTGCTTGACAAAGCCCCAGGTCCAAATGGTTTTACTGCATTATTCTATCAAAGTTGTTGGAATATAATTGGATGGGATTTATTGGCGGCTATTGAAGAATCTAGAAGATCTAAAAACATGCTGAAATATTTTAACACTACCAATATTTCCATTATTCCAAAAACTAGGGATCCCCAAACTTTTGCAAATTTTTGACCAATTTCTTTGTGCAATTTATCCTATAAGATTATTTCTAAAGCCATATATCTTAGGATTCAACATCTTATCCCATGTATTATTTCTCCATAGCAAGGTGGATTTGTCCCAGGCAGGGAAACCATGGAAGGGGCTCTCGTGGCTCATGAAGTTCTCCATTCTATTAATTCAAGCAACTCTTCAAACTTTGTTATTAAACTGGATATAATGAAAGCTTATGATAGAGTTTGCTGGAACTTTTTGCTTCAAGTACTTCCTGAAATGGGTTTTTCAAAAAATTGGTGCAAATGGATTAAGGCATGTATTTCAGGAGCTTGATTTTCACTTATCATTAATGGTAAGCCTATGGGTTTTTTTCCTTCTACATAAGGGATTCGACAATGGGATCCTTTATCTCTAGTCTTTTTTATTATTATTATGGCTGAAGCATTTAGTAGGGCCATTTCACATCAACATATGCTAAAGAAATGGAAAGGAGCTCTTATTTTAGGTACACACATATCTATCACACACTCTCTTTTTGCAGATGATACCCTGTTATTTGGTTTGTCAAATGTACAGGAAGCTCGCTATATTCTTTAAATACTCTTGATCTTTACTCAGCTATGTCTGTTCAAGTTATTAATGCTCAAAAATCCAAGATCTATTTTTTCAATACTAAGAAAATGGTTTTTGAAAAAGTTAAACAGATCTTGGGATTTTTAGAAGACTTTCTTCCGTCAGTATATTTGGGTATTCCTTTCTTCATGGGTTTAAATAAGTCTTCATATTGGTCATTGGTTATTCAACGTATTCAAATTGAAATTGCATCTTGGAAAGTTAGATGGTTGTCGCTGGCAGGGAGAATTTTGTTGATCAAATCAGTTTTAGCTATAATTCCTAACTATTTTATTGTTGTCCTCAAGATCCCACCCAAAATATTACTTATAATTCAAAAATTGATTAAGGGTTTCCTTTGGTCAAGTAATATGGATGAATCTCGTAAAATTCCACTTATTTCATTACAAGATATGTCACAGACTCCAAATGTTGAAGGGGCAAGAATTCATGATTTACTCATTAGAAATGAAGTATTTGGTGGGAAATTGATCTAGCACATGTATTGTAAGTTTTAGTCTACGTGGTGTAGAATTATGCAGCAAAAATATCTAGATAACTATGATTCTTCTAGAATCCTCACTATTTCAAATCCTCCAAAAGGCTCAGTTATATGGGATTTCATGATAGCTTCACACAAAATCATAGTAGATTACATCTCTTGGGAAGTCAACAATGGCTTAAGCATTAATTTTTGGAAGGATTCCTGGAATGGTCAAATTCCCCTTTCTAAGAGTGGGATCTCATTGAATGTTATACAAGTTGCTGAGCTTCACTGGGGGACCCAGTTTAATCATTATGTGGAATATGTTTGTGTATTTTCAAAGAAAATATTTTGGAAGGATCCTTCTAGTTTACCTCTATCACCTCAGGAAATCATTCAATTTCAAAATATTTTGAATTCAAGGCAAGTTTTCTTTTCTGAAGTCCAAGATCAGATTTTTTGGGCTCCAGCTAAGGATGGAAATTATTCAGTGAAAGAGGGGTATAAAATTTTACAACAGAATGGTTTGAATAAACCTAATTCCAAAGCTTTTTCATTTTGTTGGAATCTAGTTGTTCTTCCTAAAGCAGGTTGTTTCTCATGGCTAGCACTTAAACACATGATTTTAACTAGTGATAGATTGAACAGGCTACAAATTGCTTTTCCTTTTAATTGTGTTCTTTGTGAAGAACATGAAGAAACTATGGATCATCTATTTGTTACATGTTAATTTTCTTATCAATTTTGGTGCTTTATTTTGAGAAAACTTAATTATTTTACTCCTTTGCCAAATAATCTTTGGGATCTCTTTCAAGTTTGGCCAGTTCTTTATCAAAAATCATTGTTTGCAAATCTCTGGAAATGGATCCTAGCCCTGGTAGTTTGGACTATTTGGTGGGAATGTAATAAGCATATTTTTAGACAGGAATCCCTTCCATTAGACATTGTTCTGAATGGTATTGAAAAATCAATCTCGGAAGTGACTAACTCTAGCTTAAAAATGATCAAACTCAATCCCATTGTGACCCATTGAGATTGTCAAATTGTCCAAAATTGGAAACAATTATTCATACCGAATGGGTGGAAAAGTAGTCAATTACTTGCATATTTCTTACCCCGAAAGAATTTTCGGAGACCCCCATCAAATGGCTTTTGGAAGTTGAACTTTGATGGAGCTTCAAGAGGAAACCCAGGTCCATCAGGTTTTGGAGCATGTATTAGAAATTCCACTCGATAGGTTGTGGCTATCACAGTCTCTCCTTTGCCTATTGATACTAATAACATAGTGGAGGCTCATGCCCTATTGGCCAGGCTTATATTAGCTAAACAAGGCTATTTTCATAGGCTACATATAGAAGGGGATTCTTCAGTTATTATTGATGCTTGTATCCATAGGCGCATCATTTCTTGGAAACTAAAATATGTTCTTAACCAAATTTGAAGACTTCTTGATGAATGTTTGGATGTTTGCATATCGCATATTTATCGAGAAGGGAATAAAGTTACATATTTTTTTATCCAATTTGGGTTGTGATGGAGTTATTGCTTCTACTTTTCAACCTTTACCGTTTATTGAGAAACACAAGGTCCTTAAAAATCTTATTCAAGATGACCTGGTAGCCTCTTCTAGCTCAGCATTTGAAGTTCTCTAGGGATTGCTAGGAAACTATTCAGCAGCTAAACTGGTTCTTTCTAGGCAAACACATATGCTGGGGTCTCTTGGTATACAAAATTTATTCGGCATGTCTAGATGGCCAATCGACACACATATGCTTAGCACTAGCTATTTGGCTCAGTCATAATCTTGGAATACCTAAAAAGTCAGAGCTAAGCAAGATAGTTTTAGGTGCTAAAATTATCAAGAGATTCTTAGGTGCTAAGTTAAACATGTAGGTAATTGATGCTAAAGATTGTTTCAGGTGCTAAGATTTGTAGGTAAGTAAAATAGTAGGAGAGCAACAGATGCTGGCCATAGCTTAATAGTTTCAGGTGCCAAGTTTAGTAAGAGATTCTCAGGTGCCGAGTTCAGCAAGAAGGTAATTGGTACTGAGTTATGCTGAAAAGTTTTAGATGCTGAGTAAATATAATAGTCTTCAAGTGCCACTGAGTTATGTTGAAAACTATCAGGTGCCGAGGGTACTTGATATTCTTTAAATGTTGAGTTAAGGTGTCAAGATTAGCATGATTATTTCAGATTCTGACCTAAGCAAGTTATTCTCAGATGTTGAGTTAAGAAAATGAGCATTAGGTGCTGAGTTTCCCTAGAAATAGAGTTGGTGTGTTGATGCCAATTTTAGTAGGATTGTTTCAGGTGCCGAGCAGAGCAGGTTATTTTCAAATGCCGAGTTTAGCACATGAGTATTATGTGCCGAGTTGTCATGGATATAGAGTTGGTGTCGAGCAAGTGTGGAAACATAGTGATAGTCGAGCAAAGTAGGCTCACATTTATAGTCTCAACTTGCGAAGCATACATAACTTGTTCATACATCTGTATACACAACTTCTGCTTAAACATGAATTTTATATCATTTTCGAGGTTCTTAAGAAGTCTATAGACACTGGAAATTTTATTTATTTGAAACATGCTTTGCCATTTGAACCATGATTTATGGGTGTTCGATTAGTGGAAAAAATCAAGATGGTGGGCTAGGCTATGATCAATTTGCAAAGGGATTCTAATGTTTGAATCTCCATGGGTCTGTATGTAGCTCTAGTGCAGCCAATTGAACAAAATTTTTGGGATTTAATTGTTGAGGTTACTTCGGGTTTGGATTGGCTTCATGGCACTTCAGATTTATGTACTGGTTGGGGAACTCTTCCTGGTGGACTTGGGTCACCTAATGGTGGATTTGTGTCTGATTGGGAAGACTTGTAAGATAGTGATAGTAAATTCTTTAGAGCTTTTGATGGCTTGTTAGGATTAGCTTGTTAAGAAGATTTTGCTTGGATAATGCTAAAGATCTCGATGTCAAAGCACTCTTTGATTCACCGATGCGTGGTAGCTGATACACCCATTGTAATTACTTGTTTTAACTATCTATATCTATGTATATATTAGGGATGATCTTGGGTTTTCTTCATTGATTCTTTCCTAGTCGACCTTGTTGAATCAGATTAATAAAATATTATAGTGACATGCCACTTTTGCCTAAAAATAAAAAAAATAAAAAACTATACTAATTCAAAAAATAAATTAAAAAAATTTAAAAACAAAAACTTCAATCATACAAATATCTTAATTTCTAAAATCAAAATCAATATTCAAAGTGAAAATGTAACGCCCCGCCAAGGGATCCAAAGAATTAACCTAGAGTTTCACTAAGTTTGGTAACTTTTTTTTTTTTTACATGAAAGTAAATACCATACATAACTTATTCACAATAACGAAAGCAATAGCAATGTCCATCTGAAAGTAAACATAACATACATAACAGATTACATTCTTTAAAGATCCCTTAACATTGGATTACATACAAGAATCCATCTAGTACAACATCCACATGAAATAATAATGATAAGTCCAATGTTTAAACATTACATTTCCAAATGCTCAATCATCCACTGTACATGTCACAGGGTATGACAAGCTCAAAGAATATACATATGTGAAATAAGGTACATCATCCTATTCTAATCCATGATACATCAAGTCAATCACATGATACACATGATACATCATCATAGAATACATATACATCCATCATAAGATCAAACATAATAAACTAAGTGCACGGTTCCTCCCAACCATCAATAGCATCATTAGACCATCGTGGGCCCTAGCCATCCCACCGTGCGTAACATCCCAAACAACCGAAGAGATCATCGGTATTAACATAGTAGGAATGTCACTCCTAATATATACAACATCATATGTAGAAAGTAATCTAACATGAAAATATAAGCATAAGATAACATCATCTAACATATGCTAATCATCAATGAAAGGATACATATCCACCATCACGAAGGACGCATCAGCCACGATGTCTCAACGAGTCTCAAATGAAAAGAATGGAAAATACACTACCACCCGACCACATGGTACCTAAGTGGTCCACTCCCACCGTGTTGAGGAGATAATCTCAAGTCCCAAACAGGCTATCCATAACACATAGCACATATCTCTATAAGTCAAGGAATCCTAAAGGTATACTAACTCAAAGGTTCCAAACACAAAATCTGACATCTACTTCCCAGAGGCACACAATGACATGTAGGAACCTACTATGCAAGCGGGAAAGTATCATCGCATTTATCACGTACAAGTTACCCTAGTAGTTAGCTAAACTCCACGGGTCCATACTGATCTCATGTAGCCACTAGTACCCTCTCATACTGACAAGGCATACTATGGAATGCAAGGTCACAACCATGCGTTCTCACTACTCCCGTCCTAGCCTATACAAGAACTCAAGGCATGGGCGATAAAAAAAAACTTATCTTTTTTGGTTCATTTAGTTAGTATTAGGTGTGAATGTTATCACTTATTAATCCAACTTACAATGAGTTACCCTGGATGCCTCTTAGGACCCCGGCCCCCATTGCAAGCCACTTCTCGTCACTACATGTATATATCCTACCCTAATGCTCATGGACTCATAAATCTCAAAATTACAAAAGATAATCCATAAAATCATCAAATATGCATAAAAGCATCAAATCTCCATGAGCAAACATCCATAGAAAATCATGAACACAACAACTCTCTATTGGCAACTGAAGTATCACTGATAATCAAAAGTATCCAATGGTTCTCAATAACCAAAATATATCTCAATCATACTGATTGAAGACTCCAAAAATGGTTGAGGCAAACATGTCACAACATGACATCATCAAGAATAAATCCACATTTCAGTCCCATCATGGCGACTAGAAAATAACCAAGGATAACTGATCGATGACCAAAATAATGGTTAGGTCAAGAGTCTCATAAATAAAAAATCTCAACTATAACAATCAGTATTCACATCCAAGACATAGAGCATTACATCACATAACCATGGTTGGGTTTATAAAGATCGAGATTAAAACATCATCATGACATCACAATCACAAAACCCCCAAGCCTCTGGTAGACGTAATATAACTGGTCAACACTAGTCAACCCAAAATCCAAAACAATAGCATAAAGAATACATAATGTAAACACATGTTTTGGTTTTGCTAAGTTTTCAATTTTGAATTCAAATGCAAAAGTCTCGGTTTACATTTCCCAAACTATATCAAGTGGAGAAATTTCACGTTTTACCTAACCCATGTATTTGTTTGATAGATAAAAAGTTTCTCCATTAGACTCAATTTTCTAATTGATCTAATAAAATTTTATTCATATAAAATTTGTTTGAAAAATGACATTTCCATTGAACAAAATTTGCATATATCAAAACTTATATCACGTTCTAATAATTAACCTTAATTAACTAAATTAAGTTAATTATTATTATCTCTTCATTATAATTATTAATCATATTCTTTTAATCTTTTATCTTTACAAAATGATCCATCTATATAAATCATTTTAAATAAAATAATTATTTATAATTAATAGTATATATACATACATAAATATATGTATATATAATAATAACATTTAATAATTTAAAAACAATGCAACTTGAAAAGTCAAAATTCATATTCATATATCAATTTAACCCCTTCCCCAGTCGCCGTAATACCTGCGGTCATATCAATTGTACCACTGTCTGCATATTGCAGACTATACCCTGGTCACTGCACCCAATGTACTCATGACCCGTCATTTGAGAGACGTCAGGGCCTTTGCGATCACTGTCGGACGTCAGTCGTGAGAGTACCAACCATGGAAAGGGAGGGGGGTGGTATAGGGTATAACCTGCCCCTCCAAATAATTTATATATATTTTTTAAATGCAATTTCAATAACGTTTTTTATAAAAACGTTCCCATGCGATAAAAAATTCATTAATATGAATTTTCTACTGCGATTTGATAATCGAAATCCCCAACACACACACACACACACACACACACATATGTATATACGAATTTTGTGTCACAGTATATGTACAAATAATGCATATATATATATGTATAATATATATATGTATGCAGATTTAAAGATATAAACATATATATTCACAATATATATGAATTCTAATTTTCGAAGTTTTCCTATAAACTTTTCAATCTCAAATTTATTCAATAAATAATCTAATGGTTTGGCTACCATTTAAAACCCTTAGCCCCTTTTTCCTTTTAGATCTATGCATATAAAAATTCTCAAATAAATTTAATTCCCCAAATTGAGAATGCATACAATAAAAATATGAAATTCCTCAGAGGACATATGGAAGACACGAAGAAGACAGGGAAAGCAAGATGCGAAAATAGCATAAGTAAAATCACAAGAATCTACCCGAATTCTGATGCTAAATCGCTGTTCCTCATAAGACCCGCAGAGCAAGCTCCCTTCTTCAGAACTCTCAAATCCTCCAATGCTCCAATTGCACTCCAAACACTATGTCTAAGCTTCTAGGGATGCCTGAATATAAAGAGCTCTCAGGAAACCTCTAGAATGCTTCTAGAAACAGCTGGAAGGTGTCACAAACTAAGCATGGGTTTTTTCCAACCTTTTTTGATGAGTCATAGAGTTGTAGACACCATGTGCTTAATTGATGCACTAACCCCCGTGTTGTTGACACAAGAGAAATAGAAAATGCGTTAATTCCCATGCAAGCTAAATTTTATAACTTTCATTTTAATTTTTATAACTTTTATTATTATTATTTTATTTATTACTTTATTATTATTTTATAATTATTATTAATTTTAATTTACTAATTTTCTTTTATTTAATTCTTTTTCCTCAATTAATTCTCATTTAATTAATTATAATCACAATATCAAAAATCATGATATTTTATTAATTTTCTCAAATAATTAATTTATTAATTAAATCTATTTATTAAGACTTAATTAATAGAAAATTCACCATAGACCTCCAAGATAAAATATGAAAACCCATCATAGAACAAATCATACAAAATCAGTCTAAAGGGGTTAAAAATCACGAATTATGTCATCCAACACATTCGGTGGGTACTCAACTCTGATACTTGTCCTAACTCACTAGGACAAATGGTTTTAGGGTTTGGGATTTGGACTTGAGAATTTATCTCCCTTCTCTTATCATTGAGATAGTATAATAGGGTAAGCTCATCCTGGCAATTCAGGGAAGTTGATACCCGGTACCTGCAACCTGCAGAAAAAACCATGCATGTACATACAATATATAATGCTAAGCTAAACAGATAATGGTAGGAAGTGGTGCATCGTGTAGATCCCAACTAAGCAGGTGACTACGACTCCCTTCCTTAACGACATCAGAAATGCCATACAATAAGAAAACACGCACACCATACACATGCAAGTATGGGGTAAGTATCCATAATAAAACACATGAGATTATAAGCCATCTAACTAATCATCATTAATAACTGAAAACAATATAATGATCATCATGTATGCATGAAATGCAAAGTCTAAATGATCACATCATATAACCACTGAATCCATAACATAATGTCTGATAGTCTCAAAACAATACCACTAATCCATCGACATAATACTAGTCCATCAAAGTCTGATAATAATTGCAACAATGAGTCTAGAAAAGATGTGAACGAGGGTAGGCACTAGATCCACCCCCCCTTGGATTAGGCTTACTCTTGGAAGCCTACAAACAAGTAGGGATATAACTCCCGTAATCTAGCTGCATCCTCCCAAGTAACTGAAGAATCATCAGTAGGGTCCCATTGGACCCTTACCTACTCGATGGTTCAACCCCTGAGGGTCAACCTCCGCTGCTCCAGAATATGAACCGGCTCCAAAGCCAGCTACCCATCCTCTACCTACAATGCATTCCAATCAAGAACATGCACAATATCAGGAATATACTGCCTAAGCATTGAAACATGGAAAACATCATCAATGCGAGCTAGGCTGGGTGGTAGAGCAAGACGGTAAGCAACCGAGCCAATCCTCTCCAAAATTTTGAATGGTCCCACAAAGCGAGGTGCCATCTTAGAACCCTTTCTGTACCGGATTGGACTCTTTCACGGTCGCACTCTCAAGAAAACCTTATCACCCACAGCAAACTGCTTATCTCTCCTATGAGCATCGGCATACTTCTTCTGCCTATCCTGTGTCGTAGTCAAATGCTCACGGATACGCACTACCTGTTGCTCCATATCACGAAGCATCTCATTACCCAACAGGATGCGATCCTCAAGGTTGTCCCAACTCAAGGGTGTACGACAAGGACGTCCATATAATGCCTGAAAAGGTGCCATGCCAATAGAACTATGATACCCATTGTTGTAAGCAAACTCCACTAGGTAGAGATAGTCCTCCCAATGTGTCTGCCTATCCATCACATACATACATAACATATCCTCCAAAACTTGGTTCACCCTCTCTGTCTGACCATCAGTCTCTAGATGATATGCTGAACTGAAGTTTAGTTGCGCTCCAAGCTCATGCTGCAACGATGTCGAGAATGCGGATGTGAATACAGGATCCCTGTCAGAAATGATCTTTCTAGGAATACCATGTAATCTGACAATGTCATGCATGAAGAAATTAGCTACAGAAGCTATTGTGTAGGAAGACCCGATCAGTGAAAAATGCGGCACCTTAGTCAACCGATCAACGGTAACCATGATAGCATTATGACGTCGAACTATCATAGGTAATCCTACTATAAAATCCATGGAGATGATATCCCATTTCCAAGAAGGAATTAGATTTGGCTGCAATAGTCCTGCCAGGTGCTGGTGTTCTGACTTGACTCTCTGACACTCAAGACACCTAGCCACAAAATCAGCAATATCTCGCTTCATCCTAGACCAAAAGAACAAACGTCTCAAATCAGCATGCATCTTCTTGACACCTGGATGTGCTGAGTAAGGTGTACGATGGGCTTCTACCAGAATCAAGGTGCGAAGCTCATCCAGTAATGGCACATAAATCCTCCCCAAATGTCTCAAAAGACCATCTGATTCTCAAACGTAACCTGCAAACTTACCTTCCAAGGGTCTTCCTGAATCAATCTCTTTGCACACTTCTTGATACTAGGAATTTGTAGGAAGTGCTTGAAGAATCTGACTCCTCAAATCCACACTAAGAGTCATCGATGTTAACACATGTCTCCTATGACTCAAAGCATCCGCCACCACATTCTCCTTACCCTGAATGTACTTAACCTCAAAATCATACTCGCATAGAAATTCCATCCATTGTCTCTGGCGAGCATTCAAATTAGGCTGAGTAAAAATGTACTAAAGACTACGATGATCGCTATGTAGCTCAAACCTGTGCCCCAACAAGAAATGTCTCCATCTTGTCAAAGCATGAACTACTGCTGCTAACTCAAGATTGTGCGTAGGGTAATTTAGCTCATGATCCTTGAGCTTGCGTGATTCATACGTAATCACCCATCCATTATGCATCAACACTGCCCCAATTCCTTCAAGAGAAGCATCTGTACACACCATGAAATCACCTTCTGGATCAGGTACAACTAAAATTGGTGCACTAGTCAAAAGCTCCTTGAGCCTCTGAAAAGCTTCCTCACATTTCTCTGTCCACACAAACTTCTTACCTTTCCTCTGAAGAGAAGTGATAGGATGTGCTATCCTAGAGAAGTTCTGGACAAATCTGCAATAATAACCTGCTAGGCCCATGAAACTATGAATCTCTGACACATTAGTCAGTATCGACCAATCTATTATCGCCTGAATCTTGGTAGGATCCACTGAAATACCATCACCTGAGATGACATGCCCTAAATACCGAATCTCTGATTTGAAGAATTCACACTTAGCTGCATTGGCATAAAGCTGATTGTCTCTTAAACACTGCAAAACCAACCGCAAGTGTTCCTCATGCTCCTTCTGAGTCTTAGAATATATCAATATGTAATCAAGAAACACGAGAACAAACCTGTCAAGATATGATCGAAAAACACCATTCATCAAACTCATGAACACTGATGGAGCATTAGTCAACCCAAAAGGTACCACTGTAAACTCATAATGCCCATAGCAAGTTCAAAAAGCGGTCTTGTGAATATCAGCTTCCTTAATACAAAGCTGGTGGTATCCTGACTTAAGGTCAATCTTGGAGAATACTATAGCTCCCTTGATTTGATCAAATAAGTCATCAATCCTAGGCAAAGGATACATGTTCTTAATAGTCACCTTATTCAACTATCTATAGTCAATACAAAGGTGCAAAGAATTGTCTTTCTTCTTCACAAAGAGCACTGGAGCTCCCCATGGTGATACGCTAGGTCAAATGCTCCCTTTGGCCAGAAGTTCCTCTAGCTGAAGATGTAGCTCACCCAATTCCTGAGTAGTCATATGATAAGGAGCTTTAGAGATAGGCTTCGCTCTAGGAATCAGATCAATACTAAAATAAATGTCTCGCTTTGGAGGCATTCCTGGAATCTCACTTGGAAAAACATCTACGTACTCCTACAAAATCGGGTGATCTAAAGTCTTCCTCACAGGATCTTCCTCATTAAGATCATTTACCATAACAACAAATATTTGACATCCCTTACAAAAACTCCGCTTCATTTGCATAGCAAAAATCATCCGCAGAGATATAGGCCTTGGTATCCCAACTATCTTCACATCATTCCCTTGGTCATCTTGGCACAAAATAATCTTCTTCCTGCAATCTATACTGGCTCTATGAGATCCAAGCTAGTCCATGCCTAAAACCACATCATAGGAACCAAGGGGTATGACTCGAAGATCCACTGTAGTATCAAAGCTTCCTAATCTAAGCCCACACTTATGAACTATAGAATTTGTGGAGAGCTTAATCCCTGAGGCTAGTTCCACTTGCCAACCATGATCTTGCTTCACTGCATCCACCTTACACTTAGAAACTATAGATGGTGAAATAAATGAATCTGTAGCTCCTAAATCAAACAATACTGAAAGAGATATACCTCGAATAGCACCTGTGGTCTCAACCACTGTTCCCTGATGATCTGCCTGACGCTGATCAACTGCTGCAAAAACTCTATGAGCTCTACCTACATCACCAACTGTGGGTTCTGAAGCTGTAGGCCTAGGTCCTAAAAACTGAGGTGCTCATTGTGGACACTGAGCTGCATAATGTCCAATCTATCCACATGAAAAACATTTTGTATTCCTGCCAGATCCTCTACCCATAGGTGGTACATTAGATTGCTGGCAACTGTTCCTGCTCACAAAAGACTGGCTACTCTGAGCTGGCTGATTGGACTGATTCTGTTTATTGCGTTGAGCATTGCGGTTGTTCTTAAAGTTAGAACCTTTGCCACCACCTTGAGTTTGGGAATTCGATCCTTCCTGCTGCTGCGTCTGCTGAGACTGTTGCTGATACTATTTTCCCTTAGAAAAGAAAGGCTTCTTGTTACCACCTGAATTGAAGTTCCTTTTAGATCTTGATGTTGCTGGTGCTCCTACAAAACCACTTTGACCAAGGTTGACACTTTTCTCAACAAGGATTGCTCGATCAACCGTATCCTTGAGAGTTTTTGGCTCAAATACCTTGACACCCCCAATTATACGATTATTTAAACCCCTAATAAAGTGTTGTGTCAATTGAGCTGAATTTTCACTAAACCCTAAAAAAGACATGAGCTCATAAAGCTTACGCTCATACTCAATCACTGTCATAGTGTACTGCTTGAGATTATGAAACTCATCTTCCCTTTGCTGCTTCCATTCCTCTGGTAGGAATCATTCACGAAAACTCTCTAAGAATAGTTCCGATGTGACACTGCTCATATCGATTCCTAGCTTCTTCTCCTCAATTTTCCACCAAGTGGCCCCAAAATTCTCCAAATTGGTAATCGCAAATCTTGCCTTAACATTGCTATCGAAATCTTGCATAGCAAAAATCTTGTCGAGGGAAATAAGCCACTTCTCGGCCACATAACCAGAACCTTGCCCATTGAAAGGCTTGACCTTGGATCTTGAAAGGTCCTTCATCTGAGTGGACACAATGGACCTCTGACGATCCTTTCGAGGACTTCTAGATTTGGGTCTATGCTCTTGTTCTGTCTGATGCACTTTAGGCTGTTCTTGAACAGGAGGTAGACATTCCAGAATAGTCTGCATCATCTATCTCAAACCAACCTCTTCAGACTCAGCTTGGTCCTCTCTACGGCTCTCTTCATGCTGCCTATTAGAGAGCTCTTCCTTGCTCTCTACACGAGCTGATCCCTCATGGGCAGACTCATGGGCACTGATAGCTCTGTCACGACCATGGCCTCTTCCACGGCCTCTACCACGGCCTCTAACAGAAGACCTAGTTCCAGATACCATCCTACAACAGTATAAAGTACTATTAAAATCAAAAGACGCATGTTTGCAATAGACTAAGTTCAATTCTATTTTTAGGTTTAAGTAAAATTTCCAGTTTTGAAAACTAAGTGTTGAAGTATGAAAAATATTCAAGTAACAGTTCAGGTTCTGTTTCAGTTCACTTAGTTTCAAGTTGAAGAGATACACTTTATAGTTCAAGGTTCTAGTTGTTCCAAAATACCCAGAGCTCCCAATGCAGAAACTCGGGCTCTGATACCAAATGTAATGCCCCGCCAAGGGATCCAAAGAATTAACCTAGAGTTTCACTAAGTTTGGTAACTTTTTTTTTTTACATGAAAGTAAATACCATACATAACTTATTCACAATAATGGAAGCAATAGCAATGTCCATTTGAAAGTAAACATAACATACATAACAGATTACATTCTTTAAAGATCCCTTAATGTTGGATTACATACAAGAATCCATCTAGTACAACACCCACATGAAATAATAATGATAAGTCCAATGTTTAAACATTACATTTCCAAATGCTCAATCATCCACTGTACATGTCATAGGGTATGACAAGCTCAAAGAATATACATATGTGAAATAAGGTACATCATCCTATTCTAATCAATGATACATTAAGTCAATCACATGATACACATAATACATCATCATAGAATACATATACATCCATCATAAGATCAAACATAATAAACTAAGTGCACGGTTCCTCCCAACCATCAATAGCATCATTAGACCATCGTGGGCCCTAGCCATCCCTCTGTGCGTAACATCCCAAACCACCAAAGGGATCATCGGTATTAACATAGTAGGAATGTCACTCCTAATATATACAACATCATATGTAGAAAGTAATCTAACATGCAAATATAAGCATAAGATAACATCATCTAACATATGTTAATCATCAATGAAAGGATACATATCCACCATCATGAAGGACGCATCAGCCACGATGTCTCAATGAGTCTCAAATGATAAGAGTGGAAAATACACTACCACCCGACCACGTGGTACCCAAGTGGTCCACTCCCACCATGCTAAGGAGATAATCTCAAGTCCCAAATAGGCTATCCATAACACATAGCACATATCTCTATAAGTCAAGGAATCCTAAAGGTATACTAACTCAAAGGTTCCAAACACAAAATCTGACATCTACTTCCCAGAGGCACACAATGACATGTAGGAACCTACTATGCAAGCAGGAAAGTGTCATCGCATTTATCACGTACAAGTTACCCTAGTAGTTAGCTAAACTCCATGAGTCCATACTGATCTCATGCAGCCACTAGTATCCTCTCATACTGACAAGGCATACTATGGAATGCAAGGTCACAACCATGCGTTCTCACTACTCCCATCCTAGCCTATACAAGCACTCAAGGCATGTGCGAGAAAAAAACACTTATCTTTTTTGGTTCATTTAGTTAGTATTAGGTGTGAATGTTATCACTTATTAATCCAACTTACAATGAGTTACCCTGGCAGCCTCTTAGGACCTCGGCCCCCATTGCAAGCCACTTCTCGTCACTACATGTAGATATCCTACCCTAATGCTCATGGACTCATAAATCTCAAAATTACAAAAGATAATCCATAAAATCATCAAATATGCATAAAAGCATCAAATCTCCATGAGCAAACATCCATAGAAAATCATGAACACAACAACTCTCTATTGGCAACTGAAGTATCACTAATAATCAAAAGTATCCAATGGTTCTCAATAACCAAAATATATCTCAATCATACTGATCGAAGACTCCAAAAATGGTTGAGGCAAACATGGCACAACATGACATCATCAAGAATAAATCCACATTTCAATCCCATCATGGTGACTAGAAAATAACCAAGGATAACTGATCGATGACCAAAATAATGGTTAGGTCAAGAGTCTCATAAATAAAAAATCTCAACTATAACAATCAGTATTCACATCCAAGACATAGAGGATTCCATCACATAACCATGGTTGGGTTTATAAAGATCGAGATTAAAACATCATCATGACATCACAATCACAAAACCCCCAAGCCTTTGGTAGACGTCCTATAACTGGTCAACACTAGTCAACCCAAAACCCAAAACAATAGCATAAATAATACACAATGTAAGCACATGTTTTGGTTTTGCTAAGTTTTCAATTTTGAATTCAAATGCAAAAGTCTCGATTTACATTTCCCAAACTATATCAAGTGGCGAAATTTCATGTTTTACCTAACCCATGTATTTGTTTGATAGATAAAAAGTTTCTCCATTAGACTCAATTTCCTAATTGATCTAATAATATTTTATTCATATAAAATTTGTTTGAAAAATGACATTTCCATTGAACAAAATTTGCATATATCAAAACTTATATCACGTTCTAATAATTAACCTTAATTAACTAAATTAAGTTAATTATTATTATCTCTTCATTATAATTATTAATCATATTCTTTTAATCTTTTATCTTTACAAAATGATCCATCTATATAAATCATTTTAAATAAAATAATTATTTATAATTAATAGTATATATACATATATACATATATACATACATATATATATATATCTATATATATATATACATACATAAATATATGTATATATAATAATAACATTTAATAATTTAAAAAAAATGCAACTTGTAAAGTCAAAATTCATATTCATATATCAATTTAACCCCTTTCCCAGTTGCCATAATACCTGTGGTCATATCAATTGTACCGCTGTCTGCATATCACAGACTGCACCCTGGTCGCTGCACCCAATGTACTCACGACCTATCATTTGAGAGATGTCAGGACCTTTGCGGTCGCTGTCGGACATCAGTTGCGATAGTACCAACTGTGGAAAGGGAGGGGGGTGGTACAGGGTATAACCCGCCCCTCCAAATAATTTATATATATTTTTTAAATGCGATTTCAATAACGTTTTTTATAAATATGTTCCCATGCGATAACAAATTCATTAATATGAATTTTCTACTGTGATTTGATATTCGAAATCCCTAATATATATACATTTATATATATATGTATATATATATATATGTATGTATATATATATATTTGTATGTATATATATATATATGTATGTATATATGTATATATATATATAAATATGTATATATATATATGTATATATATATATATGTATATATATATATGTATATATATATGTATATATATATGTATATATATATGTATATACAAATTTTGTGTCACAGTATATGTACAAATAATGCATATATATGTATGCAGATTTAAAGATATAAACATATATATTCACAATATATATGAATTCTAATTTTCGGAGTTTTCCTATAAACTTTTAAATCTCAAATTTATTCAATAAATAATCTAATGGTTTGGCTACCATTTAAAACCCTTAGCCCCTTTTTCCTTTTAGATCTATGCATATAAAATTCTCAAATAAATTTAATTGCCCAAATTGAGAATACATACAATAAAAATATGAAATTCTTCATAAGACATATGGAAGACATGAAGAAGACAGGGAAAGCAAGATGCGAAAATAGCATAAGTAGAATCACAAGAATCTACTCGGATTCTGATGCTAAATCGCTCTTCCTCAGAAAACTCATAGAGCAAGCTCCCTTCTTCAGAACTCTTGAATCCTCCAATGCTCCAATTGCACTCCAAACGCTATGTCTAAGCTTCTAGGGATGCCTAAATATAAAGAGCTCTCAGGAAACCTCTAGAATGCTTCTAGAAACAGCTGGAAGGTGTCACCAACTAAGCATGGGTCTTTTCCAACCTTTTTTGATGAGTCATAGAGTTGTAGACACCATGTGCTTAATTGATGCACTAACCCCCGTGTTTTTGACACAAGAGAAATAGAAAATGCGTTAATTCCCATGCAAGCTTATAACTCCAATTTACTTTTTAAATAATTTCTATTTAAATTTTATAACTTTCATTTTAATTTTTATAACTTTTATTATTATTATTTTATTTATTACTTTATTATTATTTTATAATTATTATTAATTTTAATTTACTAATTTTCTTTTATTTAATTATTTTTCCTCAATTAATTCTCATTTAATTAATTATAATCGCAATATCAAAAATCATGATATTTTATTAATTTTCTCAAATAATTAATTTATTAATTAAATCTATTTATTAAGACTTAATTAATAGAAAATTCACCATAGACCTCCAAGATAAAATATGAAAACTCATCATAGAACAAATCATACAAAATCATTCTAAAGGGTTAAAAATCACAAATTATGTCATCCGACACATTCGATGGGTACTTAACTCTGATACTTGTCCTAACTCACTAAGACAAATGGTTTTAGGGTTTGGGATTTGGACTTAAGAATTTATATCCCTTCTCTTATCATTGAGATAGTATAATAGGGTACGCTCATCCTGGCAATTTAGGGAAGTCGATACCCGGTACCTGCAACCTGCAAAAAAAACCATGCATGTACATACAATATATAATGCTAAGCTAAACAGACAATGGCAGGAAGTGGTGCATCGTGTAGATCTCGACTAAGTAGGTGACTACGACTCCCTTCCTTAACCACATCAAAAACGCCATACAATAAGAAAACACACACACCATACACATGCAAGTATGGGGTAAGTATCCATAATAAAACACATGAGATAATAAACCATCTAACTAATCATCATTAATAACTGAAAACAATATAATGATCATAATGTATGCATGAAATGTAAAGTCTAAATGATCACATCATATAACCACTGTATTCATAACATAATGTCTGATAGTCTCAAAACAATACCACTAATCGATCAACATAATACTAGTCCATCAAAGTCTGATAATAATAGCAACAATGAGTCTAGAAAAGATGTGAATGAGGGTAGGCACTACAGAAAAACTAACTAATTTAAAAAAAAAAAAAAAAACTAAAACTTTAAAAAATAATTATGAAAATTAAAAAGTAAACTAATTTAAAGTCTTCTAGTTTAAACATACACATAAAATAATTATTTTCAAAAATATACAAAAATTAATATTGTTGGTAAACATATTTGTCACTATAAAAATGACCCAATGGACTGTATGTGGCAAACTATTCACAATAGTTGAATAGGCCCTTAATATGTAGCCTTCCTCTGCATTTAGAGGGGTAGCTCCCTCGCGTGATATAATTTTTAAGTTTTTAAATAAAAATGAAATCAAACTTTTAAAGATGAGAAAGCTCATGATGATGAATGCATCACATGAATTCACAGCTTTCTTGAATTAACATAAATTGACTAATTACAACAATCAAGATCTACACTTGAAGGCTACTATTAGCACAATGCTGATTCAATAATTCATGAACATTTGCACAATACTGTGAAAACATCCATTACAAAGAAAGGATCAACATCTCAACTTTTAGATATGTAGAAAGAGAACTCAAAATGTGTTTCCTTTTTATTTCCTTGAACCAAGAACATAAAAGAAATTTTTGATGACAAGAACAAGATCTGTACACACTTTCTAAAAATTGTCTTGGTACCAAAACTTTAACATAGTGTCCCCTTATTTCCAAATCCGAAAAGTCCCTTACAAAGCCAAAAATGACTCCTTATATAGACACAAAGGTTAAGAACTACTCTCTCATGGTTATTAACTAGCTCCAAAATACATAATTTTGAGAGGTTAGCTAACCTCACTAAAATTAACCTATACAAGGAAAACTCTAAAAACAAAACATTAGCTAGAATTACTAAGAATGGATACATATCCAATCACTAGTCTTCTAGCTATGAACTCTTTCTTTCTGGACATGATTGACTTATCCCGGAAAGTCCTATAAGAATTGAGGATGATCATCATTGAATCATAATTGGGAATGAACACATTCTCCATCTTAAGTTTGGCTGTAAAGTATTTATCTTGGATTTCTTCTAACTCATGTTGATAGGCTAAAATGCTACAATCTTCCAAAGTGACTGCAACCAGACTGAGCTTCATCATGGTTTTGACATCCAATACTCGATTATCCATTTCTAAATGAATTTGGATAGTGAAGGAATCAAGAAGAAATTGGCAATCAATATGTTGAAGATCATTTATTGCCACCCCACCTGTGATAGTACAAACTAGTTCATCTACAACTTTTGTTTTCAACTATTCTGATGAAGCTATTGGTTTTTCAAACTCAATGATCCATTTTTTGATATTTATCATCATCCAATTAATACTTTTGCTCCAGATACATGTCTGATTCTCACTTGGATAAGCAATAATTTTCTTGAGAACCAAGGTGTTTGTATCTAACTTGGCCATTTCTTGTAATTCATCAACTACTTTTTGCCAATTGAATTTATGCTCTTTGTTGCTTTCTAGCTCTTTAGACATTTCTTGTATCTGTTCAATGACATTTCCATATATTTCCTTCACTACAATTATGAGTTTTGAAGCATCATCTATCGTTCTGTTTATTCAAGCTTCGATCATCATACTATGTGACTTGTGTTTGTTTACTCTTTCCACAACAACATGATCAAGAATACCATCAGGACCTGCTAAGGCTAGTGAAGTAACCACTACCTTTGCATTAGAAGAATCACTAATCAAACTGATGTAAGACACCAACATTTGAACTTTCTCTTTGAGTTGCTCCTTGGATCTTTTCTCTTTATTTGCTCTTTGTAACATTTGGGTAGCAGTCACTTCAAAATTTTGAAAATCACTTTTTGTAGTAGATGGACCAAGATCAACCTTATTCAGAATAAAATCTGATTTGGATGCTTCAATAACATTCTTCTCTACTATTGGCTTTGCTATTTCTACACACAGATTGCCTGAAATTTTATCAATTGCCAACTTGGAGATCAATTTAGTCTTTTCACTTTAGGAGGCTTCTGGAGGAAGCTGGAGATTACATCAAATGGAGGTGAGATTATTTGAATAACTTTCTTCTTCTTTTGAAGACTAATGTAGAGCCATGAATGTGCAGTAGCTGTAAGTGAAACATGCATGTCACCTATTGTATTTTCAAAAATTATCATTAAATCTTCTAAATTAGATAGTTGATTACCTAATTTGGTGATGTCTATTAATGATATCTTAGGAGGAGAGAGCCTTGAAGGAGGAATGACTACGTCATGAGAGGATGCAATTGGGATGTGTTCTTCAACAGTTTGAGGAGTTCTTTAATCCTTCTCATTAGGTTCATTTCCTTCCTAATTCACTCTAGTAGATTTACATTTCATTTTTGTCCTTCTTCTTTTGACTATAAACTTAACCAACTGATTTAGATATTCATCTTGATCTAGAGCACTCGTATCCAATTATTGTATTTCTCACCAAAAGTTGCCTCCAATTCCATTTGAGACGATTCTCCTTGATTACCTCTTTTCTCTTTACTTTGAAATTCACCAGTCACTTTTTCTACTTTGATTCTACTGACCCAATCTCTTGTTCTTTTAAGGACATAGGTAGTTCTTTCCTTTAGGCTTTTCAACTCCTCAACTAACCAATCAATAGGAGGAAGATCTAGTAATTCAATTTTCTCATAGTAGAAGGGGAAACTCCATCATCATTTATACCTATCACATTGATATTCACCTTGAAGTCTATCACCTGCCTTATAGTAAGGCACATCTAATCTCTCTTCCTAACTTTGAAATCATTTTCACAAGCTTCCCAAAAGTCCTCTATAGCCAAAAAGCAACCAAGGCTAGGGATTAGCTTTAACTCATTAACTGCGCAGCCTTTAATATCATAAGGGAAACACATAGTATACAGATGAAAATTAATTGTGGTGATGGATCTCTCTATGTTCCTCACATCTGATGCATTATCCCAACAATAATGTCCAATGTTGATAGAGAAAGGTATTTGATCTATCCTCCTATTCTTGCAAAGCTTATTAATTTGACTAATCTGTCTACCCATTTCTATCAAGACCAATTTATCATCGACAAATCTAATTAGCATTAGGGGATACCCATCATAGGTAGCTAACCTAATATAAGTGAACTTTGGGAACTATATGAAAACACTTCCACACTTTTGTACTTTCATAGCTACTTCTAGTGAAATTCTGAGTCCATGTTTCCCTGAATTTCTCTTACAGTCAACATTGCGAATGCATCATTCACTCTTCTAAAATGGTGCAGGCTACTATCATACTGTATCTAAGGAAAATGATTGTAAATAATAACTGCATCATCATATATACCTTTCTAGTTAAGCCTTGGCCAACTTTTGGTGCTTGCAATAGCATAGAAAAGATAAGAAGTCATGTAGAAACAATCATTTTCTTGAAGTTCTATGAGTTTCCTATGCAATGAGTCATTGATAATTTCAGCCCAATCAATGTGTTGCTTCCCTTCACAAACCATGTTAATAAACAAGAACATCTAACCTTCAAATTCATGTGAATCCCAAAGTCCTATTATCCTTCTTAATTGAGTTACCATGTTTGCTACATCTTCTTTTAACAATGATCTATGGATGGACTTGGCTAGTTGAGATTTCCCTTTCCTTGGTTCCAAGAGCCACAATCTAGCAACAATATTTAAACACTGAGTTTGATTCGCCAGATAGTACTCCTTGGCAATTCTTAAATTGATGTTGGCATATTACACTCTGGTAGGTAATTGGAAGGAAATGATGATAGAAACAGGATCCAGATGGAAAATCCCTTTATTATTTGATGAAATGACTTCCCTGGTATTTGGATGATAGGCTTTCATGCATTCCAACACTAGATCAGGGCTCTATGCTGAGATGGGGTGCCCTTCTACTTGAGCCAAGCCACTTTCCAATATTTTTCTAGCTAAAGGGGTCTTTTCTTCACTCTCAAGAGACGACCAAAAATCTTGAAAGAAAACACTTCCTAAAATGGTATCACCAATGTCAGCAAGTGTAATTTTTAAAATGGGAGCACAATCCAACCTTTGATATTCGTACTTCATGATTTGGCTACTGATCCTTCCTTTTAATTCCTTTTAATTCTTGTGGGTTTAATGTATATTAAATTGCCATTTTATTCAAAGCATGCATGTCTACTTTGCATTCTATGTTCTTATGCTCTAGGTTAGTAGGCTATCCAATAACATTTTGTAAAATAGTTAACATACCATTTTCTTTACTCTATCTTGCACCATTTTGAATACTTGGGCTGCGAATTTCATGTTCATCAAACATCACATTTCATGAATCTCATGCCTTGTCTATTACCATGAGTCTATACATCTAGACTATATACTTTTCAAGTGTGTAGGTTGGAGACTTTGAAAAGGTAGAAGGTGATCCAAAAATCAAAAAAAAATTTCAAGTGAGAAGGTACATTGACTGCCATATAGTAAGCGCTTTACCAAATGGTTCCTCTGTGTCACCTATCTACCCATGAGATATAATATGGAGAGGAGATAGTGAAACAAATAACATGCCTATCAGTGAAAATATGTTTGAGAGAAAATAGATAGCTCATGTGTCTCCACAAATATCATCTTTGAACTTATCATTTAGTCAAATAGTTTGCATGCTTTGTCCATGGTCACCACCAATGTAATTATGTTGGAAATCAAGAAGTGCTTGTTTTGGATAACATAGAGGTATTCCCTCATATAGTCTTCAAGCATGCAACTCCATTCCCATGCCATAGTTTGCCAACTCTTGTTATTATTGTTCATAGTTCATGGCTTATTGTAGACATCAGGCTTCCTCTTTATTGTACCTAATTTTCTATACAAGGCGACCCTTCCCTTTCCTCCAAATTAGGTTCTTCTTTCTCTTTAAAACCTGAGCCTTCTTCTTATTGTTTATTGGTCTCTCTCCATTCTCAAGACGTGATTATTGTAATCAGTTGGGATAGGAGGAAAGCCACAAGCAGGAAGATTCAATCGTTTAGAAATTGAACCAATCTATTACTAATTTTGTAGGCTCTTTTAACTCACCATCTGATAGTTGGGTGAAGAGTGCTGCATGGAACAATTTCAAGAGTCTGAATTGGTCATATCAGATGCACACATATACTATAGGAACATATCAAAATCAATCTATTGAACAAGATGAATCATGCCCATTATCTATTATCACATAGAACTTTTGAATCTTGGGGAGCCACATGCCACTGAATGGAGCACCAGATGAAAAGATGAATTGATTTGTAATGATTCACTTTTTAATTCTCATCCTTTACTAACTTGATCAGAGAGGTTAATAACCACCTTCAAAATAAGTAATCTGGAGCTCAACCTTAACCTTTGAGGCAAGAAGTTAAGCTTAATGTGTGGAAGAAAATATGTGTTTTGACAATTTATCTTAACCTCTGTAGAGGTTAATGGTTAATGATCAAGTTGAAAATATGTATTTTGGTTCCTTCCATTAACTTGCGAGAACTTTTGACTCGAGAACTGAATTTTAAAAATTTGAAGTGCTGGATGAAGCTGGTGATTAGCTAGAGGATTTGAAGGGTGTAATTTCTCAAAAACTCTGAGGCAAAGTGACCATTTTAATGCTTAAAATGAGGCTTATTCCAAAAGCAACCATAGCTGAAAAAGGCAAGGATTGAGGCAATTTGATATCTGGGCAACAAATATTAAAAAAAAAAAAAAGTATTAAAAGATATAGTAAAAAATATGAACTTTTCCCACAAATATCCTATTGGCTAAACTAAAGATTAATATTTGAAGTAAAAAAAATTAAATTAATTAAAATAATTTAAAAACTAAAACTTTAATAAATTTTAAAAATTAAAATTAAATAAAGAAAGAAAAACATAAATTAAAACTGGAGATAACAACTAATTAATTGTGTAGAAAAAAGAGAGAGTTTAAAGTATAGATAAATTAATTTATGAACTAGTATAGATATCTTAAATAAATTTATCTAAAGAAATGCCGATAGTTATCGACTACAAAATAATTATATTTTATTTTACTACATCTAAAATTATTTATATTTCTTTTATCTCCATTTATTTAAATTTTTACTAACTTAAGCTTTTAATTTTAATTTCTAGAAAAATGGATGATTTATATCTCCAAATATTATAACAAATTTTTTTTATGGGTTATTTATTAAATTCTTTTTAAAAGTATATTCTATTTATAATAAGATTTAAAATTTTGACATGTAGATAGTTGTCAAATTTAACCTAGAAAAATAAAAGTTAACATTAACATACTCACACCATCCCACTCCACCCATTCTACCATTGTAGAATGCTTATTGACATTAATTAAATACAAGAGTTAAAATGGAGATAAATTTAAAAAAAAAAAAAAACAGTTAAGAGTTTAGATAATAGTTAATTAAATTAAATAAATAAGAAAAAAACAAGAGTTAAAGTTGGAATGAGATAAAACTAGTCGAAAAATAATTAACAACAAGGGCTAACAAATTTCTAGTCAAAGACTGACAATTTCCTAGCTGAAAAAATAATTTTACAGGAACAATGTTCCCACATATAGCCTATTGACTAAATAAACTAGTAGTCGCAAGCTTTTGTGCTTGCAACAATTGTTAGATTGTGGTGACTGATTAGGAAAGTACTGTAAATACTTCATAAATTCTTCTTTTTTGGGGTGTTGCCTCGAACTCCAAAGAATTTATGAAGTATGTACATTACTTTCCTGATTAGTCACCACTATCTAACAATCTAAGGAGAAGCTGAACTCCTCTTCAACTTCGGTTGGTCTTCTAGACTGACCATGAATCAAAGAATAGTAGAGTCCAGGGTGGTTTGATCTAATGGGAGCCCCATGTGGTACCGGTATAGCTATAGGATCAGTCTCCAAGTGGGAGATTGTTGTTTAGTGTGGAGCATGATCAATCCCCAAGTGGGAGATTGTTAGATTGTGGTGACTGATTAGGAAAGTACTGTACATACTTCATAAATTCTTTGGGGTTTGGGGCAATGACCTTTTTTTTTTTTTTTCGGCCATGGCTGACGTTGTAGCCCTAAAATGGCATAAAATACTTGTATAAAAGGGCTCAGGGTTAGGTATTTTCATTAAGTTGTGATGCAAAATTGGTTCTTGTGGCAGTATTGAGCTATAAGGGATTACAGATTGTAATTAGGTTATAATCATTGGATCGTAATAATATCGAACTTCCTGTTTGGTGGACGTAGCCCAGGGATTGGGTGAACCATGTTAAATCTTGTGCCTTGTGTTCTTTTCTATGTGATTTATTATTTTCTATTATTGGTTATATTTGCATGTAATTGTTATTTTTTGTCCGTGGTTTAATCCTAACAACAATGAGCCGATAGGTGTTTACTTTAAGTAAAATAAAATTTAATTTTGGATTAAATCAAATAAATAGTATTTATTTATTTAATTTATTGTATACTAATAAATTATCATTTAAAAAATATTCCCATAAAAGTCTATTATGAAAAACTAATAAGAACAAAATATAAAAAAATAACACGTATAAAGTGGAGAAAAAAATATAAACTAAAATAATTATAAAAAATTAAAACTAAACTAAGGGAAGTCCTAGTGCTTCACCTCTGTGAGCATCCCCTAGATCCAATGATTGCGAAGTGTTCTATTTATTATCATGAGAGATGGATTCTTATAAATCATTAGTCATTAAACATGAGTCAATGAGTTTGACTCAAAACTACATAATTAAACCCTAATAACAATATCATAATTTAACTTGCTGTGGAAAAATATCTTGAAAAATTAATATGAGTAATATAAAAAAAGTATAGTAAAAAAATAGGAACTAAAAATATCATGTTGACTAAACTAAAAATTAATATATAAGTAAAAATATTAAACTTATTAAAATAATTTAAAAACTAAAACTTCAAAATTAAATAAAAAGAAAGAAAAAACATGAGCTAAAAGTGGAGATAACAACTAATTTATTTTTTAAATAAATAAATAAAAAAGAGTTAAAAATATAGATAAATTAATTTATAAATTAAATACAAAAGTTAAAAGTGGAGATAAATAAATAAATAATAAAAAATAAGACCTAATAGTGTAGATAATAGCTAATTAAATTAAATAAATAGAGAAAAAATAAGAGTTAAAATTGGAGCGAGAAAAAAATTGGTCAGAGGCTACAATTTTCTAGCCAAAAATTTAATTTTGCTATTCTGAACATAGGGCTAAAATATATTATATAGATATTTTATTTTATTATAATTTTTTTCCCCTAAAAATATCAAATCTATTATGACTAATTTTATAGAAGATATTAAAGTGAAATAATTTATATTATTTTTGAGATTAAATACATATGCTGCAGTAAGCTAAAAATTTATATTAGTTATATTGAAATCTTAAATTTCTCATTATCATGATATATAATTTAAGTGAATATAATTTAGTATTAAATATAATTTATTAAATTAAAATCAACAATATATTAATATTAATTACTAGATAGTGAAAAACTTTCACGATTTAAGAATATTTTATGAAATTTCTTTTTTATCAATACAAACAAATCCAACTATAATTAGAATCTTATTTCGTTTTAGTGACTCCATGCACTGTTTCTAAATATAGTTAGGAATTATTCAATATTCTATTTTCAAGTTTCTAAATTCGAATATTAAATATATTTTTAAAATTGAAAAAACAAAAAGTAATGTTTATCTTTGCTTCACAGCTCATGAAAACAAAGTATAGAATAGAACTATCGTCAAAGCTGATTTCTTGATTCTCTATAAATATCTTAACCACTGCGAAAGCAGTCATGAAAAAAAGAAACTCTACTTCTGAAGTTTTTGTAATGCCGAGTTGCTGAAATGGGTCGAAACAAGATAGCGATTGAAAAGATAAGAGATGAAGTGAAGAGAAAAGTGACGTTTGTTAAACGAAGCAAGGGATTGTTCAAGAAATGTGAAGAACTGGCGGTTTTAACAGCTTCAGAGGTCGGAGTGATCATCTTTTCAAACTCAGGGAAGCTATTTGAGTATTGCAACTGTGAGAGCATGGGGAGCCTGCTGAAGAGATATCATGACTGCCAGCAGAAGAATGAGGTGAAGAAAGAGAAGGAGCAGTTGCAGTCGATGATCAAGCGTTTGATGGGAGAAGAGCTTTCAGATTTAGGGATGAAAGAGTTGCAGGAGCTTGAGAGCCAGTTAAGGGCTGGGATGACTCGAATAGAGGCCAGAAAGAATGAGATTTTGTTGGAGAAAATAGGTCAAATTGAGAAGAGGGACCATCATCTGCAAGAGGAGAATCAGATATTGAGAAGCCAACTTGATCAAGCTGCTAAAATGGGTGGGGATTTAGATGTAGGAGTAACTACATCAGCTTTGGCTGTTTTGTCTAAGAAGTTGGACTCTCGACTCTCTGGCTCAGTATAAAGTCTCAATGAACATGGTAGTGAATGTTCATGGCGGTGGAGGAATTTGTATTATAAAAGTCAGTTTACTTTGGATGTTTGAAATCCAAAAGTTAGTTTATTGGGTCTGTTTCAGAATTCATTTCCAATCATCCACGTCTCTTATCAGGCAGCAAATATTTAGCTTTTGATCTCATTATGTCTTCAGATTCAATTGGCATTCAACTTTGTATTTCAGTTATAGTTTTTGGTATGACACATCTAGAGTGTTCAGTCTTTCAAACGATGTATATAATATATGTAGTAGTTTGTCATTTTAATTATTTTCCTTATTACACGATCAGTTTTTCATTCTTTCTAGTCTATTGAACTTTGGATATAGAGTGATTCAAAATATTTTATCTTGTCAAAGGGCTCTTGGTCTACTGGTGAAGTTGAATGGCTCACAAAGAGCCCACTAACGATCAAGTTTTGCTGAGTGCAAGGTCCAAAGACATCAAAAAGGGATGAGGCCGGGATCGTGCCACAGGTGAATTTGGCAGCGTGGATGCTCCTCAATCCTTGGCTCTTAGCCGAAGAGGTTTCAAGCACGGTTTCAAGCACGCATGCGTGGGCCTGTATCCTGTATCGAGTACCTAAAACATCTTTGTGGATTACCTCCATCAAAAACAAAAATATTTTATTTTTCTATTCCTATTAGACTCTCTAATGAATGAAAGAAAGAATTAATCTGTACTTTACAATGTTAAATTGGTTAAGAAGTTTCTAGATTTACGCTACATAAATTTTTATTTGAAAATATAGATATATTAGTTTATACTTATATTCATCTTTAATGAAACTAATATGTAATATAAATTGTTTAAGTTAAATCTTTTTACAGCTTATATTATTAATCAACTCTTATTAGAATTTATTACGTCTGAATACATACATTAATATTAGTCATTTGTTGGTGTAATTCAATTTTAAGTTATTTTAACACCAAGAGTTGATTAATTTATGTACAATGATAATAATATTCTAATATATACTTACAATCTTCCGTAATAGTTCTTCAGATTCTAAAGAATGGGTCTTTTAATTTAAAATAACTGCAGCCACATGGTCGGCTTCCTTGAAGCGATGACTCTTATTTTAATTTTATATGCCTAGGAGAACTTCCGAAAACGCATTAGCCACTCTCAATTTACTACCTTTTTAGGAAATTAAGGTTGAAGTGACAATTTGGGAGTCTCTCAAATTTTAATAAATTCTATTTTTCATTTTTAATGTTATTTTATTTTTAATATTGAAATTCTTGCAACTAAGCAAGGGAAAAAATGATATTAAATATTAAAAACTATGAATTCACTTAGTATGTGAGAAAGAATATTATATAGAATACCGGCTTAAAAAAATCTAATATATAATTTTTTAATTTATTTTTTATATAGTTAAATTTAAATGTCATGTACAAATAAATTTTTAAATCAATCATTAGGAAATAAGTAAATATGAAAGTTTTCTTAAATCAAAATAACTTTTTTTATTCATATATATTAAATTAGTGTTAGATTAAATAGACAGAATTAAAAATATGAAAAAAATATAAAGTTGTAATTATCTACAAAATCTATCTATCTATATGTTTTAAGGATGAATTTTTTTAATAATCAACACATTCACTCATAATTATACATTCTATTTCCTTGATACTTTATTAATGCTCATAGGCATTCTACAATGGCAGAATGGGG
Organism: Cupressus sempervirens; assembly: GCA_028749045.1. Classification (NCBI taxonomy): domain Eukaryota; kingdom Viridiplantae; phylum Streptophyta; class Pinopsida; order Cupressales; family Cupressaceae; genus Cupressus; species Cupressus sempervirens. The sequence continues at coordinate 436,360,655 of CM053783.1, read as the reverse complement.
AGTGAGATGGTGTGAGCGTGTTAATGTTAACTTTTATTCTTCTAGGTTAAATTTGGCAACCATCTACATGTCAAAAGTTTATATTTTATTATAAAAAGAATATGCTTTTAATTTTTTTTTAATAAATACCACATAAAATATCCATTTAAATTATAATATTTAGAGGTATAAATCATCTATTTTTTTTTAAAATAAAATAAAAAGCTTAAGTTAGTAAAAATCTAAATAAATGGATATGTATCGACATTTCTTTAGATATAATTTTTTTAATAATCAACACACTCACTCATAATTATACATTCTATTTCATTGATACTTTATAAATTAACATACATTTCTATAACCAATAATTTTAGTCTATAGAAATATTTTTTATTACAATTATAATCCTCTATAAAATTATTTTATTAGAAACTAAAACTAAATACTTAAAGTAATAATATTATAAACTACAAATAGATTAAATATCACATATAATTAGAATTAATTCAACAACCTTTACAAATTTCAAGTTAATCCCTTGGAAGGGGGCTTTCCTTCAAAATGGAGTGGGTGGGAGGTGAGATTATTTAGGAATATTTAATGGAATATTTAATGATAGTTGGTCCATGAATTTTGAGACTTTTGAGGACATTTTAATGGTAGTGCCACAATTTTTTAAATTTTGGTTTTAAAAGTTTGAGCTTCAAAATTTAACAAAGTTCTTGGTGTCATATATTTTAGAGTCAAAACAAACATAAGATCATAAATTTAACATTTAGTTTTGCTGGAAAAATAATGAGAAATTTTTTACACATGACAAAAACTCCCCTAAGTTGGTGGAGCTATTTTCAACTCCAACCCCACCAACTATAGTTAACATGGCTAAAAAGTAGAGCTCTTATTTTGTAGGAAAATATTCCAAATAATCCTTTAAGCAACGAAAAAAATGAATAATGGGACTTCCTACTTCACAAAATCAAGTCAAAACCCCTCTCATGGGACCTCTCCCTAACCCTTGAATTTGATGGTTGTAATGGTAATTATTAAACTTTTAACTATATATGTAATGTGTATGTTTTTATTTTGTTTATTGCATATGCATACTAATTTAGATTGTTTTTAGTAGAGTTAAGATTTTTGTATATATTATTAATTTACAATATTAGTTTGTATGTGATTTTATCCACTTGTTTAGTTGATATGAGATTTTTTGTATGTATCTATCGATCTCTACAAAAGGCAAAGAGGTTTGATATATATTAATAATAGATTTAATTAAAAAAACACAATTGTAACTTCACCAATAAAAACACAGAAAGAAATAAGCAACACAATGAAATAACATTTTTGGACAAATTCTCCCTGGAAGAACCCCTAAGGGAATTCGCTAGTTCTATAGGTGAGGAATTATATTAAACTTCATCAAATCAAAATATAGAAAAATTCCTTGTCTCTTAGTAGAAGAACTTCAACAATCTCCTAATATCTCTCATTGATATTGACCATTGCTATCCCCAACGCTATCAATGCACCCTTGCTAGCACTGCAAGACCATTTTCTATCATTGCAAATTTATCCGTTAAAATTGAGAATACTTTTCAAACTTGTGTTCTCCAAATGCCCCCTATCCCCCTCTTATACTACTCCTATTAGAAAACCAATGGTCAAGATTCATTTTCAATCGATGGTTGAGATCAAAACAATGCATCAACCAATAAAATAATTGGTTTCTAGTTGCTTCTAAAAGTGGTCAATTATTTAACAAATAATTATCCCTATTATAGATAATTATTTAGTAAACAATTATTTAATAAATAATTAATTGGACTCTAACTATCACTATAAATTATCACTGCACCCTATTTAAACTCTATGTCTAAACACATTCTCTTAAGCCAAATGGCTTCCTTGCAGGCATGATTAGCTGCCATACTTTGCCTCTATTGTGGACAATGAAACCACAACCTTTCTCTTGCTCATCCAACTGATTACAAAAGAAAATAATGTAAACACATATGAACTAGTGGATCTTCTTCTATCAACATCACCAACCTAGTGTGAATCCATAGAGCCTTAAATATCCAAAGAATTCTCATTTCTAGCTCCATGAAAATAGATAGAGTACTCTGAGGTACCCTACAATTATCTAAAGAATCTTTTTATTGCACCCCAATGTGCTCTTCCTAGATTAGACATGTAATGGGAAAGTACTCCCATTGTTTGAACAATGTTTGGTCTTGTACTAACCATAGCATACATCAATCTTGAAGCAACACTCTAGTATGGTACTCAAATCATCTCTTCCATCTCTAGTGGGGATGTGACACTATGAGATAGAAAGCTTTGTTCCCATGGTAATAGAAACACTCAATTGTCTGGAATCCTACATATTGACTCTTCTTAGAATAGTACCAACATACTTACTCTGGCCTAGCCAAAGATTTCTATTTTTCCTATATCTTATAATCTCCATTCCAAGAATGTGCCTTGTTGCACCAAGATCTTTCATCTCAAACTTTGCTAAGAGCTAAGATTTTAATTCCTCCATCAAATCTTTTCCTTTGCCAATAAAAAACCTATCATTAACATATAAGGTAATAGCCAAGAAATGATCACATCAGACTTGAAATATATACAATGTTCTAACTTTGAACACAAAAATCCCAAACACAATACACATGTATCAAACTTCTGGTAACACATCCAAGGACTTTTAAAAAAAAACTATACATTGATTTCTTTAACTTACAGACCAAACAACTTTTACCCTTCACAAAATAGTGCTATGGCTATGCCATATATTTTTCTTCCTCCAAATCTCCATGAAGGAAAGTTATTTTCATATCCATTTGCTCAACCTCTAGATCGTGAGTTAATGTAATAGAAAGTAAAAATCGAATTGATGTCATTTTTTCTATAGGAGAATTTTTTTTTCCATAATATATTCTTTCAACTTGGGAGTAACCTTTTTCAACCAAACATGCTTTTTATTTCTCAATTCTTCCATTTAAACCTGTCTTCTTTTGAACACCCATTTACAACCAATATGCTTTTGCACTTTAGGCAATGGTACAAGGTCTCATGCCTCATTCTTCTTAAGAGCTTCCATCTCTTCATCCACGACTATTTTCCAAGACTCTAAATCATTCATACCAAGCACCTCTTCTATAGATCTCAGTTCATTAATATTAGCATTCAAAGAAAATATACACCTCCAATCATTAGGAGAATATCCATATCTTTTTGGTGCTTTCCTCTATCTACTAGACCGTCAGACAAGATCTTGCTCATGTACAAGTTCATGTTCAGGTTCTCCCTCTCCCTCTAATGATTCTAAACTCATAGTGCTCTCCTCAACATCTTGTCTATCTAAGGGCCTTGATTTAAATTTCTTAGGTGTAGTAGGAAGTTGAGTCACATCTTTCTTTTCTTCTATCTATTCTTGTTGCGATGTAATAGAAGAAGGCTTAGTTTATCTAAAGATAATACTTCTAGAATAAAATACATTTTGTTCAATAGGATCGAAAGGCTCATATCCTTTCACACCATAACTATATCTAATGAAGATACATTTTGACAACATTGTTCTCCAATTTTTTATTCTTCTACTTTAACACATGAGCATATGCCTCATGACCAAATACTCTTAGATGTTGAGGTGAAGGCTTGTGGCCCTACCATGCCTCTACTGGTGCCTTATAAACAACAACTGATATAGGAGACCCATTTATCAAGTAGTAGGCACTGGGTACAAGTTCATCCCAGAATTTTTGTTCCAATCTAGCTCCACTCAATATACTCCTAGCCTTCCCCATCAAGGTCTTTTTTATTCTTTCTACAAATTCATTCTATTTTGGAGAATAAAAAGTTGTCTTCTCTCTTTTAATACCACAATCTTTACAAAAACATTCAAAATAATTAGAGACATATTCACCACCATTATCACTTCTCAAACACTTTATCCTCTTTCTAGTATACAACTCAACCATTGCTTTGAATTCTTTGAAATGACTAAAAACTTTAACTTTAATCCTAGGGAAGTAAACCCATGTTCTTCTACTGAAATCATCATTGAAAGAAACATAATAAACTGATCTACCAATAGAAGGAACATCAACTTGGCTAGATACATTTGAATGGATTAGATCCAAAATACATGAGGACTTATGAGAACTTAAGTTAAACTGAATATGATTTTGTTTACCATAGATACAATGCTCACAAATCAAACTGAGGATTGGAGTCATTAAACACATTAACAAGGTTTTTATTTTTTAAGGTTTGTAGAACCTTCTTACATATGTGGTCAAGTCTTTGGTGCCATAATATAGTCTTTTTTGTAGGTAGCTATGATTCAGTAGAATGAGCACTCTTGGGTACCCATAAATAACAACTATCTATTGAAAGTGAAACCTGAGCTCCTTCTCCAACAAAGTAGTCCTTTTTACAATCTTATCAAAAGTACTATTTCTTTCAACCATGCATGCATCAAGGTGGAACAATGTACCCAATCTGCTTCCTCTCTCTATTACCATAACACCTCTCACCATTTTCACACCCACTTTAGAAAATTGTACATGTACACTCGCATTATAGTTTGGTAATAGATAATAAATTCCTTGCTAGTCCCAAGATATGAAAGACACCATCAAATTTTCTAATTGTACCATAAGAAAATTTCACATGAATACTTCCATGACCAACAATATCAAGAATTAAGTTATCACCCAAATACACCTTACCACCATCAAATTTTTCATACTTACTAAACTAATTTCTATTAGGAGTCATGTGGAAAAATGCAACTGAGTCTATTAACCATGCATTGTCACCTACATGAGTGGCCAAGGCTATGATGAAAGCATCTCAATATTCCTTCTCAGACTTAGAATCAAAATCTTGTTTCTTCTTCTTCTTCTTTTCCTCTTTGCAGTCCTTTCAAAAGTGTTTAGGTTTGCACAATTCTAGAATATTTCCTTGGACTTATCAAAATATTTTGATCTCACCTTATTCTTGGGCTTAGAATGACCATGCTGATTTTCATTCTTTCCTGTTTCTTTTGGTCTTCCTCAAACACTCAAAGCTTCTTTGTAGTACCTGTTCTTCATTGACATTTATCAAAATTGAGTTTGTGAGACATAATCTGATGAGACCTTTAGCTTTTCTATCTGTCACATCATATTGGTCGACTGAAGTTAGATCTACGAGCCTCTTCTTATTCTCATCAATCGCATCCCATAGATCTCGATCAATCAATAGATCTTCCATATTTAACTTCCACATCTCAAAGTTTGTGCCTAAAAACTTCTCTACATCAATACACCCTGATATGCTTGTCATCTTTGGAATCCTGCAACATAGAAATGAATATCTCGACACAAGCTTTTAATAATCAACACATTTACTCATAATTATACATTATATTTCCTTGATACTTTATAAATTAACATACATTTCTATAACCAATAATTCTAGTCTATACAAATATTTTTTATTAAAATTATAATCCTCTATAAGATTGTTTTATTAGAAAGTAAAAGTAAATACTTAAAGTAATAATATTATAAACTACAAATAGATTAAATATCACTTATAATTAGAATTAAGTTAACAATCTTAACAAATTTCAAGTTAATCCCATGGAAAGAGGTTTTCCTTCAAAATATAGTGGGTGGCAATTGAGACTATTTAGGAATATTTAATAATAGTCATTCCATGAATTTTAAGATTTTTGAGGAGTTTTTAATGGTATTGATCCCATAATTTTTAAAAATTTGCTTAAGTTTAAAAGTTTAAGCTCAAAATTTAACAAAGTTCTTGGTGTCATATATTTTAGAATCAAAGCAAACATAAGATTATAAATTTAACATTTAGTTTTGATGGAAAAATAATGAGAATTTTTTTACACATGGCAAGAACTCCCCTAAGTTGGTGAAGCTATTTTCAACTCCACCCCCGCCCACTACAGTTAACATGACTAAAAAGTAGAGCTCTTATTTTGTAGGAAAATATTCCAAATAATGCTTTAAGCTACCAAAAAAATGAATGATGGGACCTCCCACTTCACAAAATTGATCCAAAACCCCTCTCATGGGACCTCTCCCTAATCCTTGAATTTTATGGTTGTAATGGTAATTATTAAAATTTTAACTCTATATGTAATGTGTATGTTTTTATTTTGTTTATTGCATAAGCATATTAATTTAGACTATTTTTAGTAGAGTTAAGATTTTTGTATATATTATTAATTTACAATATTAGATTGTATGTGATTTTATCCACTTATTTAGTTGATATGAGATTTTTTGTATGTATGTATCTATCTCTACAAAAGGAAAAGAGGTTTGATATATATTAATAATATATTTAGTTATAAAAAAAAAAATTACAATTTCCCCAATAAAAATATAGAAAGAAATAAGCAACACAATGACACAACATCTTTGGACAAATTGTCCCTAGAAGAACCCCTAAGGGAATTTACTAGTTCTAAAGGTGAGGAAATATATTAAACTTTATCAAATCAAGAGATACAAAAATTTCTTGTCTCTTATTGGAAGAACTTTAACAATCTCTTAATTTCTCTCATTGATATTGACCACTGCTATCCCCAGTTCTATCAATGTGCCCTTGATAACACTGCAAGACTATTTTCTATCATTGCAAATTTATTTGTTAACGTTGAAAATACTATTCAAACTTGTATTGTCCAAATTCCCCCTGACCCCCTCTTATACTACTCCTATTGGAAAATCAACAGTCGAGATTCATTTTCAATTGATGTTTGACATCAAAATAACACATCAGCCAATAACAAAATTGGTTTGTAGTTGCTTCTAAAATTGGTCAATTTTTTAACAAATAATTATCCCTATTATAAATAATTATTTAGCAAACAATTAATTACTAAATAATTAATTAGCCTCTAACTATCACTATAAATTGTCACTCCACCCTATTTAAACTCTATATTTGAACACATTTTGTTAAGCCAGATGGTTTCCTTGTAGACATGAGTAGCTTCCATATACTTTGCCTCTATTGTGGAAAAAGAAACCACAACCTTTCTCTTGCTCATCCAACTGATTACACCACCAAATAATGTAAAAACATATGTATTAGTGGATCTTCTTCTATGAACATCCCCAACCCAGTCTGAATCCAAAGAGCCTTGAATATCCAAAGAATGCTCATTTCTAGCTCTTTGAAAATATATAGAGTACTCTGAGGTACCTTTAAAGTATCTAAAGACTCTTTTTACTACACCCCAATGCTCTACCTAGATTATACATGTAATGGGAAATAACTGCCACTTCTTGGTTAATGTCTGGTCTTGTACTAACCATTGCATACATCAATCTTGCAACAACACTCTAGTATCGTACTCAACTCATCTCTTCCATCTCCAATGGGAATGTGACACTATGAGATAGAAAAATTTGTTCCCATAGTAAGAGAAACACTCAATTGTTTGGAATCTTGCATATTGAATCTTCTCATAATAGTACCAACATACTTACTCTAGCTTAGCCAAACATTTCTATTTTTCCTATATCTTATAATCTCCATTCCAAGAATGTGCCTTGCTGCACCAAGGTCTTTCATTTCAAACTTTGTTGAGAGCTAAGATTTCAATTCTACCATCAAATCTTTTCCTTTTCCAATAAACAACTTGTCATTATCATATAAGACAATAACCAAGAAATGATCACAATAGACTTGAAATATATATAATGTTCTAACATTGAACACGCAAAATCTCAAACTCAATACATATCCATCAAACTTCTGGTACCGCATCCTAGAACTTTTTTTAAAACAATACAACAATTTCCTCAACTTATAGACCAAATGACTTTTACCCCTCACCACATAGTGCTATGGCTATGTCATATAAATTTCTTCTTCAAATCCGCATGAAGGAAAATTATTTTCATATCCATCTGCTCAACTTCTAGATCATAGGCTAATGTAATAGAAAGTAAAAATTTAATGGATGTCATTTTTTTCTATAGGAGAAAAAAAAATTCTCCATAATAAATTCTTGCAACCTAGGAGTAACCTTTTGCAACCAAACATGCTTTGTACTTCTCAATGCTTCCATCTAAACCCATCTTCTTTTGAACACTCATTTACAACCAATAGGTTGTTGTCATTCAGGAAATGGTATGAGTTCCCATGCCTCATTCTTCTTAAGAGCTTCCATCGCTTCATACATGGCTGTTTTCTAGGACTCTAAATCATTCATACCAAGAGCCTCTTTTATAGATCTCAGTTCACCAATATTAGCATTCAAAGAAAATATACACCTCCAATTATTAGGACAATATCCATCCTTTTCTGGTGCTTTCCTCTATCTACTAGACCTTCAAACAAGATCTTGCTCAAGTACAAGTTCATGTTCAGTTTCTCCCTCTTGCTCTAATATTTTTGAACTTGTAGTGCTCTCCTCAACATCTTGTCTTTCTAGAGGCCTTGATTAAAATTTCTCAGGTTTAGCAGGAAGTTGAATCACATCTTTCTTTTCTTCTATTTATTCTAGTTGCACTATAATAGAAGATGGCTTAGTTTATCTAAAGATAATACTTTTAGAATAAAATACATTTTGTTCAATAGGATCCCAAATCTTATATGCTTTCAAAACATAACTATATCTGATGAAGTTACATTTGACAACATTGTTCTCCAATTTTTTATGCTTCTCCTTTGACACATGAGCATATGCCTTGTGACCAAATACTCTTAGATGTTGAAGTGAAGGCTTGTGGCCTAACCATGCCTCCATTGGTGCCTTATAAACAACATCTAATGTAGGAGAACCATTTATTAGGTAGTAGGCATTGGGTACAAGTTCATCCCAAAAATTTTGTTCCAATCTAGCTCCACTTAGTATAGTCTCAGCCTTCCCCATCAAGGTCTTGCTTATTCTTTTTGTAACTCCATTTTGTTGTGGAGAATAAAAAGTTTTCTTCTCTATTTTAATACCACAATATTTACAAAAAATTTCAAAATCATTAGAGAAATATTCACCACCATTATCACTTCTCAAACACTTTATCTTCTTTCTAGTATACAACTCAATCATTGCTTTGAATTCTTTGAAATGACTGAAAACTTTAGCTTTAATCCTAAGGAAATAAACCCATGTTCTTCTACTAAAATCATCATTGAAAGAAACATAATAAACTAATCTATCAATAGAAGGAACATCAACTGGAACAAATACATCCAAATGGATTAGATCCAAAATACATGAGGACTTATGAGAAATTAAGTTAAACTAAATACGGTTTTGTTTACCATAGATACAATGCTCACAAATAAAACTTAGGACTACAGTCATTCAACCCATTAAGAAGGTTTTTTTAAAGGTTTGTAGAACCTTTTCACATATGTGGTTGAGTCTTTGGTGCCATAATATAGTATTCTTTATAGGAAACTTTGATTTAGAAGATAGGGCACCCAGAAACCACAACCATTTGTTGAAAGTGAAACCCAAGCTCCTTCTTCAAAAAAGTAGTCCTTTTTCAAAATCTTATCAAAAGTACTATTTCTTTCAACCATGCATGCATCAAGGTAGTACAGTGTTGGAATTAAAATAGGAAAGGTAAACTTCTAAGGGGGGTTGGGTGGATCAATAGTTTACACTAGGACCCATAAAACTTTCACCACACATCCATCTCATACGTTTAGCAAGTAAACTAAAATACCATACAAACCATGAATATCTAAGGCATGTAAGAAAGTAAAAATTCACAAATTTAACACGAGATATGATTACTTAGAAACCCTCCAATGAGAAGGTAAAACTGGGGTGGGGATGAAACCCACAAATCTTCACTACTACAGTAATAAAGTGTATCCAATGAAGGTTACATTGTTTTGACCATGAAACATGATCTACCTTGTGAAAGGTTTTCCTTGTTAAACGCTTACAAAGACTATAAGGTCTTACCCTGTTAAAGGATTTCAACACCATATTAGAAGTGTGCCTGGTTAAAGGACTTTAACTCACAATTAAGTAATAACCCTATTAGAGGATTTTAATATAGCCCGTTAAGATTACTCTGTTAAGATATTTTTATTGAAATCACCTATTAGAATGTCTCAACATTGATCTTGCAGTTAGCACTTGATTACTTGATAATAGATCACCTCTAAACTAATGTATCTTTGATCCTTCTTGATCATATATCTCTTTGCTATATCATTTTCCTTTCATTTGTTCTGCTCTAACTGATTCAACAATGCAATCTCACTTGACAACTCCCTAGCCACCATGAATTCTCTATTTTTATCATGAAAACTACTTTTTTTTCTCCTTCATACACCTTATACACACCCTTCATATCATAGATACTTTAGGATTTATCCTCCTTAAAAAGACTTTGGTGACTTAGGTTTAGGTATGAATCTATAGCTGTGATTCATCCATTTTGTCGCTTAGACCTTCCCATTTTCTGATTCCCTGTATATAATTTCATAGGGAATCCAACTTGACATTCTTCCTTATCTTCAAAGTATCATAATTAATCTTTAAGTTAGCTAAAAAATGGTTTACATAGTTGTTTGTGCCTTTACAAACAAATATGTCAAAACTATGTTACTCGTCATCTAAAGTCTCTAATGATTGGCATATGCTAATCTTTTTGATGTGACTCAAAATCTATATCACTCATCATCTACTATTTACTCAGCTCTTGTGTTACTTGGCATTTACTATTTTCTCGACACTCACTGTTGACTCAGTATGCTCTATAATATATACATGTTGTGTTCATCATGTACTACTTGTTCGACATGAACTAAGTAAATAACTTAAGTGTGTTGACACTCACTTGTCAAAACCAATTTGAGATAAACATATAATGTATCCAATCTGCTTCCTCTCTCTATTACCATAACACCTCTCACCATTTTCACACCTACTTTAGAAAATTGTACATGCACACCTGTATTCATAGTTTGCTAATATATAATAAATTCCTTGCTAGTCCCAAGATATGCAAGACACCATAAAATCTTCTAATTTTACCATCATAAAATCTCACATGAATACTTCCACGACCAATAATATCAAGAATTTAGTTATCACCCAAATACACCTTACCACCATCAAATTTTTTATACTTACTAAACTAGTATCTATTAGGAGTCATGTGGGAAAGTGCAACCGAGTCTATCAACCATGCATTTTCACCTTCATGAGTGGCCAAGGCTATGATGAAAGCATCTCAATCTTCCTTCTCAAACTAAGAATCAAAATCTTGTTTCTTCTTCTTCTTCTTTTCCTCTTTATAGTCCTTTCAAAAGTGTTTAGGTTTGCACAATCCTAGAAGATTGCCTTGGACTTATCAAAAGATTTTGATCTCACCTTATTCGGACTTACAATGGCCATGTTGATTTTCATTGTTGCCTCTTTCTTTTGGTCTTCCTCAAACATTGAAAGCTTCTTCATAGTAGGTTCTTCATGCACATTTATCATAACTGAGTCCGTGAGACATAATCTGATGAGACCTTTAGCTTTTCTATTTGTCACATCATATTGTGTGACTGAAGTTAGATCTACATGCCTCTTCTTATTCTCATCAATTGCATGCCATAGATCTCGATCAATCAATAGATCTTCCATATTCAACTTCCACATCTCAAATTTTGTGCTAGAAAACTTCTCTACATCAATCCTCCCTGATATGCTTGTCATCTTTGCAATCCTGTAACACAAAAATGAATACCTCTAAACAAGCTCCCACTCAATCCTTGATTGGCTAAAAAATCCTTTACCCAACAAATAGAACCTAAATTGGCCAGGCTCTGATACCACTTGTAAGAAAAAAAAGGTGCACTAAATCACTTCCTATGCCAATCTTGAGACAACGATTATACAAATTCAACTAACTATTACAAAGATTTCAATGGATAAATAAACACGGATAAATGAAACATCACAATAAGAATATAACATAATGATTAACATGGGGAAACCCTTTCATGAGAAAAACCCCACCCTCCAAAACTCATATAATGTATTACCAAATCAAGATGATTACAATACACTTGCAATGCAAGTTCTCATAGGAACACATCACAACAACACAAGCTTGGAGAGACACCTTGTAGCATCTAGTTTTGAAATAAAACTCAATGATCAAAATCCTTCACAAGCCCTCCTTATGTAGTGATTTTACAACCTAGAAACACTTATGGTTCTACAAAACCATTGGCAAACTAACCATCCCACATGTTACCCATTCTTAACATTTGTAACTCCAAGATGAGAAAACAACCAAGTTAAAATAGTATTCTCATCCATAATTTTCCCCCCTACTTTAGACCATCATAGAAGTCATGTATATATTTTTTAATACTATAAAAATAGTCCACCTATATTATACTAGGGACAAGGCACATTTTTAACAACTCACACACCATTTTCCAACACACAAGCATGTGGAAAACTACCACACAGAAATTCTATAATTTTCTAGGAAAAGATTGCAAGGTCAAGACATATGTTTCTCAAAATATTGAACTTGGAACTTGTTGCGATATTTTTGTATTCTATACCCATCATCGATAAGGCCAGGAAGGGGGTGCTTGTAAGGTAGAAGTCAATAAGGTTGTCTATAGTTCTATGTGGGATTTACCTTTTAAATTTTATTATAGAGATGAACTTGATCAATTTGGCTTTGGGGACATGGTACAATGTAAACAAAACCTCTCCCTCTAAAAAAAGAATATTGGGTTTTACCCTTTGTGTTGAGATAATGGGTGTTGCACACATTGCATAATATTATTATTTTATTATTTTATTTTTATTATGTAATGTTGTGCCTAGATGGACGTGCAACATGTAAAGATTCCCATGAAATATTCTTGATGAGTTGTATTGTAACATTGTGATAATGTTTCATGTAATTATTTAATATTGGGGAAAAGAATTAAATGCCCAATATTAAATGTGGGGTCAGTGGGTTAGGTAGCACATGGTTTTAGCACATGGTTTATGTAATACCACTTGGTGGTTTTGTGGGACTTGCTACTATATAAGCAGCCACAAGGGTAGTTGTTGTAGAGAGAGAGAAAGAGTGACAAGGAGAAGACAAAAGGCTAGAGTCGAGCGGGACAAGGCTTGACAGGTTAGCCAAGGGAGCATTTGTGAAGGTTGGAAGCATGGCATGGGATGTGTGGATTCATGCTTGTTCACATAGTTTTCTCGGTTGTGACTATGGCCATGAAGGCTTCCATGGTTGTATGGCAATGATATTTTTGCTGAATAATACATGGTGATGGATGCTTTTAGAGGCTGGGTTTTTCCCTCAATAATTCTGTGATTATTTCAGATCTATTATGGGTTATGTGGAAACGGTTATATTCTTTATTGCCAAGTTTCCTTACAAGTGGTATCAGAGCTATGGTTTTATTATTGTAACCCTAGATTGAATCCATGGGAATGCATGAGAGGATAAAAGAAAGGGCAAGATATATGAATGATTTATTGCAGATCTGAGGACTTTGGATTTGCTATTATGATGGGATGTTAAAAGATTTGGGCATGTGAAATTGTTGGAGAAAAGGAGTTTTTTTCGGATGTCTCATTTTAAATGAGGGTTTTGGGGGGTAGCTTGCAGAAATGACCTCCTGGGTAAAAACAGACCTCACCATTGGATCCGGGTCGACATTTCCATAAATTTTGATATATAATATGCCCTAGTTTGGCCATGTTCAGAGGAAATGAAAGAGTTTTTTTGTTTTCAGCCCATGATGGCCATCAAATTTAATCCTGTCAAAATTTTCGTCACTGAAAAAAAAAAAAATGAAAAATCGTACTGAAAATGGTAAAAAGACTATCTTAGTAAAACGACCATAACTTTATCTCGAAATATCGGATTTCAGAGTTCTTACAGGCGTTGGAAAGATAATTCAGAGCACTACAACATGGTGTAGGTTTGGTTTTGTGATTTTAAAATTTTGTTAGGTTTTCAGAGCCCTAAAGTCAGATGTTATTTATTTTGAGCACGGATTAGGGCATAACTTGGGCATACGGAGTCAGATTTTGGACTTCGAGTAGTCAACAGAAAGCTCTTGGAGAGCTCTACACATTGGTTTAGATTTGGTGCAGGTTTGGCATGATTTATTTGTTGAAATATTGATCTGAACAATTTATAGGTATATTTTGACTATGGTAACATTGTGAGTTTATGGCATTGGAAGATTTAAGATTTGATGTCATTGTATACTCAATTCATATTTCAGATTGGTCTCATGATGATATGGTTATCAGTGTTTGGTTTGGATATGCATGATGACTTGTTGGGTCTACAAGTTGTGCAGTGTTGTAAGCGGTCTATACTTACAGGTTGCATTTATAGCTTGGTTATGGGTTGTCTTTGCCCATTGATCTTTCATTATTGATGCATATTCAGATTGGTGGCTTGGATTTGGGTTGTCTATGCCCTAAGTCACATGATTTACTATTTTCTTCATGTAGAAGGGATGAGATGTTGTTACCAGGTACAGTCATGGTGGAGGATTGTGGTTGACTATTTTATGCTGATAGGTTGGACACTTTGAGAGCCAGATGCTCAGTTCATGGATGTGATCATGGTGCCATAGATTTTGGCATGACATGATTGGATATACAGGTACATCCTTGATGTTTATTAGCTTGGATTTTCTGATTTGGTTATGGTGGTATATCTTCTTGTTTGAGGATCATGGTTATTTGGTTTCTTTTGAGGAGCTCATGATGTGCACTTTGAGTTCTTAGATGGTTTGATGCCTTGGTTGATTCTCATGGTTAGAGGATGGGTTTTCATCATGATGTCATGGAGAGCTTGGATACATGGTTTAGTGGGAGCTTGTGATAGTGATGGGGTGACAGTGCAGGATTAGTTCTTGGTTTGATTTATATCTTCTTGGTTTGGAGAGGATGTATTTTATGATGCCATAGGTGACTTGGTACCACAGTTGAGTGGGAGTTGTTGGCATTGATATATTTATTGAGTGTTTGTAGATGTTGGAGGTTTGTCTTAGATCCTGTTGCTGCAGAAGCATCTTTAACATTTGCATGATACACTTGTTATCTTCATGGTATTTGAAGATGGTTAGATCTTGAGGACTCATGGAGTTCTTGGTTATCTTCATGGTATGTGGAGATGGTTCTTCCTGGTATGTGGAGATGGTTTTCTTCATGGTGTGTGAAGATGGTTGCATCTTGAGGACTCACAGGGTTCTTTGCAAAGGTGTGGTTTATGCTTTTATTTGGCATGTTATCCTTGGTATGAGGATGGTTTCATTATTATGTCATGGTATACTCTTGATATGCATTTAGAGTTGTGACATGTTATGGTGTGTTCATATGGAGCATGTTATCTCTTTAGTTGAGATGGTAAGATCATGTTGTCATGTTTATGTTCCTGAGGCCATGGTTGGAACTTTGACATTGATCTTGGTTTAGTTTCTTGGTATTGAGTACACTGATCATAAGCTGGATACTTCATGATATTGCTATGTTACATTTGGAGTTGGCATGGATTGATTGGTTACAGGTGCTCATGGATACTTAGAGATGGTGGTGACGCTGATTTCTCTTGGATTAGAGAAGTATTTGTTGGGACAGTTGATGGTTTCAGCAGAAAGTCCGAGGGGCAGTCACCTGATATGGACTTGAGAGGAGATTGTTCTTAGATGAGTCTTGGTTGGAGACTTGGGTATCTTGATGAGCATTCTCATTCCCCACTCTTGGTCTACTCGACGGTTTGCTACTTGAGAGGTATAGCCCATTTTTTTCTCTCAGTTGCATTATATTTATGCTTGTCTTTCATGGATATGGATCTTGAGCTATGCTACATGGGTTAGTTCTGGAGGGTTCATTTGAGAGATGGTTTAGCATTGGTTATCTCCATGTGCATATGTTGTTATGCTGGTTGAGTTTGGGAGATAGTTTTATATTTGGGCATATTCCTTGGATTAGGAATGGTTATTCTTTGGTTTAGGAATGGTTTATTGAGTTTGATCTTCTTGTGAGAGGCTTACATCCATGATTAGTTATATGGTATGGTTTGGGTGTTGTTGAGGCTTCTTGTTGGGGTTTAATGGAGGGGATCATACTTGCACAGTTTACATCTAGAGGTGTGTGTAGAAGGACATGATACAGGTTATGATTTGCATGGTTTCTCTGGTCTTGGTTATCTTCCTGGATGTTCAGTTTTGCTTACATTGGATTTGAGATTGGTTAGAGATTGTGATCACTGGTTTGTGCTCATGTATTTCATGTGAGAGATGACATGGTTATTCCTTTATCTCTTTCCTTTGTTGGTTGTGGAGAATTTGGGAGACTATTGGAGACTTGTTACAAGAGTTGTTCTTGCAGGATAGTAGTTTATGTATTGTGGATGTCCTTGATACTACATGGATTCACTTCTTTGAGATGTTGTGAGTGGATTGGTTATGGATTTGACATTATCTTTTGCAGTGGGAGCTTCTTGGTATATATGTGGCAGGTATTGCTCTTGAGGCTTATGATTGCAGGTTATAGATTGGATATGTTGATGATATGAGATTCACTTGTTATACCTTAGAGGTATGGATAGTTGGATGGGTTTGACACTTTGCTGTGGGTGCTATTTCAGCTATGGATATTTTGACAACTACAGATACATGTGATTACCTTTGGATCAGGTTTTTTGTGCTTGGAATTTCAGTTGGTACAAGATTTTATGATCTTCTAATGTGACAGGTTGGGTGGTTTTCTCTTTGGATGGCTTCTATGTATGTCCAGTGGGAGTGGCATAATAGGAGGTGAGATCATTCATGTTTGAGATGCTGGATACTTTGATTTTGTTGCGGGTACTAGGATGGAGCACTCGGTGTATTTTGATCCATGATGGTGGATGTGCTAGGAGGGATTGTTCCCTTGTTCATTTATGTGGCTACGGATTGACCCTATGCAATGTATACAACAAGTGGGAGATTGTTGAGATAATGGGTGTTGCACACATTGCATAATATTGTTATTTTATTATTTTATTTTTATTATGTAATGTTGTGCCTAGATGGACGTGCAACATGTAAAGATTCCCATGAAATATTCTTGATGAGTTGTATTGTAACATTGTGATAATGTTTCATGTAATTATTTAATATTAGGGAAAATAATTAAATGCCCAATATTAAATGTGGGGTCAGTGGGTTAGGTAGCACATGGTTTTAGCACATGGTTTATGTAATACCACTTGGTGGTTTTGTGGGACTTGCTACTATATAAGTAGCCACAAGGGTAGTTGTTGTAGAGAGAGAGAAAGAGTGACAAGGAGAAGACAAAAGGCAAGAGTCGAGCGGGACAAGGCTTGACAAGTTAGCCAAGGGAGCATTTGTGAAGGTTGGAAGCATGGCATGGGATGTGTGGATTCATGCTTGTTCACATAGTTTGCTTGGTTGTGGCTATGACCATGAAGGCTTCCATGGTTGTATGGCAATGATATTTTTGCTGAATAATACATGGTGATGGATGCTTTTGGAGGCTGGGTTTTTCCTTCAATAATTCCGTGATTATTTCAGATCTATTATGGGTTATGTGGAAACGGTTATATTCTTTATTGCCAAGTTTCCTTACACTTTGGAAGAACTTAATAATCTTTCCCCTCTTTGAGTTAGGTTAGAGAATCTTGTGCTTGAGTTATGGGATGAAATTTTTTCAAAAGTATTGGAAATTGTTTTGGATACTTTTCCCCAATGGATGTTTATTTATCTACGAAAAATAAGATGTATTTAGGCTAGTTTTTGTGTTAACTTTTATATCAAAAAAGAACTCCCTAACTTTATCTCCTTGAAATCTAAGTGGGGAAAATTGATAGAGGTTCTTGTGTATGAAATGCTTCATTTTTCTATCAAAAGTGTGCAAAACATGTGTTCAGTCCTAAAATGGTTTTATGCTCTACAAGCTGCAAATATAATTCACAATAAATTCTAAGAAGAAATCCAAATCACATTATCAAATATCTTTGAAATGTTGGAGCACCTCACATGAATAAAATACCCTTGTACATTTCTAGCTCTACAAGACTAAGATAGGTACACATAGATATAGTAAAATCACTAACTCACTCAACATATCCTTGAATCAAAATAAAAGAATATAATATCACAAAGACATTAATAATGACAAGGAACTATTTATTAATAGTTTTTTACTCATTGAACTACTAATTATTGTTAAGCATGAGATGAAATAAATACAATAAATTATGCAAGAAACTATTGGTCAAATAAAAAGTATTGACAAATGAGTGTCAACACACTTAACCATTTTCATCATACATGCTAAGTACACAATAGATGCCGAGCCAAAATTTTGATAGGTGTTGAGTCATAGTTAGTGCCAAGCAGATTACAGTTTAGTATGTGCCGAGTGATCCAAGAATTATTCATATGCCGATTAATAGAATCATTCAGGTGTTGAGCAAACTAGGAAACATAGTTGGTGCCGAGCAATCCAAAAATAGTGTGTGCCGAGCATTAGTAATACTCCATGTGTCAAGCAACGCAGAATCAACATAAGAGTTGGTACTTGCACAAACTAAGATGTAAACCATTTTTGGAGCCAACTTAGAGAAATTTTAGGAGAGAAAAAGGATAAGGACGAGTCATTTGCATTCCCTATGAAATCTACATGCAAACAATTGGAAAAATGGTGGAGGCATGAAACCAATATGAAAAATGAAAAGTATGAGTGGGCATTTGACATTCAATTTGGATTGTAGATCCATACCTAATCCTAAGTCTTCACATTCTTTATAAGGAGAATGAATGTACCATTAAAAAGAGAAGAAGAGCAACAAAAAAAGGGGGAGACTATAGTGGAATTTTAGTGTGAAGAGAAGTTGATTTAGTGAAAGTGATAGCATTTATATATCTAGTTAATCAGAATAGAACATGGGACATATTCAGAGATTGGATCAAGTAGAGATCAAAAGAGAAAGAGCAGATCAAGTGTCTGAAATTAGCAATTCAAGATTGCATTCAATTAGGTTAAATGTTCTAATACTCTTTCACAATTTTATTAGAGGATAAAATATTATGGTGATAGGTTAGCTTAATAGCTAGGTAGGAGAGTCTATGGAGAAGGTTAAGAACATCCTATGTATTAGGTGGGTTTAACAACCTTTATGTAAATCCTTTAACAGGGTGACACTTCTTGTAAAGTGTTTGTAAATCCTTTCAACAAGTTACTATTAACATAGTGTAAAGCCTTTTACAGGGTAGGCCTTTAATAGGGAAAACCATCAGAAGTGGTTGAACTCATTGCTACAGTAAATTTTTGTGGGTGTCATCCCCACCCCAGTTTTACCTTCTTATTCTTAGAGGGTTTTTGGGTCACCAAAATCACTTGTATTATGTGTTGATGCATGTTCTCATTTTATGTTCATTCACTTGCATGCATGTTTATTTTAGTTAAATTGTGTTCAGGGGTTGCAAAGAGAAATTGGTTACTTCTGATTCACCCCCTCTCTCAAAAGTACTCTTCCCATTTGAACATTCCAACAATTGGTATTAGAGCATCTGGTTCTCATAAGGAGAAGCCTAATAGCTTGGAGAAAAAGGTTAGAATATGGAAGTTTTCAAACTTGGGAAGATCATTAAAAATCAAGTAATTGATGTGCAACTAGCTCTACACAAAGTAGAGGAAGCCAGGGAGGAACTGAGAAAATCTTTGAAAAGAAGAAAGGAGATAGCCATAACTGAAAATGACATACACTACAAGGATATTGACACCACACACATATTTTCCAAGGGAGATTCCAAGGAATTTGATGCAACAATATCATAATTAATGGAGAAAAATAGAGCAAAAGCTGAAGAAATTAGATTACTCAAGCTTGAACAAGAATCACAAGCCATAATGCTTTGTGAAGTGATTGAACAAAAGAAAAGAGCTATTGAAGATAAGGCCATGGTAGAAGATGACAAGAAAAATCTCATCAATAAGCTAGAAGAGAAGACAATTGATTTTGAAAAGATTTCAAACATGTAGTTAGACACCT
Source organism: Cupressus sempervirens (assembly GCA_028749045.1). Lineage (NCBI taxonomy): Eukaryota > Viridiplantae > Streptophyta > Pinopsida > Cupressales > Cupressaceae > Cupressus > Cupressus sempervirens. Next base: position 436,340,628 of record CM053783.1, on the reverse strand, counting down.
TAAGCTAGATGATGAATGCTCATCATGAGCTAAACATGAAAGATATTGAGATCTCCACCTTGAAGATATAGAATGAACAATTGCAGAATGAATTGAATAGAGAAAAGGAAATAACAAAAAGTTACAACAAACCCAATGAGGCCATCAAGTACTCTAAGTAATTGCTAAAATCACCAAGGGCTAGTAATGACACTACAGGACTTGGCTACATCAACACTGAACAAGGAGAATCGTCCAAGGCTATAGAAGAAAGAAGCAACAAAGGTAAGAACACTAAACCTACTTGTCATTTCTGTGGTAAAAAGGGACATACCTCTAATGTGTGTAGAAGTAAGAGTAGTCATCAGCATGATAAGCCTACAGATGCAAATTTCTATTACAAGTGCAAAAAACAAAGACACGTAGCATAAGACTATAGAACCAAGACCATGTGAGAACACAAAGATTTGAGGCTCACTACTACAACTGCAAAAAATATGGACACAGAGCATCTGAATACAGATCAAAGCCTATGTGGACACCTAATTAGCCTACAAGGAAAAACAACTATGTACATCACTACAATTGGGACTATAATACAAGGCAAAGTCATCACTACTGTCAAGAATATGGTAATGTACCTCAGAATTGCATAAGAACACACTTTATGTTGAGATAATGGGTGTTGCACACATTGCATAATATTGTTATTTTGTTATGTAATGTTGTGCCTAGATGTACGTGCAACATGTAAATATTCCCAAGGAATATTCTTGATGAGTTGTATTGTAACATTGTAAAAATATTTCATGTAATTATTTAATATTGGGGAAAAGAATTAAATGCCCAATATTAAATGTGGGGTTAGTGGGTTAGGTAGCACATGGTTTTAGCACATGGTTTATGTAATACCACTTAGTGGTTTTGTGGGACTTGCTACTATATAAGAAGCCACAAGGGTAGTTGTTGTAGAGAGAGTGAGACAAAAGGCAAGAGTCGAGCAGGACAAGGCTTGACAGGTTAGCCAAGGGAGCATTTGTGAAGGTTGAAAGCATGGCATGGGGTGTGTGGATTCATGCTAGTTCACATAGTTTGCTCGGTTGTGGCTATGGCCATGAAAGCTTCCATGGTTGTATGGCAATGGTATTTTTTGCTAAATAATACATGATGATGGATGCTTTTGGAGGCTGGGTTTTTTCCCTCAATGAGGGTTTTCCAAGGTATATCTTGTGTCACATTTGGTGGGTATGTTGTCTATTCTCTTGCATGTGGATTTTAATTCCGTGTTTATTTCAGATCTATTATGGGTTATGTGGAAATGGTTATATTCTTTTTTTCCAAGTTTTCTTACAAGTGGTATCAGAGCTATGGTTTTATTATTTGTAACCCTAGATTGAGTCCATGGGAATACATGAGAGGATAAAAGAAAGGGCAAGATATATGAATGATTTATTGCAGATCTAAGGGTTTTGAATTTTCTGTTATGATGGGATGTTAAAAGATTTGGGCATGTGAAATTGTTGGACAAAAAGATTTTTTTCGGATGTTTCATTTAAATGAGGGTTTTGGGGGGTAGCTTGCAAAAATGACCTCCTGGGTAAAAATAGACCTCACCATTGGATCCGGATCGACATTTCCATAAAATTTGATATATAATATGCCCTAGTTTGGCCATGTTCAGAGGAAATGAAAGAGTTTTTTAGTTTCAGCCCATGATGGCCATCAAATTTAATCCCGTCAAAATTTTCGTCACTGAAAAAGAATTAAAAATGAAAAATAGTACTGAAAATGGTAAAAAGACTGTCTTAGTAAAATGACCATAACTTTTTCTCAGAATATCAGATTTCAGAGTTCTTACAGGCGTTGGAAAGCTAATTCAGAGTACTACAACATGGTGTAGGTTTGGTTCTATGATTTTGAATTTTTTTTAGGTTTTCAAAGCCCTAAAGTTAGATGTTGTTTATTTTGAGCACGAATTAGGGCATAACTTGGGCATACGGAGTCAGATTTTGGACTTCGAGTAGTCAACGGAAAGCTCTTGGAGAGCTCTACACATTGGTTCAAATTTGGTGCAGGTTTGACATGATTTATTTGTTGATATATTGATCTGAATAGTTTATAGATATATTTTGACTATGGTAACTTGTGAGTTTATGGCATTGGAAATTTAAGATTTGATGTCATTGTATACTCAGTTCATATTTCAAATTGGTCTCATGATGATATAGTTATCAATTTTTGGTTTAGATATGTATGATGACTTGTTGGGTCTACAAGTTGTGCAGTGTTGTAAGCGGTCTATACTTACAGGTTGCATTTATAGCTTCGTTATGGGTTGTCTTTGCCCATTGATCTTTCATTATTGATGCATATTCAGATTGGTGGCTTGGATTTGGGTTGTCTATGCCCTAAGTCACATGATTTACTATTTTCTTCATGTAGAAGGGATGAGATGTTGTTACCAGGTACAGTCATGGTGGAGAATTGTGGTTGACTATTTTATGCTAATAGGTTGGACACTTTGAGAGACATATGCTCGGTTCATGGATGTGATCATGGTGTTATGGATTTTGGCATGACATGATTGGTTATATAGGTACATCTTTGATGTTCATTAGCTTAGATTTTTGATTCAGTTATGGTGGTATATCTTCTTGGTTGAGGATCATGGTTATTTGGTTTCTTTTAAGGAGCTCATGATGTGCACTTTGAGTTCTTTGATGGCTTGATGCCTTGGTTGATTCTCATGGTTAGAGGATGGGTATTTTTCATCATGATGTCATGGATAGCTTGGATACACAGTTTAGTGGGAGCTTGTGATAGTGATGGGGTGACAGTGCAGGATTAGTTCCTGGTTTGGTTTGGATCTTCATATAGGAGATGGATTTTATGATGCCATAGGTGACTTGGTACCACAGTTGAGTGGGAGTTGTTGGAATTGATATATTTATTGAGTGTTTGCAGATGTTGGAGGTTTGTCTTAGATCCTGTTGCTGCAGAAGCGTCTTTGACATTTGCATGGTGCACTTGTTATCTTCATGGTGTTTGAAGATGGTTAGATCTTGAGGACTCATGGAGTTCTTGGTTATCTTCATGGGGTGTGGAGATGGTTCTTCCTGGTATGTGGAGATGGTTTTCTTCATGGTGTGTGGAGATGGTTGCATCTTGAGGACTTACAGGGTTCTTGGAAAAGGTGTGGTTTATGCTTTTATTTGGCATGTTATCCTTGGTATGAGGATGGTATCATTATTATGTCATGGTATACTCTTGATACGCGTTTAGAGTTGTGACATGTTATAGTATGTTCATATGGATCATGTTATCTCTTTAGTTGAGATGGTAAGATCATGCTGTCATGTTTATGTTCCTGAGGCCATGGTTGGAACTTTGACATTGATCTTGGTTTAGTTTCTTGGTATTGAGTACACTGATCATAAGCTGGATACTTCATGATATTGCTATGTTGCATTTGGAGTTGGCATGGATTGATTGGTTACAGGTGCTTATGGATACTTAGAGATGGTGGTGATGCTGATTTCTCTTGGATTAGAGAAGTATTTGTTGGGACGGTTGATGGTTTTAGTAGGAAGTTCGAGGGGCAGTCACCTGATATGGATTTGAGAGGAGATTGTTCTTAGATGAGTCTTGGTTGGAGACTTGGGTATCTTGATGAGCATTCTCATTCCCCACTCTTGGTCTACTCGACGGTTTGCTACTTGAGAGGTATAGCCCATTTTTTTCTCTCAGTTGCATTATATTTATGCTTGTCTTTCATGGATATGGATCTTGAGCTATGCTACATGGGTTAGTTCTAGAGGGTTCATTTGAGAGATGGTTTAGCATTGGTTATCTCCATGTGCATATGTTGTTATGCTGGTTGAGTTTGGGAGATAGTTTTATATTTGGGCATATTCCTTGGATTAGGAATGGTTATTCTTTGGTTTAGGAATGGTTTATTGAGTTTGATCTTCTTGTGAGAGGCTTACATCCATGATTAGTTATATGGTATGGTTTGGGTGTTGTTGAGGCTTCTTGTTGGGGTTTTATGGAGGAGATCATACTTGCACAGTTTACATCTAGAGGTGTGTGTAGAAGGACACGATATAGGTTATGATTTGCATGGTTTCTCTGGTCTTGGTTATCTTCTTGGATGTTCAGTTTTGCCTACATTGGATTTGATATTGGTTAGAGATTGTGATCACTGGTTTGTGCTCATGTATGTCATGTGAGAGATGACATGGTTATTCCTTTATCTCTTTCCTCTATTGGTTGTGGTGAAATTGGGAGAGCATTGGAGACTTGTTATGAGAGTTATTCTTGCAGGATATTGGATTATGTATTGTGGATGTCCTTGATACTACATGGATTCACTTCTTTGAGATGTGTTGAGTGGATTGGTTATAGATTTGACATTATCTTTTGCAGTGGGAGCTTCTTGGTATATATGTGGCAGGTATTGCTCTTGAGGCTTGTGATTGCAGGTTATAGATTGGATATGTCGGTGATATGAGATTCACTTGTTATACCTTTTGAGGTATGGATAGTTGGATGGGTTTGGCACTTGCTGTGGTGCTATTTCAGCTATGGATATTTTGACAACTATGGATACATATGATTACCTTTGGATTAGGTTTTTTGTGCTTAGAATTTTAGTTGGTACAGGATTTTATGATCTTCTAATGCGACATTCTTAGAAGTACTCTTCCCATTTGAACATTCCAATAGAAACTAAAGATATTCATGATTTATTAGTGGTTCCATCTTGGGCTTACACACCTTGCATCTAGCTGACAAGACCCTTATCCATTTAGAATAAAAAAGATAATAACTATTCAATAAAAATGAACCAAATGTAAAATTAGTGATCTACAAAACTATTGTAGGAACATGCAAAGGAATGGGAGATAAAGTAGGAAGGTGTGCTAGATAGAGTGGAGATGATGTAGGAGAAGGTGTTCTTGGAGTTAAAAAAAAATGAAAAGGAAAGTGGAGGCATAGACCTAGTGATGCAAGAGCATCCATGGTTGGCTAGAAATCCTGCATCTTGATGTGGATTGAACTTGAAGTTGGAGGACTCTTTCAATACTGAGTTAGTTTGGTCACTTGATTAGTTGAATGACTCAGTTAATAAAGATGTTTCATGATGCTTGAGGCACTCGATAGATACTCAGAGATCGCACTGGAAGCTCAGAAGTATTTTTTCCTGAGTTATCTCAATAAATGAAGGGGATTGATTTGTTCTAGAGGAATCAACACATATTGGTGCTCAATTAGTGCAGGAACTCAGTTAGATCTAGTGGAATTTTGAAACTTAGCATGGTTTTCTCTAACACTCACTTTGGTTTTGGTTCCTATGGTGCTCAATTCATCAATGAGATGACTTTTGGCATTTAATTTGTGTATAAGTATTTAATTTGTGTTGCAACTAACTTATGGCTTACATGGACATTTAATGTAAGGGTTTATTTTAATTTGCATTGGGCTAGGTTGACATATGGATTAGTTGGGTATAAGTAAGGGGTTTTGTATAGTCTTTAGTCATTTTCATCCAGCTTGGACAAGAGGATGAACTATATGAGAAAAATTTGAGAAGGGCTAGTAGCTAAGGCTTGGTAAACCAGGAGATTGCTTGCTGGGATTGTGAGAACAAGTTGAGATTTTCTTGAGGTTTTCTACCAGAGTGTGGTTCTAGACTAGTTGGGATTAGGATTATGAGTTGGATCTTATGGGATCTTACAGATCTTTTTTGTAGAACCTATTTTGATCGGTCCTAACTTGGAAGGCCTTACAACTAGGCATATTGCATGTAAACAGTTACATTTACGAATAAAGTGTCATGATTTGGTAGTAGATCTTACTTTATTGTTGTGTTTCTTCTATGTGGTGATTTTTAGGGATTTGGATTACCTCCAGTAAGGGTACCCTCAGATTCTCACTACATCAGGTGGTATGAAAGCTTAGTTGTTCTTGAGTGTTTAGATTGAGTGTCAAAATTTAGGCATTTTACACCAAGACTTGAGTGAAGACTAGAAGTGAAGGTTGGTCTTATGGAGTTGATTTATCTTCTAGATTTGTGGATTTATTACTTTGGATTTACAAAGGATCTTGGAATATTCCTCCAAGAATATTGGACCCTAAGGCAATTGATGATCTTAGTGATGTTGTGGAGGAAAGGATGTCAGAGAAGACTAAAGTAAAATTTAGATCTGAGATAGCATTGATGAAGAGTGACATGATTGATGAAATTGTGAGTGCTATAGTTGGTGTACCTTGGAATGTGTGTGTACTAAAGATGGTTATGAGGAGATTGTTGAATATTTTGAAATTTTTGGATCAAGTAGTGAGGATAGAACTGATAATGTGGAGAGACCTATTGGAACTCTAGGGCTAGTCAATTTGCTTGACCTAGATCTTAGTTGAATTTGAAGCATAAGATGCATGTTTCTAATTTCTTAGGTACATTGAATCCTGAAGACCTGATTGATTGGATTAGTGAATTGGAAGGCTACTTTGAGCTTGGGGATATTGAAGATCCACATGGAGTAGGGTTGGCACAAACTAAGTTGAAAGGACATGCTTCTCTTTGGTGGAAAGAACTACAAAGAGATAGAGATGAGGATGGTGAAACGAAGATCACTAGATGAAGATTGCTGGTAACTAAGTTGGAGGCGAAGTTCGTTCCTATTGATTATAAACTTGAGTTGTTCAAGAGGTTGTATAATTTGAAGCAAAAGGATATGACTATGAAAGATTATATAGAGGAGTTCTACAAGCTGACTATTTGGTTTGGGCATAGGGAATTTTCAAAGGAGTAGATAGCTTGAGATATTAGTGGTTTGAGGTTCAATATCAAAGGTGACATTGGTATGTTGAAGATTGATTGCATTGAGAATGCTTGTTAGTATGCCCTGAAGGAAGAAGATAAGTTGAAGAGGAAAAGTCAAGGTAATGCTAGAGGGAAGGAGAAGCAGGATAGCTTAGAAAAATGTAAACTAAGTGATGAAGATGAGCCTAAACCTATTGATTAGAAGAGAAGTGTAGGTAGAGGTGATTTTAAGGGTACTTGCTATAAATGTGGAGAAATAGCACATAGATTTTATGAATGTTCTAAAGTTGGTGATAGAAGAGCTTCTATTGTGAATGAGGTTGAAGTCTAAGATAGTCAACTTGAACAAGGAGAGAGTTTACTAGCTGGGTGAGTACTGGTTGGTCAGAGGGCAATGAAATCTTGTCAGAGGACTAATTTGTTCAAGACTAGTTGTAAGCATAGCAGTAAAGTTTGCAAGGTGATTGTGGATGATGGTAGTACTAACAACTTTATTGCTAGGGAGATGGTTTGAAGAGAATGAGACATCCTTATCATTATAGGATTGGCTAGTTGCAAGGTGAGCATAATTTGAAAGTAAGGGAGCAATGCCTTTTTTATTTATAGATTGGGTAGTATAAGGATCAAGTATTGTATGATATTGTGGACATGAACAATTGTCATGTGTTGCTTGGTAGATCTTGGCACTATGATTAATGGGTTGTGCATTATTATGTCAAGAATGTATTTTCAATTGTGAAAGGTGGCAAAAAGCATTCCTTGATTCCTTTGTAGAATGAAGAGCTTAGTAGGAGGAATTTGTAGCTGATTTAAGCTGACATATTTTGAGAGGGTTAGAGATCAGCATGAAAAGAAAAACTTGTAGTACATTAGGGATTGATGTGAGGAAGAGGAAGAAGGTCAAGGGAAAGAGTGCGCAAGTTTAGGAATTGGAGGATATGTATGTGAAGAACCAATTTGGGATTTATGTGTTGAATCCCAAAAATTTTCTTCTAGTTATTGAGATCATCTTTTCAATCTTGGGGTGTCTAATGTGAGAGCATCCTTAGTTGGCTAGCAATCCTACATGTTTATGTGGTTTGACCTTGGAGTTGGAGGACTTAGGCGAAGAATGAAATGAGATTTAGTCAATACTAAGTTAGTTTGATGATTGTGTTAACCAAGTGAATCAATTAATGAAGATGTTTAGTAATGCTTGGGGCACTCAATAGATACTAGATGCTTGGTAGTAGTTTTTCTTGAGTTAGCTTGGTCAATGAAGTGGATCACTTTATTCTAGAGTATTTGACACATATTGGTGCTCGGTTAGTGAAGAAACTTGGTTAGGTCTAGTGGAATGCTAACACTCGGCATGGTTTTCTCTAACACTCAGTTTGGTTTTGGTTCTTGTGGTGCCCGAGTTATCAGTGAACTAACTTTTGACATTTAATTTGTGTTACAATTAACTTGTGGCTTTCATGGGAATTTAATGTAAGGGTTTATTTTAATTTTTATAGGGATAGGCTGACTTGTGGCCTAGTTGGGTAATATCAAGGGTTTTTGTATAGTCTTTAGTGATTATCATCCATTTTGGAGAAGAGGATGAAGTATAGGAGTGAACTTTGAGAAGGGCTAGTAGCTGAGGCTTGGTAAACTAGGATATATCTTGGTGAGATTGTAAGCACAAGTTGAGATTTACCTAAGGTTTTCTATAATAATGTGGACCTAGACTAGCTATGATTAGGATTGTGAGTTGGATCTTGTGGGATCTTGCAGAACTATTTTGTAATTCCTGTTGTAAGTGGCCCTAACTTAGAAGGCCTTATAGTTAGGCATATTCCATGTAAATAAATTTATATTTATGAATAAAGTGTTATGATTTGGTATCAAATCTTTCTTTGTTGTTTTATTTCTATTGTGTGGTTATTTTCAAGGGTCCTAATTACCTCTAGCATGGGTACCCTTGGATTCTCATTGAATCACATAGATTCTAGTTTGAATGATACCACTAGTGTAGATGTGGAACATATTTCTTCTAGGTCTAATGATAGAGCTAGATGTTTTTCAAGGTAGGGAAACTTCTTTATAATCCTCAAACTTCTAAAGAATCACAAATGACATCACCTCTATGATCTTGAAAGGAAATGGTGGGGTCTTTCAAGAAAGAAATAATATCTCGGGGCAAAACAAAGTCAATATAAAGGTTGAAATAGGTGACACTAAGGAGACAAAAAAGATTGAAAATAGGGTTGGCCCTATTCTATGAGAAATAAAAGGGATGAATGTCAGTGACAATGTGAAACTGATTGTAGAAACCCAAAATTAGATGTCTCTTTTTGGTGTGAGACCTTATGGAAAATATTTGTTGCTAATAATTAATGATAAATATGATACTTAAAAAGGAGCGTTTGCAAAATTTATTTTGAGTTCATTTATAGATCAAAAAAATAAGTGAAACTAATACTTGTGTTGGAAATATAGATGGAGTAACTAAGAGGGGGGTTGAATTAGTTACCACAAAAAAAAATCCACAGATCCCTTAGATGTCTTAAGAACTAGTTACTGCTATCACTCGGTAGCCACATAAAAAAAATGTTGTAACTCAGTAGATGTATTAATTACTAATATTTAAGCATTCATAGAGATTTAACATGCATGCATAAAAGAAATAACATGAACAAAAGAGACACTAGATTTAACGTGGAAACCCAATATGGGAAAAACCATCAAGTAACTAGCTATCAATTTTCACTCTTCTAAAGTGAGCCCTATTAGGAGCCAACCCTATTAAAGGTTACAAAAACACACTATGAGGTGTGACCTTGTTAAAGGATTTAATCACCCTGCTAGGAGTGGCCTTGCTAGAGGACTTTAGAACAATTCAATAGAACTATCCACCTTGTTAGAGGATTTACAAAATGGTTGTAAAACCAACTCTGTTAAGAGATGTGGAAATTACTACTACAATTGTGAGAAAGTAATAATGAGTTCACCTAAATGAGATGCAACTAAATTTTCTGATACAGATCTCTATTCTGCTTCACTTGATCCTCTCTGATTGAATACAACTTTGGTGCTCCTCAGGGATATCTGATCCTTCTTCAAAATTCGCTCACACTTTCCTCCTCACACTTGCATGCTTGCTCATTACACTCATCCATATTATATAATTCACAACTTGAGCTTTTATTTATACCTTAAAAATTATCCGGTCAGCTCATTTACAAGTTACAGTTGCCAATAATCATTACATCAGTCAGCGACATTCATTACATGAAAAAAAAAACTTTATTTCCCAAAATAATTAAATCCTTCATTGGGCGACCCTGCTCGGTAGACATTGCTCCAGAAATGATTTCTAGTGTTAACCAACTAAAGCTCAGTAAATACTGTAAACTTGAAAAAATCCTTTAGAGACTGAGTGAACTCGACAAACACTGACTTTCCTTCGCTAACCTTATGAGCTTAGTAGAAAATTGACTTTTGCCACATAAACCTTTGACACCCGAGTGAGCTTGGTAGAAACTATTTCCATAGAGTATTTTTTAAGAATGCTCGGTAGACTCTATAATTCACTTTGCTAACCAACTAAGCTCGGTAGAATCTTTCTGATAACTAATATGACATTTGTGCAACATCAAAGACAACACACAACTAAAAAATTGTATCCAACAATCTCTCTCTTTGGCATTGATGGCAACACAACATGTCATAGTTGATGAAATTTGAGAACAAGTCTTTTTTTGATAGAACATTTCTCCCTCTTAGATTATATGCCACAAACTTCTCAAATATAGTATTCTCCCTCTATGAAGGAATTACATAGCTTCTTTTCAAACATCAAACTTTCCACACACAAATTGAAATTTTAGAAAGATATGATAGTATACTCTCGCTCTTTGACAACACATGCCAAAGACAACATAAGCCAATGAGTAGGAATGTACCTTAAGTACTGATTCATATGTAATGTTCCCATGACTATGTTGCATCAACTGATAGATCTTCAATTTGGTTCCTGTTGATGCATCACTAAAAGCTTCATTTTAGTGAGTCTCGGATAGGGGAATGACCCCTAGCTTACCTCTTAGGTACAAGAATGCATCCTTAGGTAATGGCTTGGTGAATATGTTAGTAATTTGTTCTTTTGTATGAACATATTCCAATCTGATCTCCTTATCCTGCACCAATTCTCTGACAAAGTGATACTTTATTACAATGTGCTCAATTTTTGAATGCATCACTAGATTTTTAGATATGTTGATAACACTTTTATTGTCACAAAACATAACAATTGGTTCCTTGATTTCCACCTTCATACCTTCTAATAACTATTTAAACCAAATAATATTAGAAAAGTTTACTACTGCAGCAACATAATCTACTTCTGCTGTAGATTGAGATGTATAATTTTTCTTTTTACTTGTCCAAGAAACCAACCTCTTTCCAAGAAAGAATGCTCCTCCACTTGTACTTTTTTTGTCATCAATGTTTCCTACCCAATCTGCATCAATAAATACTTTCAAGTCTAGATTACCTCCAAATTTGTACCATAATCCATAATCTTCAGTGCCTTTCAAGTATCTCATGATCCTTTTGATTGCCATCATGTGATTTTCTCTTGATTTTGCTAAAAATCTTGCTACAATACCAACTAAAAGAGCAATATTAGGCCTTGTATGAACTACGTACTATAAATTTTCAATCATTGATCTATATAAGGTCTAATCTACCTCTTTTGATTCATCATCCTTGGTAAGCTTTAGTCCAATACACATGGGAGTCCCAACTGGTTTACAATCTTCCATACAAATTTTTTTGAGTATATCCTTGATGTATTTAGATTGAGTGATCTAGATACCATTCTTGCTCTATTGAATTTGAAGACCAATAAAGAATTTAATCTCACCAAACATAGAAATTTCAAATTCCTTGTTCATTTGCTCTAAAAATTCTTTTCATAGATCATCATTTCCTATAAACAAAGTATCATCCACAAATATTTCTGCCAAAAAAATCTTGTTATCTGGTCCTTCATTGATATTCAAGCTACTGTTATCATTAGTTATCTAAAAACCAATCTGAATAAGATAATCATGCAATCTTTCATACCATGCTCTAGGGGCTTGTTTTAGACCATACAATGCTTTGTGTAATTTGCAAACCATGTCCTTGTTTGGATCAAAAAAACCTTCAGGTTGTTCAATAAAGACTTCTTCATCTAGAATACTATTGAGAAATGTAGATTTGACATCCATTTGATATACTTTAAATCCTTTGTGTGCAACATATACAAGTAAGGTCCTGACACCTTGTAGTCTTGCAATAGGAGCAAAAGTCTCTCCATAGTCTATTCCTTCTTCTTGAGAGTAGCCTTTACATACCAGTCTAGCTTTGTTTCTTGATACCTTACCATCTTCATTCAACTTATTTTTGAATACCCACTTAGTTCCAATCACATTTTTGTCTTTAGGCCTAGGTACAAGAGTCCAAATTTTCTTCTTCTCTATTTTTTCTATCTCTTCATTCATAGCCTTAATCCAAATTTTATTTTCTAATGCATCTTTGACATTTCTAGGTTCAAAATCAGCAAGTAAACAAGTACCTTTTAACTTACTTCTTGTCATAGTACCTTCTGATTTGTCTCCAATAATCTGATCTACTTGGCCAATACAAATTTTTTGCTTTTTGACTGAGTTCCACTATCTTCATTTTGAATTTCAATTTTAGGTTTTGGCTATTTCTACTATTGCTTGGGTCCTTAAGACTTGGTAGGCATTGGCTCGGTAGCATCTGAATGTGACTCAGGTTCCATCAACTCGGTTTGAACTTGCAACTCAGTGATTGAAGACTCAGGAGTAGAAGTTTCTTGATTGATAGATGTGTATGGCACTATATTAGGTTCAATGAAAACAAATCTCCTCTAATCTTATAGTTCCTTTTTTCTTTCTTCTTCAGTCATTTCTGCAAACTCGTCAACTTTCACATGTGCACTTTCTATGAATTTGTGAGTAGACAAATTCAAACATCTATATGCCTTACTCTTGCAAGAATATCCCAAAAATATGCCTTCATCACCCTTAACATCAAGTTTTCCTTTTCTAGATTCTTTCAAAATGTAACATTTACTTCCAAATACCTTTAGGTAACTTACATTGGGTTTATAGCCATACCATAACTCATAGGGGGTTTTGGATGAGTCCTTCTTCAACTGGACTCAGTTCAAGGTATGAACTGCAGTGCTAATAGCTTCCTTCTAGTATTTGATAGCAATGTTCTTTTCAATCATTAGAGTTCTTGCACAATCCATGATAGATCTATTCCTCCTTTCAGCTATTCCATTCTGCTTGAGAGTTCCAAGAGCTGATACCTATCTTTGGATTCCTCTTTCAATACAAAATTTATTAAACTCATAGGAGATGAATTCACCACCTCTGTCTGACCTCAAGCATTTTAGTCTTTTCACTATTTCCTTTTCTACTTTGGCCAAATACCATTTGAACTTTTCAAGTGCTTTTGATTTCTCTCTCAGATACATGATAGTCATCATTCTAGAGTAATCATCAACAAAAAGAATGAAAAGCTTTTCTCTAGTATAGCTCTCAATTCTAATAGGTTCACACAAATCACCATGCACAATTTCCAAAATTTCTTTTGACTAATAATTTTTACTTTTAAAGCTAGTCTTTCCCATCTTACCAATCTAAAAATTCTTGCATGGACCAACATCAGGTTTCTTTATACTAGGAATGCCTCTTACTTTCTTGAATTTTCTAATGTTTACCTGGTTATCAAAATTCACATGACATAACCTTTTGTGCCATAACCAACTTTCTTCAACTTGAGCAATAAAACATGAACATTCACCAAGTTCAAGATAGAACAAATTACCTTTTGTCTATATACCTAATCCAATCAGCTTTCTTTTCTCATCCAATAGTCTTAATTTTCCATGCATAAATTCCACTTTGAATCCAATATTGATTAGTTGTGCCACACTCAATAGATTGTGTTTTAGAATTTCAACCAAATAGGAATTATCACATACAAGCTCTTTGGTTAGTGAGATTCTTCCTCTTCCTTTTATGTAGCAAGGTTCATTATTACCAAATCTCACACTACCACCATCATAGTCTTCACATTGTTCAAACTTAGTTTTGTCACTAGGCATATGATGAGAGCAACCACTCTCTATGATCCATGTATCATTTTTTCTTACATGAGAGATAAGTGCCATCTTATCTTCCTCATCATTATCAGATTCATCTTTCGTAGCAATGTAAACAATCTCATCTTCACTATTGTTAGAATCCTTAGAATCCTTAGCCATGAAACATGTGTTCTTACCTTTGTGCTTGAATGATTTGATGTCTTTCTTTCCATTTCACTTTTGACCTTTCTTCTCATCCTTAGTTTTCTTGTTTGGGCACCTAGCAACAATATGACCAATTTTCTCGCATGAAAAATAGATCAAAGGAACCTTACCTTTGTATTTCCCTTTGCCTCTAGAATATTTCCTTGCTAGTAGAGCTTCAACCACCTCAAGATCACTGTCAGAACTCTATTCTGATTCTTCTTCACTTTCTAACTGAGAATCTTTTATCTTCTTGCCCTTTTCTTTGAGTGAAAGCTTGGCTTCAAATGCTGATTCAATGTTCTTGGAAGCTCAAACATAGTTGTCATAGTTATCTAGCTCAAATGCAGTCAATCTTCCTACTATGGCCTCTAAATTTATCTTATGATTTTCTTCACATCTTCTTTCTTGAATTGCAGAAACTTTAATTGTATAAATGGGAAGTAATGTTCTAAGAACTTTACTTACAACAGTTTCTTCTTTAACATCTCCTCTAGAAGCTTTGATTGCACTGATGCTTGCTTTGACTCTTTCAACATATTTAGCAATGTTCTCATCCTCTCTCATTCTCATCTTATCAAATTGTCCTCTTAGAATTTCTACTTTGTCTCTTCTCACTTTATCATCATCTCCATAGATTTCTTTAAGCTTGTTCTACATAGAAAAGGCAGTTTTGTAGTCCTTGATATCATCAAATTCTTCATAGCTTAGGGCTAATGCAATGTCTATCATCCTAGCGTTATGAGTATTCTTCTCAGAAACGTCATTGATAGATAGTGTACCAGAAGGAGTCACATATTCTTCATCAAGATATTTCAATCTTGTATCTCCAATGGAAGCTAGATGGAGTCTCATGAGACCTTGCCATTCTGAAAAGTTATCCCTATTAAGCCTTGGAATTTCCCTTTTGTAAGACATTGTGATCTTTAGCTTAGGTCCTTGAACATCTTCCTACAAGTACCAAATGCTCTGATACCAATTTTTGGAAATATAGATGGAGTAACTAGGGGGGGGGGTGAATCAGTTACCACAAAAACAAATCCACAGATCCCTTAGATGTCTTAAGAACTAGTCACTGTTGTCACTCGATAGCCACACAGAAAAATGTTGTAACTCGGTAGATGAATTAATTACTAATATTTAAGCATTCATATAGATTTAACATGCATGCATAAAATAAATAATATGAACACAAGAGACACCAGATTTAACATGGAAACCCAATATGGGAGAAACCATTAAGTAACTAGTTGCCAATTTTCACTCTTCTAAAGTGAGCCCTGTTAGGAGCCAACATTGTTAAAGGTTACAAAAACATGCTATGAGGTGTGACCTTGTTAAAGGATTTAATCACCCTACTACGAGTGGCCTTGCTAGAGGACTTTAGAACAATTCAATAGAACTATTTACCTTGTTAGAGGATTTACAAAATGACTATAAAACCAACTCTGTTAAGAGATTTAGAAATCATTGCTACAATTGTGAGAAAGTAACAATGAGTTGACCAGAATGAGATGCAATTGAATTTGCTGATACAAATCTCTGTTCTACTTGACTAGATCCTCTCTGATTGAATACAACTTTGCTACTCCTCAAGGATATCTGATCCTTCTTCAAAATTTTCTCACACTTGCATGCTTGCTCATTACACTCATCCATACTATTGAATTCACAACTTGACCTTTTATTTATACCTTATAAATTATCCAATCGACTCATTTACAAGTTACAATTACTAATAATTATTATATCGGTCAGCTACATTCATTACATGAAACAATTAAACTTTATTTCCCAAAAAAATGAAATCCTTCATTGGGTGACCCTACTCGGTAGACACTACTCCAAAAATGATTTCTAGTGTTAACCAATTGAAGCTCGATAAACACTGTGAACTCTGAAAAATCTTTTGGAGACTGAGTGAACTCATCAAACACTAACTTCCCTTTGCTAACCTTGTGAGCTTGGTAGAAACTGATTTCTACCATAGAAACCTTTGATGATTGAGTGAGCTCGATAAAAACTATTTCTACAAAGTATTTTTTTGGAATGCTCGGTAGACTCTATAATTTTCTTTGTTGATGAACTGAGCTCGGTAGTCTCTGTCTAATAACTAATATGACATTTGTGTAACATCAAAGACAACACACAATTGAACAATTGTATCCAACAACTTGTACATTAAGTTATATTTATTCTAAAGGCATACCTATACTAAAATATTTTAGCTCACTTTGAAATCTACACTCAACCAAAAGATTGAATTTATACATCATTATATTTTTATTTTTCATCTGAAAATATGAGTGGTATATTCCTAGGAGTTGGAGTTGTGTAATTAATGGAATGTACATTATATGTTTCACCTAATATGCCGCCAATTAATCGTTCCAACCTATCAATCACTCCCACCACATGTATTAATTTTTTTAAAAATATGCCCCTACTATTTTATTAAAATAAATAAAATATAACTTTCTTATCAAGATGGGCATAATTTAGAAACATTATTATAAATCTAAAAACAAGATTTTCTATGAATTAAGTTTGTGTAAAAAGGATAATTTACAATTTGAATGTATTAAATAAATATTTGTTTTATTTTGATACCAAAAGATCAATAATGTATGATAAGTTTTGAAAATAAAATAATTATATAATTATAAGTGGTAAAATATGTTTCATTCTTTTGATCACTAATAGGCTGAAATTAGGGTTAACTATCATTATTTTTTTGTGATTAGTTATTAATATTTTTAGTTATGTGTGTGTAGACTTGAACACGAGACCTCTTATATAAGAGGCTCACAATCTACTATTGTATTGTTGGCTCTTGCCTAGCCAAAATATTCTTGATATAAAAAAGAAGCTAAAGTGGGGGTTGACCCAAGTCTAGAAAAAAAGGCCAAAGATCAGCCAAAAATCATTACCATAAGATTAATCAACCTCATTCATTAATATTAAAAACCACCATAATAACATATTTCAATAACTGAACCTACTATGGTTAACACCTCATAAATTATCAACATTATATAACAGTCTATCTCAACTAACATTTCTAAGCATAAACCAATTCCAAAAATTAATTAGAAAATAATACCCATGGGCCACATAGAAACCCGCAACCATAAATAGAAAAAATAAGGTATAGGACTAGAAGATAATTCTTCTTCTAAATGTTTGGGTTCTCTAGTAGGAGCCTCAGCCAATCATCCATGAGGAAGCCGTAGATTGAGCTAATAGTCTACATATCCTTGGCATCATTGATCCCCTCCTTCCCAACCTAAAATAAAAAGAGGTTGGTAGCAGCCAAATGCATGAAATAAACCAAAAAAATTGCTACTCTGTCAAACTTACCCTCTAGGTGCTCATTCTTGTTAATTAAATTGGTAATAGTTTCCTCCAACCTATAAAAATCCTACTTAAGAGGAGGTTGTTTATCAGCAATAACCTAAGGCCTAACATTTTCTCCTTTATGATGATCACCTCCCATAGGCTTGTCAAATTGAGTCTCCATGCTTTTCTTAGCCCCTTGGTTATGGGCTTTCATGTTCAAATTCCTAACATGGGAAGTAATTATACCCTGAACTCTAATTTTCCTCCTATCCTCAACTCAGGGGTGGGTGATCCCACAATAATGGGTTCCACTTTTTGACAAATTTTGACACTGAAATCAATATTTTTGCAACAAACATCACGTTCAAGTGACTATATCTCCAAAAATATAAATAATTTCAAGATGACATAAACTAGTGATTTTGAGTACTTTGTTCCTACTTTGTAACCATATTTTTTAATATAAAAAAACAAAAAATTATGTCAATTTTTTTTATCTCCTCCAAAAAGTGGTACATAATAAAATTCAATATTTTAAAAAGTGAGAGTCCATTTGACACACATAACTTTTTTTCTAGAAATGATAATGAAGTAATTCTTTCGGCGTTGGATTTGTAACATCAATATCCAGTGTCTACATTTGGTTTGATTTATTTTTGTTGAATATTGTATAGTTTATGAATTTTTGAAGTGACATGAACCATAATTCAGACATACGTTTCATTTGACACAGATAATTTGAACTCAATTTATCATAAACCATTTTTTTTTTTTTTTGAATAGAAAGGTATCTCAATAAGCCAATGCCTCCATATTTTTCAAAAAAAATTTGACCTAATTTTCTAATTTTCCCGAGGTGTCAAAGTCAGTTGATGTTCAATTGGTAATGAACCTATAATGAGTTAAACTCATATTTGAAAGTCTTAATGATTAAATTATGTAATAAAATTATAGTCGTTGGGAAGCTTGCTCTGAGCAGCACATTTTGAAATTTTTTATTTTACAGTAGGAGATCATTCTTCTACAATTATGGTAGTCAAAAGAGCAAAAAAAAAGAAAAAAGAAAAAAAGGTTAAATTTATTGAGATTTTGCATGTTCGTGCGAACATGGCGTTCGCACGAACATGTTTGCCATGTTCATGCGACCGTATGTTCGCGTGAACATGCAAATCATGTTCGCACAAACATATATATCACATATGTTCGCGCGAACATAATTAAAAAAAAAGTTTGCGCGAACATATGGTAAACTCAATTTCTCATTTTGCAATTTTTTCCATTTTTGTTCATCCCACTAAAGTGGAACCCATTATTGTGGGTTTACCTGGGTATTTGTATCCATATTAAATGCATCTGACACATGAGAAGTAAAAGGGTTGTCCTTACCCATGACAATGATCTCCTCATCTTTTCCTTTACTAGTTATAACCTCCTCTTCCTATTCACCATAGTTTCTCTTGGTGATGTTCCTAGTAGGTCTAGGGCCTCCCTCTTTCTCAGAGTTATCTGTGGATTAAAAAATAATCATGGGTTAGATGGATTTTTATCCCTTAGTCTCTTGCTAGAACTATGAGTTCCCTTATTTTTTGTAACTCTAGTACTTTCAACATGAAGTAAACTATTTTTCCATTTTAATCTTCTTAATAGTGGCTAAGGGATCCCTTTCATCACAAGTTTATTTAGAAGGGGAAGAAATCTAAGAAAAAATAGTTATTTTGAGTGGGGTTGGGGAATAGATTTGAATATTAGATGTAAGACCTTTTCAGAGTTTAAAATTTAGAGCATTAGGGATTGATAGTATATGATTCTCTTACCCACTTCTCTCTTTCTTAAAAAATTCCAGACACAATACTCCATAGAATCTTATAATGGGTAAGGAAGAGAAATACTTTGCCTATATAATTTCCCTATTCCTAAAGTGGTTGAAGATTGGAAAATGATAATAGTATATCACCCTAAACCTACCATCCATGGTTATGTACCTCATAATTACATAGAAGACCATGTCCTAGGGTTCACATAGTTTCTCTTGAGAAAAACTACCATGAAATTAAATAAGACTCTCCTTAGGTCAATATGTTATTGTCAATCGTTTCTCATCCACAACTCTCACTTTCTTTAGCCCATGCTTTTCTTCTAGGACTAGGATAGTGGCATTCACCATGAGCTCTTCACTAACCTCAGATGAAAATCCATCTACCATTACCCAAATGTTCTTCCAAGATCAAAATCATGCTAGGAAACCCTCTCCTCATGGCCTTCAATTGATTCCATGAAAGGAATCAAACCTTATTCCTAGAGGTAGGTCTAAGAATATTTGTCCCTTCTAATTACTTCCTCAATTTTTTGTGATTCTATACAAGCATTTCCACTCTCTATGGTTGCATCATCCCTAAGCCCGATCACTAATTCATCCATACCTTCCATCATTTGCTCAACAATGCAACTAGAACAAAAAGGTGAAATGCATAGAGAAAAGAGACAAACACCTTTTCTTTCTCGACAACAATACTTATTAATAATTCATGCATTAGTATTATGGTAAAACTTGAATTTAAAACTTTAGGAGTAAAAAATATTTCCCACTTGCCACCTCATCTCCTTCCCATAAAAATAGCCATTGAGAAATGGAAAGTCTCATCCATTGTGATTATAGTAAACCACTCCAAATATTTCCTTGGGCTGTAGATCTCTACTTCCCATAAAGAAGCATGATTATAGCATTTACTAAAATAATGATTCAATTTTAAATCATCATAACAAAATCCCTCAGCTTGCATGGTCCCATTTTAATTATGTCTCCCATGAACCACTCTTTTAAAATGACCATCATGACATTGAATGTTTTTGTTTTTCACAATAAATAAAATTGTCATTAGTAAATCATATCCCCTTTCCAAAATCTATTGATTAATAACTCCACTTTCATACTCAGCCAGACTATCAACCACTTGGTTTCCCTCATGGTACATGTATATGATGGTGTCCAAAAATGTATTTAATAATATCTAAATAGCTATAATAATTGTCATGGTATGCCAAATCATCTTTCAAATACCTTTGATGGCCTTAATCACAAGCAAGGATTCACCCTTAATCACTAATCTTTCAATATCCAAGTTAGCAACAATCTCCAAGTCCCGTAATAGACCTATCAGTTCTACCTCATTGCTAGATATCTTAACACATTTGCCTGCATAACCCTTGATGTAATTTCCTTGATCATTAAGTAAGGAATCCACCATGATCACCATATCATTCCTCTCAGATCCATCAAAATTGAGTTTCCACCATTTTGGAGGAGGTGACTTCCATTTAGTCCCCTTCCTTTTAAAATCCTCTAAGTTATCTAGTTTCTCCACACAGTGGGAAACTTTCCATACCTCTGCCCATCTCTTACCTAGCTAAGATGGGGGCTAGGAGGGGATGTGGGGAGGTTCCCATTTCCATTTTAAATTAAATTACCTCATTAGGGCCATATTAATTCATGAAACTACACATAGTTGGGCGGGGGGGGGGGGATTTTCTCTCTAAATATGCAATTGTTCCATTCTTTCCATATGTTGAAACAAATATAGGGTGGGATGGCTTTCCATATCATTTTAGTAAGAGGATGGTGGGAGGGGAAATTATAGTAAAAAATGAACTATTGGGCATCACTATTAAATAGCAAAGTAATCCCCATGTGATTAAAGACATTCTACCAAACCACAACTGAATAAGAGAAGTGGATTATGAAGTGATAGATAGTCTCCTCCTCAAAATTACATAGCACACACTGGTTAACCATTTGGGAGTCACACATTTGGAGCATATCTATCACGAGAATACTATTATGTATAGAAGACAACCAAAATATTTTAATCTTGGAGAGGAGGTAAGACTTCCAAAAAAACCTCTAACTTTATGAGAAACCTACCAAACCAATAATATTATAATAGGTCAACCTCACATTAAAATCACCATAAGGGTTTTTGTCCTAAATTAATTTATCTCTACTAGGAAAGGAAGGGATATGAGTTTCTTTCAAGAGGTTTGATATCCCCTCATTTATATCATCCTCCATCAAAGATAAATTGTTGGATACAATTGTTCAATTGTGTGTTGTCTTTGATGTCACACAAATGTCATATCAGTCATCAGACATAGTCTACTAAGCTCAAATGGTCAGCAAGGCAAAGGATAGAGTCTACCAAGCTCAGATGGTCATTAATGCAAAGGATAGAGTCTACCAAGCTTAGATGGTCAGGAAGGCAAAGGATAGAGTCTATCGAGCCCAAAATGTTAGTAAAGAAAATTTGCAATGTCTACCGAGTAGATAGTTGTTACCCAAGCTTTCAAGGTTAAACAAAGAAAATTAGTTGTTACTGAGCTCACTCAATCATCAAAGGGAACTATGAAAGAAACAGTTCTTACCAAGCTCTCACGGACAAAGAAGGAATTTAGTTCTTACCAAGTCAACTCGGTAGCCAGAAGATTTTGCAAAAGTTGTAATGTTAACTGAGTTAAGATGGTTAAGTCAAGAAATTTTTGGAAGTAGTATTTACCAAGCAGGGTTGGCCAGTGAAGGATTTCATTGACTTTTGAAATAACATCTATTTGTTTAAAGTAATATTTGTAGCTGATTGATGTATGGATTATTGGTAAATGTAACATGAGAAAGAGCTAACTTGATAATATGAATGGTATAAATAAGAGGTCAAGTTGTGAATTCTAAGTGTGAAAGTATAATTGATTGATATGAGGATTGATTATTGTGGAAGCAAATTTGAAGGATTATCAGAGATCATTGAGGAGCAACAAAGCCATATTTGATCAAGGAGGATCTAATGATGCAAAACAAAGACCTATAATCAGAAAATTTAGTTGCATCTTGTTCAAGTCAACTCATTATTACTTTCTAACCATTGTAGCAGTGATTTCAAATCTCTTAACAGAGTTGGTTTAACAACCATTTTGTAAATCATCTAACAAGGTGACAATTCAGTTGAATTGTTTTAAAGACCTCTAGCAAAGCCACTCCTAATAGGGTGATCAAAATCCTCTAATAGGGTCACACCTAACAGTGTGTATTGTAACCTTTAACAGGGTTGGCTCCTAACAGGGCTCACTTCAGAAGAGTGAAAATTGGTAACTAGTTACTTGGTGTTTTTTTCCCATATTGGGTTTCCACATTAAATCTGGTGTCTCTTGTGTTCATTTTTTTTTAATTGCATGGATGATTGCTTGAAGATAAGTAATAGTTTAATTTACTGAGTTACAACATTTTTGTTATGTTTACCGAGTATCAGCAGTATCTAGATCTTTAAGACATCTAAAGGATTTGAGGATTAATTTTTTTTAGTAGCTGATTCATCTCCCCTCTCAATTACTCTATCTTTAATCCCAATTATTGGTATCAGAACACTTGGTTCTTACATAAAAAGATTTCAAGGATCTAAGCCAAAGATCAGGATGTCTTACAAGAGGGAAATTCCAAGACTTAACAGGGACAACTTCTCAACATGGCAAGGATTGATGAGACTTCATCTGGCTTCTATTGGTGATTCGGGATTGAAGTATCTTGATGAAAAATATGAGGAACTTGCTAGTACATTATCTATCAATGATATTGCTGAAAGGAAGACTCATAATAACATGATGATAGATATTGCATCCGCTCTGAGTTATGAAGAGTTTGATGACATCAAAGATTGTAAAACTACCTTTGAAATGTGGAACAACCTGAAAGATATCTATGAAGGAGATGATAATGTGAGAAGAGCCAAAGCAAAAAGTTTGAGAGGTCAATTTTATCAAATGAGGATGATAGAAGATGAAAACATTGCAAAGTATGTTGAAAGAATCAAAGCATGTGTTAGTGCTATCAAAGCATCTGATGGAGATATCAAGGAGGAGACAGTTATAAGTAAAGTTCTTAGAACTCTACTTCCTATCTATGCAATCAGAGTCTCTACAATTCAATAAAGAAGATGTGAAGCAAATAATAAGATAAATTTAGAAGCCATAATTGGAAGATTGACTGCATTTGAGCTAGACAACTATGATAATTATGTTCCAGCTACCAAGAACATTGAATCAACATTTGAAGCCAAGCTTTCACTCAAAGAAAAAGGGAAGAAGACAAAGGATCCACAGTCAGACAGTGATGAAGAATTAGAACAAAGTTCAGACAACAATCTTGAGGTAGTTGAAGCTCTACTAGCAAGGAAATATTAAAGAGGCAAAGGGAAATACAAAGGTGAGGTTCCTCTAATCTATTTTTCTTGTGAAGAAATTGGACATATTGCTACTAGGTGCCCAACTAAGCAGAACAAGGATGAGACAAAAGGTCACAAGTACAATGGCAAGAAAGACTTCAAATCATTCAAGGATTAAGGTAAGAAATAATGTTTCATGGCTAAAGATTCTAATGATTTTGATGATGAAGAAGAAGATGAAATTGTCTACATTGCTGTGAAAGATGAATCTAATAATGATGAAGAAATGGCACTTATTTATCACATGAGAAAAAATGATACATGGATTATAGATAGTGGTTGTTCTCATCACATGACTGGTGATAAAGAATAGTTTGAAGACTATGATGGTGGCAGTGTAAGATTTGGTAATAATGAACCTTGTTGCATTAAAGGAAAAGGAAGAATCTCTCTGACCAAGGAACTTGTATGTGATAATGCATA
Organism: Cupressus sempervirens; assembly: GCA_028749045.1. Lineage (NCBI taxonomy): Eukaryota > Viridiplantae > Streptophyta > Pinopsida > Cupressales > Cupressaceae > Cupressus > Cupressus sempervirens. Next base: position 436,316,468 of record CM053783.1, on the reverse strand, counting down.
TTGGGTAGAAGGATTAAAGCACAATCTGTTGAGTGTGGCACAACTACTCAATAATGGATTTAAAGTAGAATTCATTAAAGGAAAAACAAGACTATTGAATGAAAAAGGTAAGCTGATTGGATCAGGCACTCAAACAAAAGGTAACTTATTTTATCTTGAACTTGGTGAATGTTCATGTTTTATTGCTCAAATTGAAGAGAGTTGGTTATGGCATAGGAGGTTATGTCAAGTAAACTTTGACAACTTAATAAAAATTAGTAAATTTAGGAAAGTATGAGGCATTCCTAACATAAAGAAACCTGAGGTTGGTCTATGCAAGAATTGTCAAATTGGTAAAATGGGAAAGATTAGTTTTAAAAGCAAGAACTATCAGACTAAATAAGTTCTAGAAATTGTGCATACTAATTTGTGTGGACCTATTGGTGTTGAAAGTTATACTGGTGAGAAATTTTTCATTCTTTTTGTTGATGATTATTCAAGAATGATGACTGTCATGTACCTTAGAAAGAAATTAGAAGCATTTGAAAAGTTCAAATGGTATTTGGCTAGAGTAGAAAAGGAAACAGGCAAAAGATTGAAATGCTTAAGGTTTGAATTAGGTGGTGAATTCATTTCACATGAGTTCAATAACTTTTGCATTGAAAGGGGAATCAAAAGACAAGTTTCAGCACCTGGAACTCCTGAACAAAATGGAATAGTAGAAAGAAGGAATAGATCTATCATGGACTATGTAAGAACCTTAATGTTTGAGAAAAATATTGCTATCAAATACTGGAAGGATGCTATCAGCACTGCAATTCATACCTTGAACCGAGTATAGCTGAAAAAGGGTTCATTCAAAACCCCCTATGAGTTATGGTATGGCTACAAACCCAATGTAAGTTACCTAAAAGTATTTGGAAGAAAATGTTACATTTTGAAAGAATCTAGAAAAGGTAAATTTGATGTAAAAGGTGATGAAGGAATATTTTTGGGATACTCTCGCAAAAGTAAAGCATATAGATGTTTGAACTTATCTACTCACAAAGTCATAGAAAGTGCACATGTGAAAGTTGATGAGTTTGTAGAAAGAACAGAAGAAGAAAGCAAAAGCAAACCTGAAGACTACAGAAGATTTGTTTACATTGAATTTGATACAATACCAAATACATCTGTCAATGAGGAATCTTCAACTCCCAAGTCTTCATTAACTGAGTCATAGAAAGTTCAAACTGAGTTAGTACCTACCGAGTTGCAAGAACCTGAGTTGCAAACAGAAGCTACCGTGTCAGCATCTATCAAGCCCAAGCAACCATAATCAAAACTAGAAGTTGAAGTACAAAAGGTTAATAAAGAAAGTCACCTAAAAGGCAAGAAGCTTTTGTTAGCCAAGTATGTCAAGAAACATCATGCACCAGACCATATCATTGGAGATAAATCAAAAGGAACAATGACAAGAAGTAAGTTGAAAAGCACTTGTTTACTTGCTGATTTTGAACCTAAAAATGTCAAAGATGCACTAGACAATGAAAGTTGGATTGAAGCTATGAATGAAGAGATAGAATAGATAGAGAAAAACAAAACATGGACTCTTGTACCTAAACCCAAAGAAAATAATGTGATTGGAACTAAGTGGGTATTCAGAAACAAGCTAAATGAAGATGGTAAGGTATCAAGGAACAAAGCTAGATTGGTATGAAAATGATACTCTCAAGAAGGTGTAGACTATGGAGAAATTTTTTCTCCTGTTGCAAGATTGGAAGGTGTCAGAACTTTACTTGCATATGTTGCATACAAAGAAATCAAAGTTTATCAAATGGATGTCAAATTAGCATTTCTCAATGGAATATTGGGTGAAGAGGTTTACATTGAACAAGCTGAAGGTTTTGTTGATCTAGACAAGAAGGACATGGTCTGGAAATTGTATAAAGCATTGTATAGTCTAAAACAAGCACCTAGAGCATGGTATGAAAGACTGCATAACTATCTTATTCAAATTGGTTTTCAAAGAACTAATGACAACAGTAGTTTGTACATAAAGGAAGGACTAGATATTAAGATTGTTTTGGCAAAAATATTTGTAGATGATACTTTGTTCACAAGAAATGATGATCTTTGCAAAGAATTTTTAGAACAAATGAACAAGGAATTTGAAATGTCAATGTTTGGAGAAATAAAATTCTTTGTTGGTATTCAAATTCATCAAAGTAAGAATGGTATCTACATTACTCAATCCAAATACATGAAGGAGATATTGAATTTTTTTGGTATGGAAGACTGCAAACTAGTTGGAACTCCTATGTGTACTGGATTAAAACTTACAAAGGATGATGAATCAAAGGAAGTAGATCAAACATTATATAGATCTATGATTGGAAAATTGCAATACATAGTGCACACAAGACCAGACATTGCTCTTGTAGTAGGAATTATAGCAAGATTCTTAGCAAAACCAAAAGAAAATCAGATGATGGAAATCAAAAGGATCATGAGATACTTAAAAGGAACTAAAGATTATGGATTATGGCATAAAATTGGAGGAAATCTAGATTTAAAAGTGTTCACTGATGCAGATTAGGCAAGGAATGTTGATGACAGAAAGAGCACAAGTGGAGGAGCTTTCTTTCTTGATAAAAGGTTGGTTTCTTGGACAAGTAAAAAGCAGAACTGTACATCCCAATCCATAGCAGAGGTTGAATATGTTGCAGCAATAGTAAACTACTCAAACATTGTGTGGTTCAAATAATTATTGTAAGGTATGAAGCAAGAAATAAAAGAACCTATTGTTATGTTTTGTGATAACACTAGTGCAATTAATATCTCCAAGAATTTAGTGATGCATTCAAAAACCAAGCATATTGCCATAAAGTATCACTTTGTTAGAGAATTCGTACAAGAAAAGGAAATCAGACTAGAATATGTCCATATAAAGGAGAAAATTGCTGACATATTCGAAAAACCTTTACCTAAGGATGCATTCTTGTATCTAAGAGGTAAGTTAGGGGTCATTCCCCTATCTAAAACTCACTAAAATATAGTTTTAGTGATGCATCAACAGGAACAGAATTGAAGATCTATCAGTTGATGCAAAAAACCAATGAAGACATTGCATATGAATCAATACATTAGGTACAATTCTATTCAATTTATTTGTGTTGTCTTTGGCATGTGCTATCAAAGAGGGAGAGTATACTGTCATATCTTTCTAAAATTTACAAAATAATAAGAGTGTATGTAAGAGGGAGAGACAGTTTGTGTAAGAGGGAGTTTGCTTTATTTGAAGAAGAAAATGAAGTATTTTGTCAATAAAGACTTATTTTCAAATTTCATTCTACTATGACATGCTGTGTTGCCATCAATGCCAAAGAGGGAGATTGTTGGATACAATTTTTCAATTGTGTGTTGTCTTTGATGTCACACAAATATCATATCAGTCATCAGCTAGAGTCTACCGAGCTCAGATGGTCAATAAGGCAAAGGACACAGTCTACCAAGCTCAGATGGTCAACAAGGCAAAGGATAGAGTCTACCGAGCTCAGATGGTCAGCAAGGCAAAGGATAGAGTCTACCGAGCTCAGATGGTTAGCAAGGCAAAGGATAGAGTCTACCGAGCCCAAAAGGTTAGTAAAGAAAATTTGTAGTGTCTACCAAGTAGACAGTTGCTACCAAGCTTTCAAGGTTAAACAAAGAAAATTAGTTGTTACTGAGCTCACTCAGTCATCAAAGGGAAGTATGGAAGAAACAATTCTTACCGAGCTCTCAAGAAGGAATATAGTTCTTACCAAGTCAACTTGGTAGCAAGAGGATTTTACAAAAGTTGTAATGTTAAATGAGTTAAGATGGTTAACTCAGGAAATTTTTGGAAACAGTATTTATCGACTAGGGTCGGCCAGTGAAGGATTTCATTGATTTTTGAAATAACATCTATTTTTTTAAAGTAATATTTGTAGTCGACAGATGTATGGATTATTGGTAAATGTAACATGAGAATGGGCTGACTTGATAATCTAAATGGTATAAATAAGAGATCAAGTTGCAAATTCTAAGTGTGAAAGTAGAATTGATGTGATATGAGGATTGATTATTGTGGAAGCAAATTTGAAGGATGATCAGAGATCATTGAGGAGCAAAAAATCCATATTTGATCAAGGAGGATCTAATGATACAGAATAGAGACTTGTAATCAGGAAATTTAGTTGCATCTTGTTCAGGTCAGCTCATTGTTACTTTCTAACCATTGTAGCAGTGATTTCAAATCTCTTAATAGAGTTGGTTTAATAGCCATTTTGTAAATCCTCTAACAAGGTGACAGTTTAGTTGAATTGTTCTAAATATCTCTAGCAAGGCCACTCCTAACAAGGTAATCAAAATCCTCTAATAGGGTCACACCTAACAGTGTGCATTGTAACCTTTAACAGGGTTGGCTCGTAACAGGGCTCACTTCAGAAGAGTGAAAATTGGTAACTAGTTACTTGGTGGTTTTTCCCATATTGGCTTTCCATGTTAAATCCAGTGTCTCTTGTGTTCATTTTGTTTTCAATTGTATGCATGATTGCTTGAAGATAAGTAACAGTTTAATTTACCAAGTTACAACATTTTTGTTATGTTTATCGAGTATCAGAAGTATCTAGATCTTTAAGACATCTAAAGGATCTAAGGATTAATTTTTGTTAGTACCTGATTCACCCCCCCTCTCAGTTACTCTATGTTTAATCCCAACATAAATTACCCAGGTTAAGGACTTTCTATTTGCCATTCTCAATACAATCAACAACCCTAAGACCATAGTTAGTCACTCTACAATCTTTTAAAGCTAAGAATTTGGTATAAATTAGAGGAGTGTCGCTAATTCATCTGTCCTCCCAAAACCTAATAGAATTCCTTCCTATCCAAGTAGTTTAAATTAATCAATACTATTATTTCAATTTTTAAAACTTTACCTATTTAAATAAAATTAATATATTAGATAAGCTAATTATAGTTCTTGACTTTATAGTAAAAATTGAAAAAGGACATACACTTAAATATTTCAAAACATCAAATCCTCAAATAATTTGTTGATATTTTAAAAGACTGAATTATTTCTAAGAGTTCAAATTTTGATGGTAGATATTAAAAAATCCATCCTTATAACTTCATTTTTCGAAGCTAATGAGATGAGTGACAAATACCTAAATGAGTAAAGTTATATATTTTTGTGTTTAATTTTATAAAATAGTAAAGTATTAATTAAATGTGATTGGTTAAAATTATGAAGTTTAATTAGGCAAGAGCCTACAACACAACAGTAAATTGTGAGCATCTTATTGAAGAGGTCTTGGGTTCAAATCCACTTGAGTTTAATAAATAATAATACTAATTTATCACAACATATAATTATAAATCTTGGATTTGGTCTCTTACTGATAAAAAAATAAAAAATAAAAATTGTGAAATTTAATCACTAGTTCCTATATGAAAGTTCTATAAGTTTTTTTTTTTTTAATTCTTTGAAATTCTTCTTTTTCAACTATTTTTCTAATAGTTCAATATTAATATTTAATTCATATATAAATTAAAATGAAATGTTTAATTATTTTTATGTTTAAGACTTATAAGATAACTCTTTATAAATTGTTTTTTTTTTCATTTTTACTTATAAATTTCTTAGATTGCATATTTGGTTTATAATGTTTAAGTCAATATGCTTATTATGGGATCCATAATGGCTAAAAAATTGTGCATACCAAAAAATTGTCACATGTTAGGAAAATAACAACTTTTGCTATCGTTATTATTCAAATAACAAGTTATCATATAGGAGAGTTAAGAGGAATATTAACTATAGTTAAGGAGTAGGTAGTTGTAACATGAAGATAAATCGTTGGAAAAAAAGAGACATTCTTAATCTTTTATTGCCAAAAAGAGTGAGTTGGACTGGGGGATGAGTTCTCAGATGTATATACATGCATGCATCTTCAACAAGTACTTGGTGTTTTTCATATGAATTTAAACTATAATTTTTGTTTAACTACTAATTGAAGTGAGAAGAATGGTAGTGATAGTTAACTTAAGTGCAAAAGAAAATGGAAAAATGTGTGATTTACCCTATCCCTATATTCGTTGAAATATTACTTGACTTTAATTTGGCTATCAATATACACAATTGTTCTTTATTGTTGTTTTAATACTTTTTCTAACTTTTTTTTTTGTTGATGTGATTTAGGAGTTGCAAGAAAAATATGTTTTGATAAATGATTGTACATGACATGCCACCAATATTCTTATATTATGTATCTAATTTTGATTTTTTATCCCATCACTAAATTTTGAATTGGCTTCCATATATTTATATATTTATTGGACAATGACAGGTGTAGATGCACAAAACAACTATGTGTTTGTATATTATGGTCAGGATGGAGAAGCATATATAAATTGTGGCAAACATGCTTTGACCAATCTTATTCGTCAAATTAAAGTAGTTCTATTAGTTTCTATAACAAGGTACTAGTAGCTCTAGGGCTATTATTTTAATAGCTATATCTAGTTGTTGAGGTGCACCTCTTGAGTTACTAATCTCTAGGTACATATGTGATAATGTTATTCAATTTTTTTTTAATAATAATAGGTCCTTACCTATAACACATAACCTTTTTGCTGATGATTCTTTTTTATTTGGTAAAGGTAATCTTAGGGAGGCCAAGGTTATCAAAGACACCATCAATGATCATTGTTTCTCTTTAGGCCAAAAACTAAATTTATCTATATTCTTTATTTTTAACACTAACAAGAGTGTGATGAGGGAGATATAAAAAATTTTGGGCTTTGAGGTGGCTCAAACCCCATGTATATACTTGGGCGTCCCCTCCTTTAAAGATAAGTGCAATATACATATTAGAGCTCTATAATCCAAAATATTAGAGATAAGATTGCTTCCTAGAAGGTGACATGGATATCCTTGTTAGCATGAATTTTGATGATATTCATTTGGAAGAGTATGCTAAGCATTTCTATAGAAGTTGAGGAGATTAACACATTACATTCATTACTATTTTTGTCATTTATGTCAATATAGTATTATTTCTATAAAACATAATAGAGTAGTAGATAAAGAACGAGGTCGTATAAACTACATATAGAAGATGAGGTTTAGTGTAGTTCATGATAAATTCTAATTTATGTCCTGATGAAGTGAACAATAGCACTTAAAGATAGTCAAAGATATGTGAGAGATATTCAAGAATTATAGAGGATAGTGTGTAGACAGAGTACCTAAGAAGTACTTTCTGATGCTTGAATTGTATCTCTTAATGTGGATAGAATCATGATAAGAAAAGTTAGACAATGATAGAACATAGTCTGATGATGATGTCAGCAAGTGCACAAGGTTCAAGGTCACACATATGAGAAATAATATTTTATATGAGTTGATATTGTTTTTTAATTGCAAAAAGATGTAATAAATTATAATATCTTAACGAGGTTCTGGGTATGTGCAGGATCATGGTGTACCAAACAATGGCCTTAAGTTGCAATGAAAAACCAGCAAATTAGGGTTATGTCAACTTGACACATAATTTTAAATTGGTTCTAGACTTTATATCAAAAAGTTGTAAGAAAATAATCTGTAGGAAATTGAATCTAGTTTCTAAAATAAAAGGCCTTATCTAGAGAAAAATATATTTGATTGGTCAAAAGTTTGAATTTTAATGCAGTACTACAAAAATTTCAGGGCGAACATAAAAAGTAGGTGTATGTCTGACCACCTTAATCATAATGAAATGATAATATTTTTAAATATAATTTTAGATATAAAAAGTAGACTCATGCCTAGATGTGACGCATATTTTGGGGAATTTTTATTCCAAATAAATAATTAATTATGAATTTTCTACTATACTATTTTCAGAATTAAAAAACTCCCATGTCTGACCACCTTAACTAGTTCAAAAAAAATCAAAATAAAGTTTTTTTTTTTTCTTATACTAGTTGAAGCATAGAATGTGATGCATCTTTTGGATTTCACAAATGTTATACAGTTTGAATGTTATAGCTATTTTTTAACCAATATGTCAATCAACACTTTGCAGCTAACTCCATTAGAAAATAAGTAATAATTACTTACTAAACTCGTAATTTGACAAACCTTACATTTATGAAAAGCTAAGAACATTCTTAAGAAACCCTTTTCAATACATCAAATTTTGGTTTAAAAAAGGTCGTCAGCTATATGCTTGAAGTAAAAAACACATAAGAACATGCAAAAAACACATTTTCAGGATGTTTTAAAGATGACCATATAAGGTTGGTATCAAAAGATATAGTAGGAATTATAAAGGTATTAATTGTTTTCATATAGTATCAGGATGGGTGGGAAAAAAGTTGGAATAGATTTTGAAATTCTTTGAGGCATTTCAGAACTACATATTTTTCAAATCGCCACTTTTTGGCACACCATGATCCTGCACATACCCTCCTACTATAATTAAATAGGAAAGCCTCAAGGCCTACTTTATGAATTATTTTGAGGATATGGTATCAAGGATGGTTATTTTCCTTGTGTTAAAAAAATAGATGAGTGAGTGATTGTGTGATATGCGAAGTACTTGGTAAATGTGAGTAACCGATCTAAAGGGTTATTGGATGCAAAGTTGGTGACCTTGTATTGAGATCTAAAAAGGTTTGGTCCATTCAATAGGACACAAATGGAGTTAGAGTTACTTCGTTTCTATTATTCTAAAATGAATAATTAAGAGATCATTTGGATAGTGTGTTCAGTGGTCTTTACATGAAGCTATTTGGATAGTGGGTCCATATGCCTTCTACAACTCCTGATAGGGTTGGCCCAACCCCTAATAGGGTAGGAATCTCCTAATAGGGTTTGATATGTACTAAATGTAATTCATTGGCTCCTGATGGAGTCCATCCTCTAACAACAAACTTTATATTAGTACATCATTTTGTGGGTACCATCCCCACCAGTCCTTTCCCTCTAATCAAGGGTTTCTGGGTGAAAGTACAAAGTTGTCTCACCTTTTAGGCTAACTTATCATAATGAATAAATTTGGTTATATCTATCTAATTTTTTAAAAAAAAATTCTCAAACCTATGATCTAGATAAATCCATTCTAGCTAATTTATATATGGTATTACACTTTTCCAATTGGAAATATCTATTAAATGCATGTTTTATACTAGTTTGTATCTAATTACTAAAGAAAAATAATTATTTTAGAAATATGATGTTTCAATAACTCTTACTATTTTTTATGATATTTTTAAAATAATATACAAACACCATTTTATAGAGCTCAAAGTCAAGAATATTATCATATATGGTTTATAGTGTTTAAATAATTAGATATAGTATATTGTAATTAAAATATTCTATAAGTATCTATTTTAACACTCGAGAAGATGTTGATTTTGAGAAAGAAAAAACATATTAAATCATATTAAAAAAATTAAAAATCATATGGAATTCTAGAGGATAGAGTGCTCTTCTAGAATTTATTAAAAAAAAATTTGGTTAAAATATATTTGTTTTGGAAAATGTAGCATGAGATGAAAACTATCGATTTCAGGTGAGTTGAAATTTGAATTGTTATAAAAGATAAAATATAGATCTAAAGCCAATTTTTATTTTAGATAATTATAGCCATATGTATTATCTATAGCATAATCTAAGATCAACCAAAAATAAGTTTATTCCCATATAGTTTTGTGGTGGGAACTAAACCCCTAATTTTCATCATTTTTCAAAAACTGAAAATTTATTTTAATAATTAGTAACATCTATCAATTCTTATTTCAAATAATTATTAAAAATTATGATCCCAAACATCATCTATTTTGACACATTTCATTAGTTTAGTTCATTTTCAAATTCTAAATAATGCTATCAATAATATGTCATTGAAGATGAAAAGTTATAATTTTGTTAGCCTTGTCCTTTGTAAAAGGGTTACATATGTTTGTGCTTTTAGCCTTCCCTAGTTAACCTATTTAGTGTTATTGTGTATGCGTATCTTTTCTATTGTAGATGGTTATATTGTTTACATGGTTAAAGATTAATAAGTTTGATAAATATTTTATTATTTGCATAACTTATTCACCTTCCACCCTCTCCATTATCTTGGTGGAATTTAGTTTCTAACAATTAGTATTACAACATCATGTCCTTGAAGGAAAAAGCTTAACATCATAAGGAGATCAATGCCAAGTCACCTTAGAAAAGAAAGTTCTAAGTACAAAGGATTTAACTATGAAAACTAGAAAGAGATGATGAAGACTAATTTTCTATGCATGGTCTAGGATATTGGCCAATGACGAAGAATGAAAAGAAGATTGTGAAAGAAAGAAAACTTCAACAATGCAGTGAAGTTGAAAGTGATTTATTTATGTGCAATATGATTTCTAGAGAAGCAATATTGTCAGCTCTTCTTGAGAATGAATACAGTCAAGTAAAATCCTTAGAAACATCTCATAAAATTTGGATAGCCTTGAAATCTACTTTTGAAAGTGATAAACATACTAAGAGACTAATATTACAAAATTGGATATGTTTCTTTAATGATGTTAAGATGATTGAGATGAATATGTAAGAAGATATATTCGTAGAATATAAGAAATTATTGCAGGGATTACATTTTGCAATGGATCTAAAGATGAAGACGAGATTATTTGGAAGATCCTGAAAAACCTTGGCACCACCATTTAGGAAGACAATAAAGATGACTAAGCAAGTGATACCATGCACTAAAAATTTTACCAGAGAAAATCCTCTTGGGAGTTTGGAAGTAGAAAAAGTGAGCTTAAAAGGACTAGAGATTTCCGTAGAGTGGAAATTTCTTTTAGTGCATTAATTGTTTGCCCTTCCCTGTCAAGAAGTGCAAGCACTAGTGGAGACTATGTTAGTTGCATCAAATTCAAATCTTAGGAGAATAGAATAATTGAATGTAAGGAATTTCCCTGCTTGTAAGAAGAGAACTAGGTGGTAAGATAATCCTTAAATGTTTGGCTTGCAATGAATTTGTTCATATGCTTCTAAGTTTCCTAAAAGATAGAAAAATAATAAGAAGAATTTCAAGTCTAAAAGGCCTAGAGATTGTTTGTATGCAAATGAAGATGATGAATATGATGAAAGAGTTCAGAGTGAAAGTAATGATGAGTTAGGATTTGTATCTATTAAAGAAGAAGTTAGAGAAGACAAACCCCTCATTTCATAGTTTGAAAAGAAAGCTTATTGTACCATAGATAATGGTTGTTCACATAATATAATTGATGGTAGGAATAAGTTTGTTAAGTTTAATAGTCATGATGGAGGGATTGTTAGAGTTGGTAACAATGAAGATTATTATATTACTAAAATAGGATCTATTACTCTTGATGGAAAGAATAACATAGATGATGTCTACTTTTTTGATGGATTAAAGAATAACCTATTAAGTGTTGGATAGTTGGCTGATAAGGGATATTAGTTACAATTCACAGAGAAGACATGCATTATCAAGGATAAGGATGATAAGGTTATTGGCAATGGACAAGATCTAGAGGTAATGTTTTTCAGATAAACCCTAAAGAGATGACATATTTGGTTGTAAAGGTAGATAACATCTAGTTGTGACATAGAAGATTATATCATATAAAATTTGATATTATTGTGAAGGCTAGTAGTACAGTTGGTGTCAAACATCTACCTAAAATTGTGAAGCCTACTAATGATGTGTGGAAAGAATATATTATGGCTATGTAGAAGAAAAGATCATTTCCTAGCAAGAATTTCCCTAGAAAAACATAATTGGACATTGTTCATACAAATCTGAGTGGCCCTACTAGGTCAAGAGGATTCTACAGTGAAAGCTACTTCATGGTATTTGGTGATGACTTTACTAGGATGATGTGAGTAGTGTTCCTTAAAGAAAAGTCTAAGGCATTTGAGAAATTTAAGTTGTTTAAGAATAGAGTTGAGAATGAATATAGAGTAAATATTAAATGTTTAAAATTAGATAGAGGTTGAGAATTTACCTAAAATGAGTTTAAATTTTTTTGCAAAGTGAATGGCATTAAGGGACAAATAACAACACGTAAAACTCATGAGTATAATAGAATTGTTGAAAGAAGAAATAGGTCTACAAAAAAGTTAGCAAGATCTATGGTGTTTGGTAATTATGTATCAAAAACATTTTGGAGAGAAGCAATCAGTAAAACATCATACACTATGAACATAGTGTGGATCAGAAAATGTACAAACAAGAATCACTATGAATTATGGTTTGGACATGCACCCTCAGTGAAATATTTCAAATTTTTGGAAGTAAGTGTTACATAAAGAGAGATGATGATATTAGTAAGTTTAATGCAATAAGCGATGAAGGTGTGTTCCTTGGTTATTCATTAAAAATAAAACCTTATGGATGTTTTAATCAAAGAACAAAGACTATTGTTGAGTGCACAAATATAAAAGTGGATGAAAAGTTTGGAGTTATAGAAAGAATATTGGATTACAATCCTGATGAAGAAGAAGATAATCCTCAACCTATTATAGAAAATGTTCAAACTTGAAAATTGAGACTAACAATAATTTATAGAATGATCTTAAAATTGTTGAATAGAGAGAAGAAACAAGACATGAACCTAGAGAAGAAGTAAGAATTGAGTCAATGACACCTACACCTAATAGGATTTGACAAAGAATCACCCTAAAAATTAAATCATTGGAAGCAAAGAGAAGGGAGATATGAAAATAAATAAAATACATGAAGAACTATGTTTGATTTCTCAAGTTGAACAAAAGAGTGTAGATAAGGCATATAAAGATGATCATTGGATTTAAGAAATGAAGGAAGAACTAGACAAGATTGTGAAGAATGAGACATGGGAATTGGTTTCTAGATCTAAAGACAAGAATGTTATAGGATCTGAATGGGATTTTCAAAACAAGGTGAATAAAAAAGATAAGGTTGTGAGAAATAAAGAAACACTTGCATGTAAAGGATATTCATAGCAAGAAGGTATAGAATATGAAGAGATGTTTGCCCCTATTGAAAGAATTGAAGTAGTAAAAATATTATTGGCTTATGCAAAAAGTAAGAAATTCAAAGTCTGTTAGATGGATGTGAAGTTAACATTTCTGAATGGAGAACTTGAAGACGTCTACATTGAGCAACCTGAAGGATTTCCTTTGACATAAGAAAAGGATATGGTATGTAGATTGAAGAAAGAATTTTATAGATGAAAGAAAAGACCTAGAACTTGGTATGCAAGGTTGGACAAGTATTTGGAAGATTTAGGATTTGCTAAAGGTATGACATATATTAATTTGAATTTGAAAGAAATTGAGAAGGCCTTACTACTTATTATGATATTTGTGGATGACATAATTTTTGGAGGTAATGGTGAAGATAGTGATAATTTTTTTGATGAAATGAAGAATGAAATTGAGATGCGTATGATTGGTGAGATGAAATATCTTTTGGGTCTATAGAATATGCAAAATAGTGACTGTATCTTCCTATCACAGACTATCTATTTGAAAGACTTGTTGAAAAGATTTGACTAGGATAGTTGTAAGCCTCTTCCAAAACCTATGATAATCATGTTAGAATGTTTAGAATAAATTAGAGGGGGTGGGGGGTGGGGGAATCAGTTATCCAAGGTCTAGATATAAATTTTCAACAAATAAATACTTTAACTAATTCAAATCTTAACATCCATTAGCTCAATCTCTATTGTAAAATTTTAGTAACTATTGTCATAGAGGTTTTCACCCATGTCCAAAGTCATACCTAAGGACAACCTTGTGAAACATGGAAATAACCTCCGAGCTGTGGGACTTGAACTGTGAGGTTGAATCTTCAGAGAAGGCTAGGTTCCTCTTACTATTAGGGTGCACCTAACTATTCTTGGTGAGGAAAAGGGAGGAGGGGAGCATGGAAGAAAATCTACCTATTCTAATCTAATGAGGCGAGGTACCAAAATAGAGTGTTCAAACCAATTTTGCCCATACATGCACTATTAAAACATTATGGCACCAAAAGATATACACATTCAAACTTGCTTTAATCTAACAACCACATGCAAATCACAAAACCAGAATGAATGACACAAGAAAAGAGGGATTCACTTAGATATCATTCATAGGTCAAAGAGATACAGTCATGCAGATCATAGATTTCTAAAAAACATCAATGAGAGGCAAAGGATTCTTTTACTTTCACACCAATGGCTAAAGGAGATAAGCATGATGTCATTTAGAGGCAATTGAAATTTTACACTAAAGATTTGCAAAGCAATATCAGAGAAATTAGAGAAGGTTCAACCCTTAAAAAATTCACAAAAATTGCCTTTATAGTTTAGGCATAACTGAGATGTCCTCTAACTAAAATTACTCTACAACTACTTTCATTAATCCCTTTAGAGGATAATCATGGAGATCTAAAGGAAATCTGATTTGAGTACATATCCAGATGCAATGATATCTAATCTCTTGTTGGAACAAGGCCCTAAGAAGATAGAAATGGTGCCATTAAGCTATTTTGATTGAGTAGATGGGAGGATCAGAGGTGATGGAGTATTCACCTGGGATTAGCATTCATTCGAGGGTGGTTGGAATTCATCACAAGGATCAGATCGCGTGGGAAAACTTGATCTCTCTTTGTCTCTGGCCCATGAATTAGCAAAAATCAGCAATCAACTGAACTCTACAAGAAAAATAGGACACATGGACCAATCAATTTATTCCATTCTGCCAGCCCACACAGTCCACACATGATTGACCAACTAATTGTGCTGCCTCCTTAGAACCCTGACCACAATGTAGCTGCCAACTGCTAGCCTTAACTGCGTTGCCTTCATTATCAATACCCTGGCCGAGCCTGCAAAGACATGTGTCATAAGGATATTTTTTCATAATGTTTAATCTTCATGCAACTCCATAATGCAGGAAAGCCTTGATCATTGATCTCTATGAGATCAATGATCATGAAAGATCCTCATATATTGTGTTTGATCCCTTGAAATTCCTGGGCCCATGAGACCCTTATCATACACTTGGTATCCAACTCAGCAATTACTATGGCAACTACTAGCACCACCTAGAACAAAATTGACCCCACAAAGACACATGGCAGCAAAGTGCTTGCCTGCATTTTTTAAAGTGTTCACATCTTAATAATTTGGGGAAGCCTCGACCATGGATTTGTTCACATTGGATGGTCAAAACTCATCATGTATCTCCCTACAAGAAGGTTGGGCCTATGACATCATTTGTGACAGGTGTCACTAGGGTGCTTTCTCGCAATAATAAAAACCCTTGCACTTCCATTAAGCGAGAAAGTGCTAGCCATTGATTATCATAGATCTGACGGTGCTTGTAACATGTGCATCTGAACCTTTATGAATACCCACCATGATGTCACATGGACACATGTCATTAGGGCACTTGCTCGCATTGTCAAAAAGTCTGATGAAGCTCAGAATGCGAGAAAGCGAGCGCCAACCAAACTACCAGCTCAACCTGCCACGCTGTCCTCCTTGTCTACAGTGGCTCAAAGAAGATGGACCCACCTACCATGCATCACAAAGGGGCTTCCCCACATTACATAAAGGTCATGCATTTGGAGAATGTGGGGATGTGCCCACCATTGATCTAGGTAAGATTTGACGATGCAAAAAGTTGCAGGTTGGCAGAAACAAAACTTAGGGAAATAGGAAATATCACAAGGTTTTAATTATTTTATTCTTTGATATTTCCATGGAATTAAAATAATATTAAATCAGGGGACTAGCCATTGGGTGGGCCGGATATTTGAATTCAAATTTTTTCGAGGCGAAATAGGATAACAATTTGGCGACTCAAAGGGGATGCAAGCCTGCTATGCATAAAACTAGTGAACTTGCACATCCATTGGGCTAAAAAGTCATGGAAAATGCGAATCAATGCATCATGAAACCCTAACCCTACCTCTACAAGAACAAAAGACAAAAAATTTGGCCCTTGCAACCTTTCAAAAATTTGACAAAACTAGCTATCTCATAGAGAGAGAGAGCTATGCTCATGCACTTCTTTGGAAAGCAGGAACCAATAGAAAGAAACTACACTACCTATGTACATGGAAAATCAAGCCCTCTCAGAAACATGACTTGAGGTAGATCCCATTGAGTGGGATGGGCAAAACTTCACCACTAGGCTTGCTTAATTGAAAAGCATTGGCCTGCTTGCAATTGACGATCAGATAGGGACCACTCCATAGTGCATCAAATTTTGAGTGCCTCCCTGGTTTTTCCCTATCTACCAAGTTACCCTCCCTGAAGGTTTTGACCCTTCTTGTCAAAGCTCTTTTTCACCTACTACTAATGTGTTTCTAGGGTCCGCACGGCCTGACCTCTTTTCTCGTCCAGCTCCATTAGCTTTGCCATTCTTACTATCATGGCATCATCTTTAATTAACTACAGCTGATGAGCTAGCTCTAGGGATGGAAATTCTAATAAAATTGGAAGCCTTGCTTCTCTACCATATACCAACATAAATTGTGAATTCCCTATTGACCTCTTAGGTGTTATTCGGTCAGCCCACAGTCTAGTCTTCAACTTTTGATGCCAACACCTCTGGTTATCCTCTATAGTTCTTTTCATAATCTTGATTAGGTTTTTGTTGGAGGACTCGGCCAAACCATTTCCTTGAGGATAGTAGTTTGAGGAGGTGCTTAAGTAGATGTTATGGTCAATCGCCCATGCACATATCCGAGCTCCTACAAAAGATTTTGCATTATCTAAAATGATGGTTGAAGGGGCACCAAACTTGGTCACAATTCCATCAAGGAACTCAACAATTGAAGATTCTGTCGCATCCTTCAATGCAACTACCTCTGTCCATCTAGTGAAGTAATCTGTAGTAGCTAAGATCCACCTATGACCGGAACTAGAAGGAGGATTGATAGGGCCTATGAAATCCAATCCCCACTGAGCAAAAGGTTGGTCCACTTGGATGGGATAAAGAGGAAGAGCTGCAAGCTTTTTCTTACTAGAAAATAAGGAACATTTTTCACACTTCCTCACATACCTATGAAAATCATGGAATAGGGATGGCCAGTACTAACTAGCTCTCATGATCTTCATTGTAGTTGTCCTGGCTAAGAAGTGACCACCATCAGGACCATCATGAAGCTCTTTGATCATTCTTTCAGCTTGGTCTATGTCAATACATCTTAATAGGGCTCCATTAAAATCTTTCTTGGAAAGGATACCATCGACTATAACATAAGGAATTGATTGTAATCTATACTATCTCCTTTTAGTTCTATCTAATCCCTGAGGGTATCCATTGCCTAATAAGAAATTCTTCATATCATCCATTCAGTTCCTTGGGTCATCATTTCTTGCTTCTTGTTGCTTTATTAGTATCATAGCGGCTTCCTCATCTGGTTCCTGAGATGACATCATCTGTTTACACAACCTTTTCCCTCTCACCAACTTGGTGATCTAGATGTTAACATCATATTCCATTACTTTAGTAATCCAACTAGCTCTCTTCTCACCAATATCTTTTCTCAAAAGGAAATCTTTCACACTGGCATGGAGTACTAATAGATGAATTTTATTATGAGACAAAAGGTGTCTAAATTTCTTTAAAGCTCTGATGACAGCAAGGGCTTGCTTCTCTACATAGCTATACTTTTCTTCATACTCTTTAAGCCCTTCAATAAAGAAGGCTATGGGCCATTCTTCATCTTTATCATTTGTTTGAGTCAAGACAACAAAAATACTTGACTCACTACCTAGGGTATAAAGGGTGAAATCCTTTTCAAAGTTTGGAATAATAAGAGTAGGGGATAAGGCTATGGCTACCTTGATCTCTTCAAAACTTTCTTTCCCCTCCTTGGTCCATGCAAAGGCCATACTTTTCTTGATCATAACTTTCTTGAGCAGATCCCATACCCTATTTTTATAAGACTTGAGAAAACCATTCTTAGTGATATTCTGATATTTTTATAAGACTGCAAGAATTAAAAGTTATTCATCAGATCATCCAAAATGATTTAAAATGGTTTGCCAAACATTTTATGGGAAAATATGATGACTCTGTGGCCCAATTAGATGAAATAATCAAGAAAGTGCAGAAGAAATTTTAGGAGTGGCAGGATAAAAAGACACCAGTAAGGTAGGATTTCTCCAACGTGGCACATATGGAAGCTATGCTGATTATCAACTCAAAACACCTAGAGATGCATGAGGAAAAGGCCGCTGAGCTAAAGAAAATAAAGGAGATTTGGAAACAGAGATTCGCCTATATTGGCTTTCCACATCAGTCGGTTATTTCGGCCTTTTCAGCTACCTACGAGACATGGAAGACTACGAGAAACACGGCTAGTGGAGACAGTTCAAAATGATCAAGACAAGTGGTTACGCTTGAAAATGTTTAGTTACAGTTTCTTGGCCATTTTCATTGGTTTTTTTTTCCAAGATTTGTTTTCGCTTAGCAAAAAAAAAAAAGACAATCTACTCCTGGCGGGGTAATTTTGGCTCTGGTCTAGCCCCTTCGCCTATAAATGTAATAATTGGTATTGTTTTAGGGGTTGGATTCTCTCAGGCAAACTGATAAACAGAACTATTTTTGTTTATGGTTTGGTTTCAATTTTAGAAGTAGCAACTCTGGATTTATGAAGACGTATTGAAACTCTATAGTTTGAATCTCAGTTGAAGGTTTTGTGAGTAGATACTATTATCTGCTTATTTCAGTTAGTATTTCTATAAATGCTAGTTAAAGCTTTTAGCTGTGTCTGTTATCAATTCTGGGTTTGCGGATTCTGAGTATGGGAAATGCTGTGAGAAACTAGCGGATTTATATTTCCTGCTCGATGCTTTAATTCTCAATTATGTGGATCATTTTGATAGTTAAAGTTGAGTGGTTCTTTTGCATTAAAGTTTGTTTCATATTGATGAAGTGAAATAAGTTGTTACAACACTTTCAACAAATAGTTTCTTTTGCAAAAATCATTTTGTTGAATCCTTTTGAACTGAAAACTCCATTTGCAATAAAGGTAGCTACACCTGTTTTCATTGAGAAAATATTAGGCAGAGAATTCCTAAGCTTATTAGATAGGAATTCATTTGTTAGTTTACATTCTTTTCTCTATTTTTACATACAAACTTTATGGGAAAAACTGTTCACTAACAGTTGGCGTGACAAATTGCATGAGATTTTTGATGATGGGTTGGACTATGATGAGGATGCGACCCTCAATATAAGTAAAGATGATTTGGTTGCCCTTTTTGTAAACCCAAAAATTGGTTTACCAGTCGACTACATAAAGCCCAAACTATTGATTAAATGGTGCACAAATGATGCCATATGTATGAACTTTTGGGATCATTGGTGGATGGTTTTTAACATCCCTCCACATAACAATTTAGAGGTACCATTTGATTTCCCTAGAAAATTGTATGCATAATTTGTGTTGAAACTCAAAGTGAACTATTAGAGCATGAAGCCCAACATGGGTGTAGGACTAGGAGCTCCTTAGGATAGACCCTCTTTCTAATGAAAGAAAGCTGGCACATTTGTCCCTCTTACTGATGTCTCCCCCCCTCCTCGAGTGAAGCATCCTAATATTATCATAGAGGCTAGCTCTCAGACCATTAGAGCCATCCATAGACTTAGTAGCCTATCAGCCTATTGATATCTCAAGCTAGGTTGGTCCTGCCTTCCTGTGTTGATGATGCTGGCACGAGTTCATCATCAGCTAGCTCATCACACGTTTGTGCGCTTCATACTTGTATTACATGCAAGAATATTTTTCTAGGTCCCATAGGTGATCTTCCTAAGTATTAGTTTGTATTAGATGAGGATACACTAAACACATGTGTAGAGACTACAAAACTAGATGCAAGAGAGGAGGGGGATGCAGAGGCATGGAATCCTTCTGTGTTGGTACATGTATACATTTTTTTGTTATGAAATATGTGATTTAAATATAATTTTTATAATAGAGTAATTTTAATTTTTAAGCCATATTCACTTATACATGTATGTGATCTTCATTCATGTTTACTTGATGAATGAGGAGGAGCTGAGATAGGTTGATGATGCCATGCTCTCAGCTATTTCATTTGGCCTTGAGACATCTATGGTACATTATGTTGTGCTCTCATTGTTTTTTCTATTTGATATTGTAGCATATATGGTTTCTAATCTTTCTTTTATCTTGTAGGTACCACTTGTCCTTGGGGGACAAAGTGCAGGGGATGAGCTAGGACCGATTGACAAAAGAAAGGTAATTAGGTGCTTTCTATTTGATTAAATATTGATGCATTCTTGTAAAATGTTTGTGGTAGTGAAATTTAATTACATTCTTTATTGTATAGGGCATGGCTACTAGTGATGACCCCATACAGATTTTGTGTCACAGACGCTCAGGCATTTCTATTCACACTGAGAGCCCCATTGTATATATAAGTATCATTTATTTTTTATTTTTCTTATCTTCATAAATAAATTTAAAACTGATTTTCATGATATTAACAACTACTATTTTATATCTCACAGGAAACTCCTAGTGTACACTAAGTTGAATGGGAGAGTTTTGTATCTTTGATGATGCAACCACTATATCTTGAGGAGAAGCCTACACTAGTAAGTTGTAGTTTGAATTCTTGATTAAATATGTTATAAATTTAGCATGCTATAAATTATAATGTTATAATTCAACTTGTGGATTCATCTGACAAACATATTTGAACATACACATGCCACAATCAGTGAGGTATAAGAATTACAGAATGCATACGAGAGGACTCTTGACTGATGTAGGAGGTAAAAAAGAGAGGTATTTATTATGAAAGTTTAATAGTATAAAATATCATTAAAAAAAGATCATTATGCATTTGAGTAATTCAATGTTAGATACAAAGAATAATATAGATTTAGTAGTCTAACTTTGGGTTTTCCTTTTTTGTTTATGTAGGAGGCATCCAATCCACCTAGTGCAGTGAAAAGGCTACATTTTGATCATCCACCAACACCCTAGGATTGTATAGTTGACATAGGATGTGTAATGAGACATTTTGGGATGGCATATATGCTACATTTTTTATAGAAACATTGATATTATACACATTCTGATGGCATGATCAGCCACATTTTGTATATGGATCTATGTATTTTGATATTTTTTTGGGTAATTTGTTTATGGATACATGAGCAGTTTTAAAGTTATGCTGTGGTGCACTTATGAACTAAGGCGCACTGCAAGTTTTAGCATTGAGTGAGATCACTATGTCGAATCCAAACAGAATGTGATCTCACAAAAATGAGATTGGTTATTTTAGGCCTCATCATCACCATCCTGTAGCATTTCATGTTTCATCAATAGCCCTCACGAGCTCTGAGTTATGACCTTTAGAAGATTGACCTCAAAACGCACTTAGAGCACCTTGGAGACTCCTCAGTATGGGGTGGCCGCGAATGATGGAGGGTCTCTGTGATTGGAAAAAGGGTGTCACTAGGGTTCACCCACCCATTTGGAGCTAATGGAATTGATGATTTGATGTCAATATTAGTGGTTTCAAAGTTACACTGTGGTGCACCTATGAACTGAGGCACACTGCGAGTTTTGGCATCAAGCGAGATCACAGTGCCGAATTCAAATAGAATGTGATCTCTCAAAAATGAGATATGTTATTTTAGGCCTCAATATCACTATCATATAGCATTTGATTTTTCATTGATAACCCTCACAAGTTCTGAGTTACAACCCTCAAAAGATCGACCTCGAAATGCACTTAGAGCACCTTGGAGACTCCTCGGTATGGAGTGGCTGTGGATGATGGATGGTCTTTATGAATGGAACAAGGGTGTCACTAGAGTTCACTTGCCCATCTAAAGCTAATGGAATTAAAGATTCGATGCCAAGATTAACAGTTTCAAAGTTATGCTGTGGTGCACCTATGAACTGAGGCACATTGCAAGTTTTGGCATCAAGCGAGATCCTTGTGCTAAATCCAAATGGAATGTGATATCTCAAAAATGAGATAGATTATTTTAGGCCTCAGCATCACCATCTTGTAGCATTTGACATTTAATCAATAACCCTCACAAGCTCTAAGTTACGACCCTCAGAAGATCAACCTCAAAATGCACTTAGAGCACCTTGGAGACTCCTCAGTATGGGGTGGCTGCAAATGATGGAGGATCTTTGCAGCTAGAACAAGGGTGTCACAAGGGTTTATGCACCCATTTAAGGCTAATGGTACTGATGATTTGATGCCAAGATCAGTGGTTTCAAGTTATGCTGTCGTGCACCTATTAACTCAAGCACACTACCAATTTTGGCATTGAGCGAGATCATTGTGCCAAATCTAAATAGAACATGATCTCTTGAAATTAAGATAGGTTATTTTAGACCTTAGCATCATCGTCTTGTAGCATTCAATTTTTCATTGATAGCCCTCACAAACTCCAAGTTATGACCCTCGGAAGATCGACCTCAAAATGCACTTAGAGCACCTTAGAGACTCCTCAGTATGGGGTGATTGTGGATGATGGATGGTCTCTATGGCTAGAAAAAGGGTGTAAGCAGGGTTCACACATCTATCTAGAGCTAATAGTGGTGATGATTTGATGCCAAGATCAGCAGTTTCAAAGTTATACTGTGGTGTACCTATGAATTGAGGCACAGTGCAAGTTTTGGCATCGAGTGAGATCATTGTGCCAAATCCAAATGGAATGTGATCTCTCAAAAATGAGATAGGTTATTTTAGGCCTTGGCATCACCATCTTATATTATTTGATGTTTCACCAATAGCCCTCTTGAGCTTTGAGTTATGACCCTCGGAAGATCAACCTCAAAACACACTTAAAGCACCTTGGAGACTCCTTAATATAGGGTGGACACAAACGATGGATGGTCTTTGAAGCTAGAATAAGGGTGTCACTATGGTTAGTATTAAAAGAAAAAACATTATTTTTTACCTCTCTCAAGTTTTTTGGCATTTGGTACAATGCAAGTTTGGTGTTAATATGTATTAAAATCATCATTTTTTAGGTCCCACCACATAAATTGCATTAAGTAAAATCATCTTTATTTGTTACTTTAAATCAACAAGTTCACATTTATAATATATCACGTTTCATCATTGTTACATCAATACACAACTACCAAAAATTGTTGTGTCATAAATAGTAGTGTCAAAAATTGTAGTATCAATAAAACTATTGTAAAAAATAATAGTGTCAAAAATAGAATAGATTTTTCTTCATTCTGCTCCTTATTTAGCTTTTTATCTTCAGGCCTAGCTACTATTCATGATGTACCTACATTCCAATATCATAAAAAATATTAGTAACTTATTGTATTAAACAAGATAATCATTGGTTCTAAATCATTATGAAGAAAATAACATAAGAAGTAAATATACCTAGTCAAGTGTTCTAGTAGGGTCCTCTCTCTATTTTAGGGTCTCCAATAGGGCTTCATGATTAGCATTAGTAATAGTAAAAAATTATTTTACTTTTGGTCTTCCTTGATGCTTCAAAAACTTTACATATGTTGCTATAATAAGATTCAAATATATGAGAATTATTTTGTGTTTTTGATAGTCTTAGAATGTAGGAATTTCATTCCTTCTAAGCATGTATGTCCATAGCCATGTTCCAATAACAACCACTGAACTAGTAGAATATGTGAATCCATCATCATTTGTGATTACTTGTGCAAGCTTTTCTTTACCTCTTAAACAATGTGCTAACCAAAAATCAGATTACTCATCATTCCCCTATGTTGTAACCAATGCAAAGACATGTCCTAGCTGAAGAAGATTTGATAGATGGTTATGCTCAAGTGAACTTTCCATGTCATCATTTCTGATAGAGAGTATGATAGATAATGGAGTAAGATAATGGTGAGCCCATGTGTCCACCCACTCACTCGACTCATAGTGATCCCAATCACACTGAAAACAACTAGGACAAAAGTAAGCTAGTTGTTGTGTTCCAAATAGTCCATGTACTAGAATTAGAGTTTTGGAATGAATGCATTTTTTATGAGTCTCTCACTGTAGCACAATCTGATCTATCACCTATGGACCCTTCCTCAACCAACCAAAAGAGCCTGTGTACCACTAAATCAAGAGTCTCCCATGTGATAATGCTAAACTACACCAATCAACAATGCTACATGTGTGAACAAGCTCTACTACTGAAATATTTAATTGCTCGTTAACTAGAGCTCTCTTCACACATTGCCATGCTCCATCATATTCTCCTTTCCCATGATAGGACTCAAAAAAATTCCAAATATGAGGCACCCCCCTCTCTATGTGCATCCTACACAACCAATAAAACATGTGAGCATTCTCAAATTGACCTGTATAGTTATCTGACCAAATGATATGTCTATACATAGCAATTGCATGCTCCTATAAGAAATCAAAATAATTCTTGAAACAATGTTGCACAAACTCATGAGAGTGAGATATCATCACTCATATAAAAATGATACTCTCTAATAATCTTTCGATTATCTTCTTCACTATCAGGGGCATGTCTATATATTATGTAGGTGGAAATAGCAATATGAATGGAGTTGTAATACTGAGATTGTGTGTCATTTTGAGGTTGCAATGTGTAGTTATTAGCAAAGTCAAGAACTGATATAATAGTGCCAATGGGAAAAGTTTCCTCACACATTCTAAATTGTTGATCCAACCAATGAGACCTATGACTATGTCTTGCATACTTGTAGAAAAGATTTTCCTTAAAATCTGAAATAAAACTAGCCACAATAATTTCTTTCGCAACCAATTCACATCCAGAGCCCTCACCCCCACTCTTCAATGTGTATTTCACCATTTCATATAACTTTTTTTTACTATTGTCTTTCCAAGATCTTGTTCGCACCCCTCATAGAAACATGTGTCAAACTTGGATAAGCCACCACATTCTAAACACTTCTCATTTAAGCAAGCATCTCTATAAAAGAAACAACCATCAACTCTATGACATAATAATTGATCTAGCAAGTCTCTTGACGATTTTGGAAGCCCACTAGCACCACAATTCTCCAACATTTATTTACTATGAAAAATAGAATGGATGGAGCATAATAGTTCATGGTGCATAGAAAACTCAACATGATATTTGCAACAACATGTATTTCAAATTTTAAGTGGCACACAATAAAATGGCTTCAAAAATTCAACAACCCTTTGTGATATATGAAGACTTGGATGACTCTCTCTAAATTGTTTGAACAACATAGTTTGACTTACCTCCAAATAGTGTTTAGGATGTGGTGTGCAGTCTCTAATGACAATTCTCAACTTTAACACATCTTTGGCATTAGGTGATACTTGTGAGCTAGAATATCAAAATTGTGTAATTTTTTCCTTCACATCATTGGATAGCTTCTTATCAAAATGTGGAAGTCTCCCACCAAAAGCCCATGTTTAATTTTGAAGAGGATCATCAATTCTCTCTCGTCTATTAAGTGCTCTTCTCAAAGTAGTATGATTTACGTTCAAGTCAATACAAGTTTGTCTCATATATCTACCCTTTCTCAAATGATGACTTATCAAAGAGGTTGTAATAACCCTTCAAGCAACTCTCTTATCCCTCTCCCTACTATTTTTCCCAATGCTATTGAGAGTACTGAAAATATTCTTCACAATAATGACATTTCTTTCCAATTTTTTATTAACACGAATCTTCAATTTGGAAAGCATAGATCTCATCTTTTGTGTCTTTAATAAGTGCATAAAAAGCTGACATTGCTCCACCACTATCTTGTTGACAAAAAACATCTTATATAGTTTTGAAGCCTATAACCAAATGGTTCTTTCTAATTTTTTCCGTTCCAAATTGGTAATAATCATTTTATCAATTTCAATTATCCATTTTGGTGTCATAGAACCTTTATGTCAATTATAATTAGGAGATATGTAAGGTTCCTATGCATTGTCATGTTCGGCATGGTCAATCATGCAATTTACATTGACTTGGTAGAATTTCATCCTCCAAATTTTCATTCTCTAAATTTTCAATCCTGACATTATCATTTTCAATTGGTACATTTTCATTCTCCAACTACACATATTCATTATCTAACTCTATGATTTCACCTTTGACTAATTCATCATCATGTTGACTCACATTTAACATACCTTGTCTTTTCCTTTTTTGATTTACTTTGTCCCTTTTCCTATATGCCACAATGTCTTCATTGGATACATTCCTTTTGTGTTTATCCATTCGACGACTACTGATCCCCATTTAGATGACAATATCAGACACCTAGTGATATATTATCAAACTTTTTTCGATCATTTGGGCCCCAAAATGTGACTTTTCCCAAAACCCATGAAAATGGCCCACAAAATGTGATGTTTTCGGGTTTGTAGTCATAGGAAATATTTTGAAAAAATCATGCCAATTTAATCAGGTATCCATTCTGAGAGTAGATACCTAATAATAAATTAGATATTCAATTTCAAATTGGATATCTAATATTCATGCCAAAATTTTGGAGGGAAAAAAGGATTAAGATTAAGGTTATAATGTATAATGAGTTATGAGTTATAATGTATAATGTATAATGAGTTATGTATTATATATTATTATAACCTATTATTATTAATATATGTGATTATTATATTATATTATTATTAAATATAATAATATATATTATTATTATTATAATATATATTAATATATATATGAAATTATTATATTATATTATAATTATTTTTACTATTATTATTAAATATAATAGCATAATATATGTTATTATTATTATAATCTATAAATATAATATATATGTTAATATATACATATGATTATTATATTATATTATTATTATTTATACTATATTATTATTAAATATAATAACACAATATATTATATACATTATTAATATATATCAAATTATCATTATTATTATTAAATATAGCAACATATAATATTATTGTTGTTATTATTATTATTATGACCTATGATCCATTTGGTTGGTTCTAAAATGCGTTGAGAGGGGTCATAGGTTAACCTATGACCCCTGTTGACACAATTCATGACAACTTATGTCCCTAGGGGCCCTAGGACCCCTAGGGACGTATGTGGTTGGTTCCAATGTGTTGAGACGGGTCATAGGTTAACCTATGATCCCTATCGATGCATTTCATGGAAACCTATCTCCCTAGGGTCTCTAGGAACCCTAGGGACACATGCGGTTGGTTCTAATGTGTCGAGAGGCATTATAGGTTAACCTATGACCCCTATCGATGCATTTCATGACAATGTATGTCCCTAGGGGCCCTAAGAACCCTAGGGATGCATTTGGTTGGTTATAATGCATCAAGAGGGGTCATAGGCTATCAATGCATTTCATGACAACCTATGTTCTTAGGGACCCTAAGACCCCTAGGGATGCATGTGGTTGGTTCTAATGCATCAAGAGGCATCATAGGTTAACCTATGACCCCTATCAATGCATTTCATGACAATGTATGTCCCTAGGGGCTCTTGGACCCCTAGAAACACATTTGATTGTGTCTAATGTGTCAAGAGGGGGGTCATAGGTTAACTTATGACTCCTCTTGACACAATCGATGGCAACCTATGTTCCTAGGGGCCCTAGGTCCCCTAGGGATGCATGTGGTTGGTTCTAATGCTTCGAGAGGAGTCATAGGTTAACCTATGTCTTTAGTGGCCCTAGGACCCCTAGGGATGCATGTGGTTAATTCTAATATTTTAAGAGGGGTCATAGGTTAACCTATGACCCCTATCAATGCATTTCATGACAATGTATGTCCCTAGGGATCGTAAATGCATGTAGTTGGTTCCAATGCATCGAGATAGGTCATAGGTTAACCTATGACCCATATAAATTCATTTCATAACAACCTATGTCCCTATGGGCCCTAGGACCCCTACAAACACATGTGGTTGGTTCCAATACATCGAGAGGTGTCATAGGTTAACCTATGACCCCTCTCGACACATTTCATGAAAATGAATGTCCCTAGGGGCCCTAGGACCCCTAGGGATGCATTTGGTTGGTTATAATGCATCAAGAGGGGTGATTGATTAACCTATGACCCCTATCGACACATTCTATGACAATGTATGTCCCTAGGGGCCCTAGGACCCCTAGGGACACATTTGGTTGGTTATAATTCATCGAGAGGGTTCATAGGTTAACCTAAGACCCCTTTTAAAGAATTTCTTGACAATGTATGTCTCCAGGGGCCACCTCTAAGGATGCATTTGGTTGGTTATAATGCATCGAGAGGAGTCATAAGTTAATCAATGACCCCTTTTGATGCATTTCATGACAACGCATGTCCCTTAAGGCCCTAGGACCCCTACAAATGCATGTGGTTGGTTCTAATGCATCAAGAGGTGTCATAGGTTAACCTATGACCCCTCTTGATGCAATATATGACAATGTAAGTCCCTAGGGGCCCTAGGACCCCTAAGGATGCATTTGGTTGGTTATAATGCATCAAGAGGGGTCATAGGTTAACCTATGACCCATCTCGACACATTTCTTTACAATGTATGTCCCTAGGGGCCCTAGGACCCCTAGGGACACATTTAGTTGGTTATAATGCATCGAGAGGGGTCATAGGTTAACCTATGACCCCTTTCAATGCATTTCATGACAACATATGTCCCTAGGGGCCCTAAGATCCCTAGGGATGCATGTGGTTGGTTCTAATGTGTCAAGAGGCATCATAGGTTAACCCATGACCCCTCTTAATGCAATTTGTGATAGCCTATGTGCCTAGGGGCCCTAGGACCCCTAGTGATGCATGTGGTTGGTTCCAATACATCGAGAGAGGTCATAGGTTAACTTATGACCCCTATCAATGCATTTTGTGAAAACCTATGTCCCTAGGGTCCTTAGGACCCCTAGCGATGCATGTGGTTGATTCCAATGCATTGAGAGGGGTCATAGGTTAACATATGACCCCTCTCGATGCATTTTATGACAATGTATGTCCCTAAGGGCCCTACGACCCCTAAAGACATATGTGGTTGGTTTTAATGCTTCAAGAGGAGTCATAGGTTAACCTATGACCCCTCTCAACAAATTTCATGATAAAATATGTCCCTAGAGGCCCTAGGACCCCTAGGGATGCATGTGGTTGGTTTCAATGCATTGAGAGGGGTCATTGGTTAAACTATGACCCATCTTGATGCATTTCATGATAACCTATGTCTAGGACCCCTAAGGATGCATTTGGTTGGTTCCAATGTGTCTAGAGGGGTCATAGGTTAACCTATGATGCCTATTGATATATTTCATTACAATGTATGTCCCCCTATGCATTTGGTTAGTTATAATGCATCGAGTGGGGTCATAGGTTAACCTATGACCCCTCTCGACACATTTCATGATGATGTATGTCCCTAGGGGCCCTAGGACCCCTAGGGAGCCATTGGGAATGCGTCGAAAGGGGTCACTAGAGGCCCTAGGGACATATGTTGTCATGAAATGCATTGAAAGGGGTCATAGGTAAACCTATGACCCCTTCAATGCATTTTATGAAAATATTATATTTAATAATAATAATATATTATTAGATTATATAACAATAATAATCATATATGTTACTTGATTATAGATTTAATAATAATAATAACCATATGTATTATTATATATAATAATAGTCATATAATATTACTATGTATATTTAATAATAATAATATTTATCATATATATTACTATATTATATTTAGTTATAATAATAATAATCATATTTATATGTAATAATAATATCAATGTCTACACTTCCCCCAAATAAATTTCCCTCTAAAACCCTCTAAAGTTTCCCTCTCAAATTTCCCTCCCTCCAAAATTGCAATTGGAAAATCTTTCCTCTCAAATTTCCCTCCAAAATTGCAATTGAAAAATGATGCAATGATCGGATACCCGATTTCATATTGGATACTAATTTCATATCAGATACCCGATTTGATTTCGAGTATTCGATTAGGCTTGATATTTACCAAGCCTATTTGGACAACCCAAAAAATGTGTTTGAGAAGGGTTTCACTGACACTCAGACTTTGGGTAGCCATCTAACTGTTATTTTCATCGAAATTGAATGAAATGAAAAGGGTTTTTTTATAACACTCTCGATATTCCATCGATATAATTGTTGTCAAATTCTGAGTGTGATATGTATTTATTAGTTAATTTTCAATGAAGATGATTATAAAGTGCTAATTGACATATTGATTGAAAAATAGCTATAACTTTCAAATGGTATAACATTTTTTAAACCCAAAAGTTGTGTCACATTCTATGCTTTACCTAGTATAAGGAAAAATAAATAAATTGAATTTGGTAAAGTTTTCTATTAGTTAAGGTGGTCAGACATGGGAGTTTCTTTTTCTAAAAAAAATTTAGTAGAAAATTCATATTTAATTATTTATTTAGGATAAAAATACCCAAAAATATGCATGACATCTGGGCTTGAGTCTACTTTTTATAGCTATAATTATATTAAAATATATTATCATTTGATTTTGATTAAGGTGGTTAGAGATACACCTACTTTTTATTTTTTCCCTAACATTTTATTAGAACTTTTTGATATAAAGTCCAGAACCACTTTAAAATTATGTGTCAAGTTGACATCACCCTTATTTGCTAGTTTTTCACTACCACTTAAGGCCATAGTTTGGTTGACCATGATCCTACACATACCCCAATATTTCACTCTTCTGAAGTGAGCTCCACTAGGAGTCAACCTTGTTAAAGGCTACAAAGCATACTGTTATATGTGACCTTGTTAAAGGATTTAATCACCCTATTAGTAGTGGCTTTGTTAGATGACTTTAGAGAATTCCATTAGAATTTCAACTTGATTAAAGGATTTATATATGACTATTAGTTCAACCTTGATTAAAGGATTTCAATATTGATACAATGGTTAGAAAGTAACAACAAGTTTAATCTGGAAAATACAACTCACTTTGCAAATGTAGATCACAATTAAAATCACATGTTGATTCACTAATTAGCTTTCATTTTCATCTCTCTCTTTGATCTTCTTGGTAACCCTTCAAGAAATGACACTTCACCTCTTTACAACTCTTCTCAACGTCTTACTTAAGTTTACCAATCAAAAGTATCAACAACTTCTCCAACCCTCTTAGCTTAGCCCTTATACCTCCTCAAAAAGGTCATTAAACACCACCATAGATCTTAGGATTTAATTAGATTCAACACATAAAATGAATTTGTCCAACTTCTTGTCCATCCTCTTCTTTTCTAGAAATTTCTCTTTTAAATTAATCCATTGACTGCTTACACAACCCTATCCTTGTATTAAATGTTCTAGGTCATCCATCCTTATCTTCAACATGCTTTATATATTCCAAGAAATCAACTCTTTTGGTTGGAAATCATGATTTTCTCATAAATTATCAAAATCTTGTCCCTCAGCCAACATTGTGTTCTAATGCTCAGTCATCATTGGTTTACTCCATTGCTACTAACATTCTTGTTTGAAACATACTAATACTCGATCAACATTGATGCTCTATTGACATTGGTTCAATTTGTCTTATACTAGCACTTAGGTATATACTTCAAGTTCCTTAATCTTTTGTTGTGTTTCTCAGTCAAACCTCATTTGGTGAGTCTTTGATCACTTCTTGAAGGCTTTAGTACAACTATCATCTTCACTTGTAGCATGATTTAAACAATCACTTTATCTTGTTAAAGTCTAAATTTTTTGATTTTCATAAGGTAATTCAACCTCTCCCTTTCTTGTTACACCATGGTAATTGAATCACAATACATCTCTCTCTTTGACAACAATGCCAAAAACACTTCATCTATCTCATGCATCTTGATTATGTAGACATCCTTATGTTAACTTATTGAATTTTCCTTTGTTATCAATGTATAAATGATATAAAATTCCATTCTTCTTCCTTTTACTCTCTGCTTCTTCCTTTACTACTTTAGGTAGTTCCTAAAGTAGGATTGTATGCATCAATTTGTAAGATTTTTTGATCAACACATTTGATGCAGAGATCCATCATAGCTTAAGTAACCTTATCTAGGGAAATAACCCCTAATTTACCTCTTAGATATTTGTAAGCATCCTTAGGCAATTCTTTAGTGAAAATATCATCTGTTTGCTCCTTAGTGTTCACATACTCCAATCTTACTTCTTTATCTTGAACTAGCTCTATAAAGTAATGATACATGATATAAATGTTCTAAGTCTTTGTGTGTATCAAAATATTCTTTTGTATTTTTATAGCACTAGTGTTATCATAATATATAACAAGTGGAACAGTGATCTCTTCCTTCATCCATATTAAAAATTGCTTAATCCATATGATGTTTGAACAATTCACTATTGTTGCCACATATTCAGCTTTAGCTATTGATTGATAAATATAGTTCTTCTTCTTTCTTTTCCATAACACTAGCCTCTTCCCTAGAAATAAAGCTCCTCCACTTATACTCTTTCTATCATCAACATTTCCTTCCCAATCTAAATTAGTGAATACTTTTAGTTCAAACTTTCCATTCTTCTTGTAATGCATTCCATACTCTTCTGTTCCTTTCAGATATCTTAGTATCCTTTTCACTTGCATCATATGATTATCCTTAGGACTTGTAGAACATATTACAACTATCCCAATTGCTAATGCAATATTAGGTCTATTATGAATAACATATTGTAGCTTTCCAATCATTGATCTATACAATGTCTGGTTGAAATTAGTATAATCATTTCTCTTAGATAACTTATGTCATGTGGCTATGTGTGTACTAACTAGTCTTGAATCTTCCATTCCAAAATTTAATGGTATCTCCTTAATGTATTTTGATTGAGTAATAAAGATACATTGCTTCATTTGATATACTTTTAAACCAATAAAGAATTTAATCTCAACAAACATAGACATTTCAAATTCCTTCTTCATCTCTTACACAAATAATTCTCATAATACTTCTATTCCTCCACATATGAAATCGCACATTTTTTTTCATATAATAATACCTCATTGTTACTACTAGTCTTCAAGTACAAATTGTGTTGTCATTAGCTCTAGCAAATCCAATCTTCACCAAATAATTGTAGATTTTTTAATACCATGCTCCAGGGGCTTGTTTCAAACCATATAGAGACGTGTGCATATTACATACCATGTTCTTCTTACAAGGGTCAAAAAATCCTTATAGCTACTCAATACAAACTTCTTTTTCAAGTATTCTATTTAGAAATGTAAATTTGACATCCATTTGGCATACCTTAAATCCTTAATAAGAAGAATAGGAAAATAGACTTCTACCTCCTTGTAATGTTACAAAAGGGGAAATTTTTTCTCCATAATCAATTCCATCTTCTTGTGCATATCCTTTGCATGCCAATCTAACCTTGTTCCTTGTGAATTCACCTTTTTCATTTGGCCTATTTTTGAATACCCACTTCTTCCAATAACATTCTTGTCCTTAGAGCTAGGTATTAGTGTCCATGTTTTTTTTTTTCTCTATATGGTCAATTTATTCATTCATTGCATGAATCCAATACTCATTCTCCAAAGAATCTTTACAAATTTAGGCTCAAACTCATAAATTAAACATGTCTCACTTTTGAGTTTATTCCTTTTTCTAGATTCTTTATTGTACCAATGATTTTCTTAGGTGCATAGTTCCTCCTCGCATATTTTTTCAGCATAGATTCTTTTCTTCTTTATTCTTCTATAAGGTCACCTTAAAAAATGATTTCATGTTAATGTTGTCTCTCAGGTTCATTTTCTAGTTGAAGTTTTGCTTCCTCAACACTTTCTTCTTGATATTTGACTTCTTTTGCCTATTCCTCTATTGAGATTGAGGTCAAGTTTTTTTATTAGCAACTCACACTTAGTCAATTGGTTAGCAACTACTAAGCTTATCTTATATTTTATAGTGTTAACTAAGTAATCCAGTTACTATAGAGTTCTATAGTTGCTACCGAGTTTTAGAATCTACATTCAGTTCACACCAAGTAGTATCTATCAAGTTCATCAATGATAGTGCAAACCAAGCTTCACAATACTAACTAAGTTGTATAGTGTCAACCGTGTTCTCCAGTGTCTATCAAGTTTGTAGTATCAGTGATGTGAATCTAGTGTTGGCCAAGCCAAGGAACGTCAACCAAATGATTTAGTTTATATTGAGCTTGTAGTGTTAGTGTTGACTGATGCATGTAGTGTCAACCAAGTGATTCATTTTATATGCCAAGTTTTGCAATTTTTACTGAGTTACAAGTGTTGACCAATTTTAGACTACTTGGAAGTGATTAGTATGAATTAAACTTCAACCTCTATCAAGAACATGATGATGTTGAGTGTTGATAATAGTTGTCAAGTATCAAAACCTCGCCAAGTTTGTCTTCAGAACCTAAGTGCTAGTAGTTGAGCCGACTTTGTGGATTGTTGTAAAACTTGTATTGTAGTCAACTTTGTTGAATTATATTTTGGATTGGTATATATGTAATGTATTGTATCACATAAAAATGATGATGATAAGTAAGCATATAGGAAGAATTGTGAATTAAGAAGTTTACAACGAGTATAAGGGACAACAAAGATTTATTTATCACAACAAGGTGATCATTACATTTCAAAGAAATCTCAACTAGAAAATCTAAGTTGTAGATTAGAGATCAGCCATTGGTTCATTCTAACATGTGTATTAGCTAAATCATTTAATAGTATTGAGTGCATACTTTATTGTAAGATTTGTAAATCCTTTCACAAGGTAGACCTAGTGGTCCTTATTGCTCCTAACAGGGAAGATCATCAGAAGTGATCAATTGTAAGCCTTAAATAGCCAACTTTATACTGTAGTACTAAAGCTTGTGGGTATCATCTCCACCCAATTTTATTTTCTATTTGGAAGGTTTCTAGGTCACCATATCTTGTGGTTCTCAGAGAAAAGTTTAGTAGCTTGAGAAAAGATCAAAAGCAATGGAGGTTTACAAGCTAGATAAGACTATTGACAATGAAAAGTTGGATTTGGAATTAGCCAATGGTCATATGAAGAAAGAAAAGGAGAAATTCTTTCAATCATTGAAAAGAAGAAAATATCTTATAGTACAAATGAATGATAATCTCTACACTGATGAAGCAATCAAAGAGCTATTGGAAAATAATCTTAATCTTTAAGAAGAAGTTAGAAATCTAAAAAGAGAACAAGAAATCTAGTCAATAAGAATATGTAAAGTCATGCAAGGAAAAGACAAAGCAAAGGAAGAGATAGAAGGAAAGAAAAATGAAATTTAGCATGTATCCCTTCAGTAGGAAAACTTCATTGATCAGCTTAGGAATGCAAATGAAGAAATCATGAATCTAAGATCAAAAAATGAAATATTGTAGAATGATCTAAATATTGAAAATAAAACCAATGAAAAATGTTGAAATCTCAAGTAGACATGAATCAAAGTCAATAGAGACAAAAGGGTAAAAAAAAAAACTTGTGTCATCCTTTTGTAAAGGAAAAGGCTAACGGGTAAAAGCACAAACCTACGTTACCTTTTATAAAGAAAAGTGATATCAGAATGTGACAGTCTAACATTAACGACAAAAAAAATGGTATTTGCATTTAAAATATGAAGATGATGTAAACTGATGAAATATGTATAATTGTATGAATTTTATGCCTATAATTTTTATTATTTTTTTGACTAAGAATTTATCCATTTTATTTTATTTTGAAGTCCCTTTTTTAACTGTAAAAAATATAGGATGTAGTTCCCGTCAAACAAGTATGTCCAAATCATCTTTTTTTGTTATGATTTGAAAATATTTTATAGATGACATGTATAGCTAGTGCACAAAAAAAGAAATAATTAGTTTTGATTTATATTTTCTTTGTTATAAGTACTCAAGTTCGACCTTGTCAGAATCCAATAGTTTTTTCCTCCCGTCAAAACTTCCCTATCAAATCTATACCTTCTTGAAAAAAAATTACATATTCATGAAGAGGATTCTCTCCTCTAGTGATAAATATATTTTTAAAATTTTTTTGATATAATTTACTATTTTTTCTTATTTTTTGAGAGAGCATCTTCTGAAATGTTGAAATATCGACTTATAATATTTTTAGATTATAACATATTATAACTAATCAAAACATTCAAAAATTTATATAATGATGATATTGAATCTGGAATCTATAAAAGGGTATTTTTAGGTTTTTTTAAAAATTGAGTTTTGATAGAGAAATGAGATTTGACCAAAACAGGTTTTTGTATCAGAAACGGTGACATAGATCTATGCTTTTACCCTAACAAAAGTATAATTATTCACCTTCAATGACATAAAATTGGTATTATTATTTAGAATTTGAAAATGAAGCAAACTAATGAAATTTGTAGAAATGGATGAAGCTTTGGATTATAATTTTTAATAATTAATTGAGAATAAGAATTGATATATTTCCTAATTTTCAAAGTTAAAATTTTTTAGTTGTTGAGAAATGCTAAAAATTAGAGGTCTCTAGTTCCCACCACAAAACTATATGTGTCGTGCCCAAAAAATTTAGGGGTGAAAACACACCAAGTTTTTTTATTAATATCATTTACAATATTCATTTCATCTTCAAAAGTAATCCAAGTTTCCGTTAACACAAAAGAAAAAAACATTATCACTTTTATATACTTTTAAAAATAATATACTCACAAAACAAAAGTGTACTGAACTCCTAGCAAACATAATTTTCAATTGCTTAAAATCCTATTAACATTAATCATTTAAACTTTCAATTAAGCAAAAATATCATTTAACTCATAGAATTAATTGATTGGCATGACCATTTAAAAGAGATAAATCTAATTGTTTGAAACGTTGATTAACAGAACTTACTAACTATAGTAATGTCATACAATCAAATAACTTTATCTAAACTTTATTCAAATAACAATTTTGTTTCAATCTATCATCTATATATAAATAAAACAATTCCTAATAATAGAATTAAAGCTAAAAAAAAAAAAAAACAACAAAATAACAATCCTCCTACTAAACTACTTAATTTAATTCAACTACGAACATACTACTTAACATTACATTAACAATTTTAACTTAAAGCTTTACTTAAACATTTAAAACAAAATAACATACTAAATAAATCTAGTTGACTATTTAACACTCTAAGTTTAATCTAACAATCTAATTATTTCAAAAAAAAAATACTAACTCACAATTTAAACCAATACAATCTCATATATATATATATAAACTAATTAATTAGTCTTTACTACTAAATCTAATTTAAAAAAAATACTTTAAGATTTCTAATACAACAAAAAACATATTTACCTAAGAGAATAAACCTAACAAAATTTCTCTTAAACTTAAAACTCAACAAAATTAAATAACCTTGAACTAATATTAAAATGAACAAAAAAATACTAACATTAATAATATCTAAACTACAGTCTCTCTAATTTTAACTAATTAATCACCCTACTAATATTAAAATAACATTACTAACCATATTTTTAATAATATTAAAACTAAAAAAATCACAACTACCAACTATTTTTTTAAAAAAGAAATAAACTAACCTAAACAAATCCTAACATAACTATCCTATCAAAATATCTCCTAACACTACTCCCCAAACTCACCTTAACTATAACCAACCCCCTAAACCCACTAATCTACTACCACTACCCCCAAACAAAGCAATCATGGGTAGCCTCCCAATAGGTTGCATGTTGTCCCAAGGTAGACATACGCTTCCCAAGATAGCACTTTCCTACATAGTACGCCCAGGTCACTCAAGTCAAGGGAGATTTGAAATATCAGGAGGTAAAGGATTAGCATACATTACCCATCTTCAAAAGCAACCAAGAAAATTTAATGCACAAGGATCCATGTACCCTTCCAAGGCCCCTTCACATGATCCAAGGGCTACAACATGTGCCATCTTCCTCCCAATTAGGAGGTAATTAAAAGAATGAAGGATGGGACTTTAATACAACTCTCCTCCAATCAACATAGCCCCTAGACACAATCGGCAACTTGACTGATAAGACAATCTATATGGGTATGTGTTACTTTTTAAGCCAATCCATAGAAGCTTGTCAAATCACCTAGGGTGGAGGAAGTAAGATAGGAGTTAAGTACATAAAGTTTTATAGGTAAGAACAAGAGTCATGTTTTAAAGTTATGTAGATAGTCTTTTAGGATATTTATTTAATTTCTCATAAATCAATTTAATATTAATTAGATTTATAAATAAAATTTTCTAAATGAATCCATTTTGGAATATACTCTGTCTTAGCAAGGGAATGAATATTTTTCCCATACAATTTCTAGCATCCTATAGGTGGGTGTTTGAGAATTTTGTTTTCTCTCTTTCTTTTTTTCCTTTGAAAGTATGTGTATATTTTTGGCAACTATATTTTAACAATAGGTGTATATATCCTTTCCAAATTGAATTTTACTAATTACTTAGTTTAACAAGGGAGATTAAATAATTTAGTTTATTGACAATGCAAGATTCATTTGTTTTATCTCCCAATATTCACGAATCAAATTGAAAATTTCAACCTAACATAATTTCTTCCTTAGCATAATTGTAACATCGCCATTTTACCTATTCTTCATTTCACATATGCATTAAACTGAAATATGAAAACCTCATATGCAAGAGACATGACTCAATATTTTTTTTCTCTCTATTAATCAACCTAGTTCAAGGCTCCGTCAGGAAAGAACTAGTAAGAAAACACGACATCCTTGCCAGCATCAAATTTAAATATATTTTTACATAATGTTGTAATAAAATTTGAATTCTCTTCTAGGTCCTTCACAAGGGATCCTTTTCAATATCTTCAATGCATCAAGGGGATCATGGAGAAGATGAGAACTGACCCAGAGGTTTAAAAAAACATAATATGAGGAAGAAATCAACATAGATTCCCATTCTGGTTTGAACAATAGGTTCAATGTTGAACCAGACTAGGGAGAAGGAAGATTTTACCAATAGGAGACATCGATCACAATACCATAACAAGCCCTTTAAAGGCTAAAAATATTAGGAACTTTCATTCTTTCACAAATGTCCTTTTGAGGCCAATAATACAAGGATTTTCATTCTTTCACTTCTTCAAATTTCACAATTTCAAAACATGGTATGTGATGACAAGTAGTGGCCCATAACACCCTACCCTTTTTCCCTCTCCTCGTCATGAGAAGAGATTCTACACTATCAGGGTCCAACTAAATCCCTTCCCTCATAGGTGGCCACTTCTTCCCTATCCAAGGGTGAGTAATGCCAAAACAACCCACAAAATCCCTTCGAAATTCAAGCAAAACATGAAGGAAAAACATACAAGAAAACATGTTTCAATCTGTCCCAAACATACCCAACATACATACAAGCATACCAATGAACAACACAATAACATAAGCATGAACCAAGCATGAAACAACATGAACAATATGAACAACATGAACAAAGGATATGAAGAACTACTACCTTCACAATAAGGTTATGGTAAAATGAACAAGTTGAGATGAGCTTTTCCTTCCTTGCCTTCAATCTTCCAAAAATTCTCTCTAAAAACTAGAGATTGGGTAACCACCAGAACTTCTCAAAGATGCCTCTAAATATCATCCTAACTCAACTATACATTAGGTAAACCTCAAAGTGGAGTCAAGGTTACCAACACAAGAAGGAAGCAATCAATTTTCACACTAAAGCAAAAATGGACTTTTTGAGTGACCATAAAAGTCAACCAAAGGGGCTAAGGGGGTGGAAAATGTCCCAAACCCATACCCAAATCCCTAAGGTACTTATATTTAATGATTTTATGCTTTTAGGATTAATTAGAGACCTAACAAAAGCTAGGAATATTTTAGGATTTGCTAACAAGCTTCAAAATGTAGATAACTCACTAATCATAATTAGGGGTAATTAAACTCAATACTAATTGATTAACAAAAAGGTCAATATCGTAATCCAACTTGGATCTTTAGGTTACTCAGTTTCCCTTTAACTATCATGCTGGAATGCATGCACAATTCACAAGTGTCAAGTGACACTATAAAAAACTATTACGATCATTAACTTTTTAAGATTACAAAAAGATACATTCATTCCATACACGATACAAATAAAACATAAACAACAAGGTTTGCATCTTTTGATAGATTCAACCCTAGTTTCCAAAATCGACACATAGGGTTCAGTTTTGTTTCTCTATTAGATTCAAACACTAAATTATCTTGCACACTCATCACACACATTAGTAGCTCGAGAAAAATAATCACATGCATATATATATATATATATATATATATATATATATATATATATATATATATATATATATATGTATATGTACATATATATATATGTATATGTACATATATATATATATATGTACATACATATATATATATATATGTACATATATATATATATATATATATGTACATATATATATATATATATGTACATATATATATACATATATATATATATATGTACATATACATATATATATATATATATACATATATGTATATGTACATATATATGTATATGTACATATATATATACATACATATATATATATATATATATGTATATGTACATATATATATACATATATGTATATATATATGTACATATATATATAGATATGTATGTATATATATATGTACATATACATATATATGTACATATACATATGTATATGTACATATCTATATGTATATGTACATATGTATATGTATATGTACATATACATATGTATATGTACATATCTATATGTATATGTACATATCTATATGTATATGTACATATACATATGTATATGTACATATATATATATATATATATATATATATATATCGTATCAGGGAAATCACATAATTTAAAACACCCATCAAGATTCAATTAATTAACTATTCATCTCATTTCTATTCATAATCTCAATGATTAACATTGCATAACCAAATGTAAATTTTCCATCTGCTTTCTTCATCAGAATATATATGTTCATAAAGCATTAGATGATGAAATCAAATATTTGAAAGTAAAACATCACACAACACAAAAATAACATAATATGTTCAATGTATCCAATTTTGTCTTGACATATCGAGTCATGAATATCAAAGTAATAATGTATTGACTATGCTACGATAGGTTGGGGTGAGGCCTTAGATTTAATCATCAAAAATCATAAAATTGATATAACATAACCTATCCAATAATTTAGATTAAGATACTAGCATAATCATTGTTAGGCATGCATATACCTATCATCATAAACATCACCAGATAAGGAATACTACACTATCTGAAGGAACAAAACCTAATCATCAATATACCAAAATCGACACCCTTATTATTAGTTGAAATACTTTGTATCTTCGTTAGTGAAATTTTAATGTTTAATTAGTCGAGATAATGTAGTAGTTCTCAAATCACTGAGTATTAAAATATGGATGTATCAACTACTCTTAATTTCATAAAAAAAAACTTCAAATCCGTTCCAATTCTCCTGTAATAGATTTAACATGGAAATTCATATTTAACAAGTACACATGAGGAGGGGTCTTACATCCTCCCCCACTAGCCTTTGACTTTTTCCTAGAAGTTGCACAACTAAAATTGTTCATTCTATGCTAGACCTTGCCTAGACTTGTACCAAAATTTACTCTTGTAAAAAAAATGATCAATAATTCATACACATACTTAGGGTGATAACATATAGGTCACATATAAACAACATTCACAACAATTATAACATACTTATAAAGTCTCTAATAATAATGATATCATAGATATTCTATATTCCACACACCCATTTGTCAGGATAACATCTAAATGAGATTCCCTCAAAAGAGGTTTTCATATTAAGCAACTTGGTTCTTTAATAAGGTTAAACACTCTTAGAGTTTCTATGATGTACTAATTCTTTGATAGGCCACAAAACAAGTCCATCTCTACACATGTTCCTTTTCCATCTAAAAATCCATTAGGTTAACTCATAATCTTAACCAAATTTATGTTGGGGTACAATTTCATTACTCGTAACAGTCAATAGATAACGCTATCCCATTTCCCAAAGTCTTAGGAGAGGGTGGGGCATGAATACTCTCACTAATAACCTCATAATCTAATGTTATGCAACCACTTAATTGTTAGGAATCCCTCTAGGTAGGCCCATCATATGTCACCTTGCCAACAAAATTCAAAAGAAAAAAAAAAACTTCAAAATTTAAACTCAACATCAAGGATGAAACATCCAACGCAAAACTAAAAAATCAAAGAAATAAAGAGTGGCCACAAGAGTAAAATTTTAATTAAGAAATAAAGACATAGCCAAGAGGCAAAGAAGAATCATCAATAATACAGTTGGCTAAATAGCCCCACATTTCCCTAATGGTAACAAGGAAGAATATTAAGAGTACCAAAATCTTGAAATCATAGAAATAAGGAAATAAATCCAATCACTCACAAAATTTAAATTATTAACATAATATAGCCATACCAAGGTCTCTGGAGAAATTGAGGAATCTTAGGTCTTCCAAATACATTGTAGGGATATAGAATTTGAAGATAGATGGAGCTCTAATGACCATGTCGCCCAACTATGATTGATCCCACCTACTCACTACATACTTATCTTCATCGACATTGCCCTATAATTAGGGTTTGTTGTACAAAGGTGTTTACCCTTATTAGAACTCACTCAAGAGTGTAAAAGTGATGATACTAAAATGAGTCTCCATCAATCCTCTTGTTGTTACATTGATGTCTTTCAAAAGATCAAAACATGAGGGAAAATTCAGTGTTAATAGAGTTGTACTCTAAGTTGAAATTACAAAACCAAATTATCTCATCCTCAATTCACCATAATTACATACTAGGGTATCTATCCATAAACTTTCCTAAAACAATTTCACCATTACTAAACTGCTAAATTTGTGCTATCAATCTCACCAAAATGGCATGATCCTCTTTACATACATATACACATATTACTACCTATGTCATTCCAATGCTACATAAGTTCTAATTATCATATGAGAATGCACTGACTGCTATTGTTCTCAACAATAATCCATATTTCACATTTTCCTAGTCATAAGTGACTTATGAATACTTTCTTAGGTCATAGGTTTACAACTACCCAAGTATAAAACCATTACTAGGATGTC
Source organism: Cupressus sempervirens (assembly GCA_028749045.1). NCBI lineage: Eukaryota > Viridiplantae > Streptophyta > Pinopsida > Cupressales > Cupressaceae > Cupressus > Cupressus sempervirens. The sequence goes on along the minus strand of CM053783.1, from coordinate 436,273,309 downwards.
GTCAATGCTTACTTATCCAATACCAATGTTTTCTTACTCACTCTTACAACTATCTCCTTGCTAATGATATATGTAATCATCATTGTTCTAATCATACCTCGTAGCTTATAATTTTCTTGTTACTTAACTCTTTGATATCTAATACTTTAGTTTCGTATTAGGTTGATGACCTCATCATGACTTTATTTTCTCTAAATTGTAGGGTTATAGTTGATTCAATAATTCCAATACCAGACTCTATGAGCATTCACTTGATAGTTAAAATTTAGGATTACTTATGCTTATAGAATAAGCCTGCCAACATAATAGACTCACATAACCCTAACTCAAAAGTTCACATTTCCTATCTTATCAATTTAGTACTATATGATACATATTTCTCACCATTTAAATTTTGTTCTACCACCATCTTGAGATAGATTCATTTCCTTATTAGGGTTCTACTACTCACAGTAGGTTGAGATACTCCCTTACTTTGTGTGTTCCTAGCTATCTTGCTTGTTGAATAGCTTCTTGCATTATTAATTCTATCATTCGATATTTCCAAATGTTACTTGTAGATTCTGAATTAGTTCTTGTTTGCTTTTCGAGGATTACTAGTTCAATATATATATATAATCCTTAATAGGTTAGAGGTATCCCAATAATTCATTAATGTGATATACTCTTGAAGTGTTGCCCTTTCCTTTTACTCACCATACATTTATCTATTTAATATTTAAAGCTAGAGGTACAAAATTGGATTAAGAAGATCGTAGGTTTCTTTTACTCATGTTTGAAAAGTTTAAAACAATACTAGTTCACCAAATCACCCTCCATATTTGACATAAACTACAATCCTTCCACAAGTGGTTGGGTTAGAAAAAATCTAACTTCTATAAAAGATGTTAAGAAACATTGCTTCACTGATCGCTAGGTTATGTACTCATTTCCACTCTCATGATTCAAAGTTGTTTTAGGGTTCTTAATTTAGTTTTCTCTTAAGGTGATCGTGTTAAATATAATTTTGATTTCTTGATAGGATCATAAAATACTTTAATATAAGTATAACATTCTTGCATCTACTTAGTTGTTTCCAGCCATTAAGATGGGGTTAGCTAGTATGGTTAACCATTTACATTCATTGATTCCAATTTTAGGTTTTCCTTAGGTTTACTTATCAATATCATAGTTTAGATAGAATGCATTAGCTTCTTAAAATTCTATGAGGAGAATTCCCTACTTCATATGGTAATACTTAAATGTCCACACTTAAACAGGGACCCATTATTGCCCAAGTGTCATGAAACTTAGCTCGAATACCAAAATGTCATGCCCAAAAATTTAGGGGCGAAAGGACACCAATTTTTTTTTTTTAAATATCATTTACAATATTCATTTCATCTTCAAAAGTAATCCATGTTTTTATTAACAAAAAAAATAAAAAATACATTATCACTTTTATATACTTTTAAAAATAATACTCATAAAACAAAAGTGTACCAAACTCCTGGCAAACATAATTTTCAACTGCTTAAAATCCTGTTAACATTAATCATTAAAACTTTAAATTAAGCAAAAATATCATTTAACTCATAGAATTAATTGATTGGCATGACCATTTTAAAAGACATAAATCTAATTGTTCCAAACGTTGATTAATAGAACTTACTAACTATAGTAATGTCATATGATCAAATAAATTTATGTAAACTTTATTCAAATAACAATTTTGTTTCAAATCTATCATCTACATATAAAATAAAACAATTCCTAATAATAGCATTAAAGCTTTAAAAAAAAAAAAAAAAACTAAATAACAATCCTCCTACCAAACTACTTAATTTAATTCAACTACGAACATACTACTTAACATTACATTAACAATTTTAACTTAAAGCTTTACTTAAACATTTAAAACAAAATAACATACTAAATAAATCTAGTTGACTATTTAACACTCTAAGTTTAATCTAACAATCTAATTATTTCAAAATAAAATAACACTAACTCACAATTTAAACCAATATAATCTCTAATATATATATATATATATAATAAAATAGACTAATTAATTAGTCTTTACTACTAAATCTAATTTAAAAAAAATACTTTAAGATTTCTAATACAACAAAAAAACATATTTACCTAAGAGAATAAACCTAAAAAAATTTCTCTTAAACTTAAAACTCCACAAAATTAAATAACCTTTAACTAATATTAAAATGAACAAAAAAATACTAACATTAATAATATCTAAACTGCAGTCTCTCTAATTTTAACTAACTAATCACCCTACTAATATTAAAATAGCATTACTAACCATATTTTTAATAATATTAAAACTAAAAAAATCACAACTACCAACTAATTTTTAAAAAAAGAAATAAATTAACCTAAAAAAATCCTAACATAACTATCCTATCAAAATATCTCCTAACACTACTCCCCAAACTCACCTTAACTCTAACCAACCCCCTAAACCCACTAAGCTACTATCACTACCCCCAAACCAAGCAATCATGGGCAGCCTCCTAATAGGCTACACGCTATCCCAAGGCAGACATACATTGCCCAAGACAACACTTTCCTGCATAGTACGCTTAGGTCACTCAAGTCAAGGGAGATTTGAAATATAAGGAAGTAAAGGATTAGCATACATTACCCATCTTCAAAAGCAAGCAAGACCATTTAATGCACAAGGATCCATGTACCCTTCCAAGGCCCCTTCACGTGATCCAAGGCATCCAACATGTGTTGTCTTCCTCCCAATAAGATGTACGCTTAGGAAGACAAGGGGGATTTTTAAAAAACAAGCTAGGAGGTAAATAAAAGAACAAAGGATGGGACTTTAATACAACTCTCCTATAATCAACATAGCCCCTAGACACAATTGCCAACTTGACTGACATGACAGTCTATATGGGTATGTGCTACATTTTAAGCCAATCCATAGAAGCTTGTCAAATCACCTAGGGTGGAGGAAGTAAGATAGGAGTTAAGTGCATAAAGTTTTCTAGGTAAGAACAAGAGTCATGTTTTAAAGTTACCTATATAGTCTTTTAGGATATTTCTTTAATTTCTTATAAATTAATTTAATATTAATTAGATTATAAATAAAATTTTCTAAAGGAATCCATTTTGGAATATACTCTGTCTTAGCAAGGGAATGAATATTTTTCCCATACAATTTCCAGCATCTTGGAGGTGGGTGTTTGAGAATTTTGTCCTCTCTTTGTTTTTTTCTCTTTTTTTTCCTTTGAAAGTATGTGTATATTTTTGGCAACTATATTTTAACAATAGGTGTATATATCCTTTCCAAATTGGATTTTACTAATTACTTAGTTTAACAAGGGAGATTGAATAATTTAATTTATCAACATTGCAAGATTCATTTGTTTTATCTCCCAATATTCATGAATCAAATTGAAAATTTCAACCTAACATAATTTCTCCCTTAGCATAATTGTAACATTACCATTTTGCCTATTCTTCATTTCATATATGCATAAAACTAAAATACGAAAACCTCATATGCAAGAGACATGAATCAATCTTTTTTTTCTCTATTAATCAACCTAGTTCAAGTCTCTGTTGGGAAAGAACCAGGAAGAAAACCTGACATCCTTGCCAAATTTAAATATATTTTTACATAATGTTACAATACAATTTGAATTCTCTTCTAGGTCCTTCATAGGGGATCTTTTTCAATATCTTCAATGCATCAAGGGGATCACGAAGAAGATGAGAACTAACCCAGAGGTAAAAACAAACATAATATGAGGAAGAAATTAACATACATTACCATTTTGGTTTGCACAATAGGTTCAACATTGAACAAGACTAGGGAGAAGGTAGATTTTCCCAATAGGAGACATTGATCACAATACCATAACAAGCCCTTTTGAGGCTAAAAATCTCAAGAACTTTCGTTCTTTCACAAATTTCCTTTCGAGGCCAATAATACAAGGATTTTCATTCTTTCACTTCTTCAAATTTCACAATTTCAAAACATGGTATGTGATGACAAGCAGGGGCCCATAACACCCTCCCCACTTTCCCTCTCCTTGTCATGAGAAGAGACTCTACACTATTAGGCTCCAACTAAAGCCCTTCCCCTGTACGTGGCCACTTCTTCCCTATCCAAGGGTGAGTAATGCCAAAACAACTTACAAAATCCCTTTGAAATTCAAGCAAAACATGAAGGAAAAACATACAAGAAAACATGTTTCAATCCGTTCCAAACATACCCAACATACATACAAGCATACCAATGAACAACACAATAACATAAGCATGAACCAAGCATGAAACAACATGAACAACATGAACAACATGAACAAAGGAGATGAAGAACTCCTACCTTCACAATAAGGTTATGGTAAAATGAATAAGTTGAGATGAGCTTTTTCTTCCTTGCCTTCAATCTTCCAAAACTTCTCTCTAAGAACTAGAGATTGGGTAACCACCAGAACTTCTCAAAGATGCCTCTAAATATCATCCTAACTCACATAGACATTAGGTAAACCTCAAGGTGGAGTCAAGGTTACCAACACAAGAAGGAAGCAATCAATTTTCACACTAAAGCAAAAATGGATTTTTTGAGTGACCATAATAGTCAACCAAAGGGGCTAAGGGGGTGGAACATGTCCCCAACCCATACCCAAATCCCTAACGTACTTAAATTTAATGATTTTATGCTTTTAGGATTAATTAGAGACCTATTGAAAGCTAGGAATATTTTAGGATTTACTTACAACCTTAAAAATGTAGATAACTCACTAATCCTAATTAGGGGTAATTAAACTCAATGCTAACTGATTAACAAAAAGGTCAGTATCCTAATCCAACTTGGATCTTTAGGTTACTCAATTTCCCTTTAACTATCATGCTAGAATGCATACACAATTCACAAGATTCATGTGACACTATAAAAGACTATTACGAACATTAACATTTAAAGATTACAAAAAGATACATTCATTCCATACACGATACAAATAAAACACAAACAATAGGGTTTGCATCTTTTGATAGATTCAACCCTAGTTTCCAAAATTGGCACATAGGGTTTAGTTTTGTTTCTCCATTAGATTCACCCGCTAAAATATCCTGCACACTCATTGCACACATCAGTAGCTCAAGAAAAAAATCACCTGCATATATATATATATATATATATATATATATATATATATATATATATATATATATATATATATATATATATATATATATATATATATAGACACACACACACACACACATACATATATCGTATCAGGCAAATCCCGTAATTAAAACACCCATCTTTCAATTAATTAACTATTCATCTCATTTTTTTTCATATTCTAAATCATTAAAATTGTATAACTAGGTGTAAATTTTCCATCCACTTACTTCATCAGTATATATATGTTCATAAAGCATTAAATGATGAAATCAAATATTTGAAAGTAAAACATCACACAACATGAAAATAACATAATATGTTCAATGTATCCAATAGTGTCTTGACATATGGAGTCATGAATATCAAAGTAATAATGTATTGACTATGCTACGATGGGTCAGGGCGAGGCCTCAAATTTAATCATCAAAAATCATAAAATTTATATAACATCACTTATCCATTAATTTAGATTAAGATACTAGAATAATCATCGTTAGGCATGCATATACCTATCATCATAAACATCACTAGATAAGGAATACTACACTATCTGAAGGCACAAAACCTAATCATCGATATACCAAAATTGACACCCTTATTATTAGTTGAAATGCTTTGTATCTTTGTTAGTGAAATTTTAATGTTTAATTAGCTGAGATAATGTAGTAGATCTTGAATCACTAAGTATTAAAATATGGATGTATCAACTACTATTGATTTCATAAAACATAACTTCAAATCCGTTCCAATTCTCCTATAATAGATTTAACACATAAATTCATATTTAACAAGTATACATGAGGAGGGGTCTTACAATATGGAAATAAAATTATTTCCCTTTGATTTGAGACTATGTTATAGACAACATATATAGCTAGAACAATTAAAATAAAAATTGGATTTAAACCTATATTTTCTCTTTTAGAATGAGTCAAATTTCAACTCACTTGAAATCGATAGTTTTCATCTCCAACCACATTTTTAAAAATAAATATATTTTAGCTAGAAGAAACATTATACAATCTTGAAGAGGACTCTCTCCTCTATAATTCTATATAAATTTAAATTATTTTGATATGATTTACCATTTTTTTCTTTCTCAAAATTGATATCTTTCTGAGTGCTAAAAGACATGCTTGTAGATATTTTTAATTGCAATATACTATATCTAATTAAAACACTATAAAATATATATGAGAATATTCTTTACTTTTAGCTCTATAAAATAGTGTTTATGTGTTATTAGAAATATATCATAAAAAATAGTAAGAGTCATAGAAATGTTAGTTTTCTAAAATAATTGCATTTCTTTAGTAATTGGATATAAACTAGTATAAAGAATGCATTTAATAGACATTTCCAATTGGAAAAGTGTGAGACCATATAGAAATTAGATATATTGGATTTATCTAGATCATATGTTTGAAAAAATGATTTTTAGATTGAAATACTCAAATTTAGTTGTTTTGATAAGTCAGCCTAAAAGGTGACACAACTTTGTACTTCTACCCACAAAGGCAAAACTAGAATATAATACATAGAAGAAGGTGAATCATCCAAGAAAGGATCTCAAAAGAATCAAAGGCCTACTTGCAATCATTGTGGTAAGTTAGGCCATACATCAAACAAATTTTATAGTAATGGTAAAGCAAAATTCAATGGAAAGTGTTACAATTGGAATTAGCACAAGTGAATGAAGGAAAAACCTAAGTTTGAAGGTAAATGTCACAAGTGCAATAAAAAAGGACACAAATCTTCTGAATGTAAAACCAAGATATTGAATCCAATAGAATAGATTATGAAAGAAATATTTGTATGGGACTACAACACATGGTGTAGATGCCACTATAATGGAGAATTTGGGCACATTGGAAAAAATTGTGTGAAACATCATATGAGGAAAAGAGACACCACTAGAAGATATTTTATTTGTATAGAACTTGGACACCTTGCCAAAAAAAATTAGTATTAGAAGAATTGAAGATGAAAATAAAGCCAGAGCTGACAATATCAGAAAGTAAATGATGCAACAATGGATTCCAAAATCTTTTGAGAATGCAAGTCCAAGTCATGAAGCTGATGTCACTCAAAAGTTGGGTGACTTAAACATGTCAACTTGAATTCCCATGGGAATAAATGGAACTAAGACTCTGAAGCACACATATCACATTAGTTCCAACTATCATGATGAAGAGATCTATATCAACATTCAAGATGAAAATTAAATGGATCACCGAGTGATTACAATAATTCAAGACCTTACCGATCTAGGTTTTCTTGCAAGACCCTATCGAGCAAGGTCAGGTTACACTAAAATATTGTGTGGACACTAGCTATGAATGACTATACCAAGCGTCAAGGTTGAATTGAGTGGAAGACAATCTGTCACCAAATGAGTGATTATACGAATAATTTATGGCTTTTTTGAAAATTGTTAAAATAAAAGAATTTGAATTCATTTTGATCGTGAATTTTTGAAGAGCTATTTGTAGAAAGTGATTTCTATGCTTCCAAGGGATCTGTGTGTTTGTTGTTGAAGATTTTCATGTTCTCATAAACCCTACTGAGCATGGCTTCTTCTAGTAGTAAAACTAGGAAAGGATATGAGTTGTTGGTTCATGGAATTAAGTGGAAGGCACCAAACTTCAAGTTGAGCTAGGAAATTGTAGAAGCAATTGACCCAGTTTGAGCTCAATCATAGATTCCACCCAAGGTATTACTTGTTAATGATATATGTTCAATATTTCCCTATTAAATTCAAGAACTTGGAACCCTAGAGATGGATGAATCTTTGAATAATTTATGTTTTAAGGGTGTGTTGAAACTCGGGCATCAACATTTGGAGACTAAGGGTTTAACACACATCCCACATATGCCCTAAGGTTTTCAAATAAAATGGATTAGGTTTATCCTCAAACATGTACACAATGTGAAATTATGGTTGTAGTAGCCTATTCAACTCATAATGAAAATGATTCACAAAATAACAAGGCTCTATATGTTGAACAAAGCTAAGACTACCAAAACCCTAAGTCAGATAGAACTAGAAAGCAAGACTCTTGCCAAGTGGGATGGAAGAGGAACGAAGATAAAAAATGTAACTAACATGGATCTGAAATTTGGAAATTATGTGATTGCCCATAAGAACTATAGCTCCAATCATCTCAACAGTGTGTCATGTGAGGTAATTGATCTAGCTCTCAAGGTTGTAAAGAACAACATATCCTTTGACCTTGCTGAGCTAATGTTGAATCAATTCAAAAAGAACATGGAGAGCATCAGGACTTCAAAGAACAATTTGTGTAAGTTTGGTTCATTCTTGACTTGTTTACTTTTCTATGTGCAATTTTTTTCCCCTTATAAAGGGTTAGTTGTATGGAGAAAAGATGCACTAGTATTATATCATATTAAAGAATGTATAGTAGAGATGGGTGAGAACTTTGTTAGTATCATGGACAACTATTTTGATTCATTTAATGAAAAAATAAATATCATAAATAGAATTTCTAAGAAACTTGTAGAAGATTACAAGGGTGATTTTTGTTTTATGGTAGATTGTGACAAAGTATACATTAAAGAAGTCAAACCTAGAGTGGTGTGGGTTAAGCCTCTATGCTATGAGGTTAACATTAATGATGCCAATGATATCATTGAGGCAATTTTGAATGAACCTATGGTTCCCAAGGCTACATATTTTGGTACTTTTGATGAAGCCAAGGCAAGAATGGAACTTGAAATCAAGCTTCCTCAAGTAGTTAGCAAAGGAAAGAAGAGGATAGCAATGTTGAGGCAAGCAAGTTCTACTCTCCTATTGACTGAAGGAAAAGGAGATGATGTTGAAGAAGATGAAATAAAGGATGAAGTAAAAGAAATTTTTTTTGAAGAAGAAGACTCAATCAAGAAGAAAGGTAAGGTTATCATAACCATATCTACCAAGTCATCTACTACAGTATTCACTAGAAGAGCATCAAGATCTAGAAAGAAATTGAAGTTAGGTGAGGAGAATACAAAGGAAATTATTTTCAAAAAGCCTTCACCTACATTCCAAGAAAATTTAAATCAAATAGAAAGAGGAGTTGTAATGACAAACTTCAAGGTACTTAGATATGAAACCAGGACTGCAGATGAGAAAAAGCAAGTTGAAGAGACAATGATGTCAAAGTTTGGTAAATGGAAATACTATCCTGATCAACTTGTATATAAAATTCCAAATGAGATTATTATGTAAGAAATCAAGCTAAGATGGGAAATTGCTAAGAAAATTGCAAAAGACATATATGAATAGAATTTGAGGCAACCTATGCTGAGTCTTGGTGAGAAAGAGGTGAAAGATTCCATGAAGAAAAATGAGGAAAAACTCACCCTGAAATTCAATACATGTCTTGTGCTGATGAAAGACATAGAATCCATATTGAAGAAAGCTACTACCAAATGGAAGAACATTTAAAAACTTCATCAACTAAGTCACTTCATTGTTGATGTCAGTGATAAATATGATGAATAAGACAAATAATATGATGACATTGATGATGAAGAAGATGTAGAAACAAAATATGATGTAAATATGGATGATAAGGAGGAAGAACAAGAAGTTATTGAGGAGAATCTCCCTGAGATTCAAAGTATTGAGGAAACTAACCTAGAGAAGATAGCAATAATAGTTATGGCATCATTTTCTCATTCTCCAAGAAAAGCTTTAATGCCATCAAGCTTAGAGAAAGCTTCTACAAAGTTGTTTGAGGTAACCACTACAACACCAAGTACCCAACCAATCTTTGCACCTATTCAGCTAAGTACTGAGTACCATATTAAATGAAGTGATCAACACTTCATCTACCAAGTAGCTAGTGCCTCCACCACCATCAGATTTTGCTACACAACAACAAGGTATTTCTAATGTCAGTGCAACATCTAATTTTGTTTCTAGTCCCTCTATTTCTATTGTTGTTATAATTCCTAGTGCGCATATAGCAAGTACAAGGATAGTTGAGAACAAGTCTTGACTAAGTACTAAAGTTTCAAGTAAGGATAAAGGTAAAGAAGAAGCCATTGATCTAGATGAGGATATAGTTATCTCAAATTGAGATATCTCTACACTAAATCCTAATCAAATGAACATCATGAGTGAACTATTGCAAAAGAGAGCTAAGTAGCAGAATCTTAGAGAAGAGAAGAGCATAGAAAACCAAGTGCTTGAAGATGTGAAGAACATATTTATGGATGCACTAAATATTGAGATTGATAATACTCAACCTATTTTGGTTTAGTTAGCAGAAGTTTTCCATAAATTCAATGAAGATCTGAATGGACAATAAAAGTTGCTACAATGTAAAAGTACAAACCTCTATCACCCTTTTATAAAGGAAAAGGCTAACAAAAATATAACTATTCAACTTCAATAACATAAATCTTGTATTATTATTTAGAATTTGAAAATGAAGTAAACTAATAAAATGAGTAGAAATGGATGAAGTTTAGGATTGTAATTTTTAATAATTATTTGCAAAAAGAAATTATGGATTTTCCTATTTTTTAAAGATAAATTTTTAGTTATTGAAAAATGCTAGAAATTAGGGGTCTAGATCCCACTAAAAAACTACAAGTAAATAACCTTATTTCATTTTGATCCTAGATTATGCTACAGATAATATATGTAGCTAGAACAATCAAATGCAAAAGTTAACTTTGGACCTATATTTTCTCTTTTATAATGATTCAAATTTTAACTTATTCAAATCGATAGTTTTCATCTCCCACCACATTTTTGAAAATAAATCTATTCCAACCAAAACAAAAATCATAGATTCTTGAAGAGGACTCTCTCCTCTAGAATGCCATATAACTTTAATTTTTTTTTAATATGATTTACTATTTTTTTCTTTCTCAAAATGAACATCTTCTTAAGTGTTAAAATGCGCAGTTGTAAAATTTTTTAATTACAATATACTATATCTAATTAAAACACTATGAACTCTATATGAGAATATTCTTGACTTTTAGCTCTATAAAATAGTGTTTATATGTTATTAGAAAAATGATAAAAAATAGTAAGAGTTATTCAAATTTCAGTTTTTTGAAATAATTTAATTTCTTTGGTAATTTGATACTAAGTGATAAAACAAGCATTTAATAGACATTTCAAATTGGAAAAGTGTGAGACCATATATAACTTAGCTAGAATAAATTTAACAAGATCATATATTTGAAAAAAAAAAAAAGGATTTTAGATAGAAATACTCAAATTTAGCTGTTCTAATTAGTTAGCCTAAAAGGTGACACAACTTTGTACTTTCACACTACAAAGGGCTAAGAGGAAATTTGAGAACAAGGTATTGGAGCAAGTTGCACAAAAAATTGCAATAAATCAATTAGAATTGTCTAATATTCCCAGTTCATTAGAAACATCTACAAGTAATATTACTTCATTATTTAGTAAACTGTGTGATACATCTATCTTCACTGGAGAAATTAATTATAAATTATCTAAGATAGATGAAGACTTGGATACAAGTGCACACTAATTGTCACTTGACCCAAGCTATAGTTCTTCTCACTATTCAAAGATTAGATATCTGATAAATTTTGCAAGCGAAATTGCAAAGGGAGGAAGCCATGATAAGGGATACACTTGCAAACATCCAAGGCATCATTCTCCTAGATATGGATGCATTGTAGAAACACATTGCACATGCCAAAAATCTCATCTGTGATAATAACTTTTCCATAGTTGATCACATGATGGAGTTATCAACAAAAGTTTAGATTGCATTTCATGCAAGTAAGGTGTTACAAGAAAATTGGGACAAGACAATGACACTAATTTTAAAGGTAAAATTTGAATTCTTGTCACATTTTGGCATCAACATGTAGTATACACCTTTGGAATTTATGTTAAAAAGGGGGAGAAGTTAAGATATAAGATGATATATACATAAAGGGGGAGAAATATGCATATACATTGAGGAAGTATAATATGTGTATATATGATATATGTATGGGGGAGTAGCATAATATTATATAAATACATGTATAGATAATTAGAGAGCATCTTTTACAAAAGCAATTTTGAAAATTTTCAAAAATAGAGTATGTTATTGAGTTGAAGACATATGAGGGAGATAAAAGGAATGTTTTGACTTGGAAATTTTGAGCATTTAGTTTTGGATTGATAAGTGTTTTTGTCACTAATGCCAAAGGGGGAGATTGTTGACATTAAGGTCAATTTTTTTTATTAGTTACTCACACTTAGTCAATTAATTAGCAACCACCGAGAAATCTAGTTACTATCAAGTTCTACAGTTGCTACCAAGTTTTAGAATCTGCATTTAGTTCACGTCAAGTAGTATCTACCAATTTCATCAATGATAGTGCAAATTGAGGTTCACAATGCTAATCAAGTTACATAATGTCAACCATGTTCTCCAGTGTCTATCAAGTTCATAGTATCAATGATGTGAATGTAGTGTTGACCAAGCCAAGGAATTTCAACCAAGTGATTTAGTTTATATTGACCTCATAGTGTTAGTGTTCACTAAGCCATGTAGTGTCAACCAAGTGATTCAGTTTACATGCCGAGTTTCATAGTCTTCACTGAATGAAAAGTATTGATTGAGTTCAAACTACTTGGAAGTGATTAGTATGAACTAAGCTTCTACATCTACAAAGAGCATGATGATGTTGAGTATTGACAATGGTTGTTGAGTATCAAAACCTCACTAAGTTTTTCTTGAGGACTCAAGTGCTAGCAGTTGAGCTAACTTTGTGGATTGTAGTAAAACTTGTATTATATTCAACTTTGTTGAATTTTTTTTTGGAATGGTATATATGTAATGCATTGTATCACATAGAGATGATGATGATAAATAATAATATAAGAAAAAGTGGAAATTAAGAAGGCTACAAGTAGTATAAGGGACAAAAAATATTTATCTATCACAACAAGGTGATTGTTACATTTCAAAGGAAGCTCAACTAGCAAATCTAAGTTGCAGATCAGAGATCAACCACTAGTTCATCCTAATAGGTGTATAAGCTAAATCCTTTAATAGGGTAGACTTCATACTATTTTTCAAATCTCTTTACCAAGTCCATACTTCATTGTATATTTTTGTAAATCCTTTCACAAGGTGGATCTAGTAGTCCTTATTGCTCCTAATAGGGAAGATCATTAGAAGTGATCAATTATAAGCCTTAACTGACCAAATTTATACTATAGTACTTAAGCTTGTGGGTATCATCTCCACCCCAATTTTAATTTCTATTTGGTAGGTTTCTAGGTTACCATATCTTGTGTCAAAGTGTTATGAATGTTTTTAATGCATTCATTCTTTCATACATGTAATCAGATTAGAATATTATACGAAGGATTAATTGGTGATAGAAGTTGAAGTTTTATTGGTTTCTGATTCACTCCCCCCACCCCCCCAAGTAAACCTTTTCTACCTCATATTTCCAACATCTTTTTTCTCTTGCTTAGCTAGGGTGTAGGGAGCACTTTCATTAACATATATGAATGTGTTGTAATCTTCAAGTTCCTTTTTGCATTCAACTTCATTCTATTCTACATATTCATCAACTTTTAAATTTTGACTTTCCACAACTTTGTGAGTGTTAGAGTTCAAACATTTATCAACTTTTCTCTTAGTGGAATATCCTAAGAATATGCCTTCATCAATTTTAGCATCAAGTTTTCCATTTTTGTTGTCCTATAGTGTATAACATTTACTTTGAAAAACTTTGAAATGCTTGACATTAGATGCATATCCATACCATAGTTCAGAAGGTGTAACATTTTTACCTTTCTTCATTTGCACTCTGTTCAAAGTATCAACTAATGCACTTACAACTTCTCTCGAATACTTCTGTGATACATTCTTCTCCATCATCAATTTTTTAGCATAGTCCATGATTGATCTATTTCCCCTTTTAGCTATTCCATATTGGGTAGGGGTCCTTCATGTTGACATGTTCCTTTTGATTCCTCTATCATTGTAGAATATATTGAATTCATTAGAGATGAACTCTCTACCTCTATCAGATCTTAAGCAATTTAGACACTTAACACTTAAACAACTAAAAAGCATAATATTTCTTTAAGAAACATCCCAATAATAATCCTAGAATAGTCATCAATAGATAGAATGAAATATTTGTCTCCATAATATCTTTGAATACCTATAGGTCCACAAAGTTTAGTATGAACCAATTCCAAAATATCATTAGATGAATATGTCTTGCTCTTAAAACTAGACTTTGTCATTTTTCCCAATTAACATTGTTTACACATAGAATTATAAGGTTTCTTCAATTTTTGCAAACCTCTTACTCTTTTCATATTACAAATGATTACCAAATTATCAAAGTTCACATGACATAATCTCTTATGGCATAACCATATATCTTCATACTATGAAGACAAACATGTCTCAATAGAAAACATTACCTCTTGTTTGATCACCACTTCTAGTCAGTTCACCACTAGCATCAAATATCTTGCCCTTTTTATGATGGAATTCAACTTTGTATCTTGATTTGTTTAACTATGAAACACTCAACAAATTATATTTTCTTTCAACCAAATAAAAATTATCACACTTGGTCTTATTAGTCAATTATATTAATCCTTTACCTTTCACAAGATATGGTGCATCATTACCAAACTTAACAAAACTACCCTTGTACGGTCCAATGGTTTCAAATTTACATGTATCACTAGTCATGTGATGTAAAAGACCACTATCAATTATCCACCTATCACCTTTTATTACATAAGAGATTAATGCATTTTTCTCATCTTCATCAGAATCTTCTTTCATAGCAACATAGACAACTTCTTCATCATTACTTTTAGATTCATTATCAATTTCTTCCTCAGCAATGTAACAAGATTTCTTATGTTTTTCTTTGTAGTCCTTGATTCTACTATTGTCTCACCCATCTCTTCTTATTTTACACTTTTTTTCCTTTCTTTCATCCTTGTCTTCTCTATTAGAACATCTCTCAACAATATGACCAACTTTGTTAGAAGAAAATAAAATTATAGGAAGTTTACCTTTGTATTTTCCTTTGCCTCTTGGAACTCTTAAAGTCATAAATGCTTCAAGCTCATCAAGTTCATCATCAAAAAAATCATTGCCACTTTGGGTAAGTGCAAGAAGTTGGGTCTCACTTTTGGGCAAAAAGTCGAAGTGTTTTTTCCTATTTTTGAAATTTCTTGTCAATTGATGTCAAAATTTGAGGCATTTAGAGATTGAATATAAAAAAAATTTAGAAATAAAAATTTATGTGTTCAAAATCTAGTTTTTGAATATGTTATTTATTTGTTTACCCATATGATAGACTTTGTTCTTGGTATAGATCTTTAAAAACCACTTTTTCAAAATGCTTGTTTTAGGACCATACCACACTCATGGGTAGACACCATAATTTGACACAAATTAATGAATTTTTATAAATCCTTTTAAAGGGACTTATCTAATTCACCTAAGATTGATGACAATATTTTTCTTTAATTTTTTATTGAATAATTTTATTATTATTATTATTAATTATTAATTGGCTATAAAGGTAAATATTAAAACCTCTCATGTATGGACACCATAATTTGATCAAAATTTCACTTTTTTCAAAAAAAAAAATTTAACCTCAAAAGAATTGTATGTAGATTGATGAAATATAAATTGATTTAAGAAAAATTTTAAAATAAAAAACTTATTAAAATTTTAGTGAACTTCACTATTTTACATTTAGGTACCACATTTCATTAATTTTTTTTAAAAAAATAGTAAATAAAATCATAGCACTATAAAATTTATATTTATGAAATCAGATAGTGAGAGCTCTAATGGGTTTTTGTTTCATAAAAAAATTTGATAAGGAAGACCCTCTAAAAATTATGGCAAGGCGTGAATTTGTCAGTTCAGTGCCTTAGCCAAATCTTGAGAGGTCAAGGCATAGGCTTGGTCTGACCAAGCCTATCCTGAATCAAAATCTAAGGTAAGAGAAAAAAATCCCACCCAATGTTGTAAGAAATGGGCACCCATTATTTGAAGTTCAAAAAATGGGTACGAGTTTTGAAAAAGTCAAATCGGCATATAAAATCTCTCCAAAAAACAAAATTTTAAACTTTTAGAAATGGGTATGCATTTTTTAAAAGTGAAAAATGTGTACCCATTTTTTTAAAAATGGGTACCCATTTCTAAAAAATACAATTTTTTTTTATGTTTTAAAAAAAAGGTACCTATTTTTTAAAAATAAAAAAAACTTTTTAAATTTTGGATCAGGTGCCCGAGCTTGAAATGGGTACCCATTTTAAAACAATAGGTACCCATTCTAAAAGAGTGCAATCTCAATCTGTGGACTTTTGTGGAATTGAGACCCAACTCCTTGCTTCTACCCCACACATTTTTCTTCATTTCTTGCTAAGAGATAATTATGATTTGAAAGGAGATGCAACAATGGTAGGAGTGAAATTATCAAAATTTGACATCTCAAAAGTAGTAAGTCTATAAATCACACCTTCTAAAGTTAGGTTATTACCAGAGTACATCTCAATTCTTATATTGCAAAAAATCTAATAGCATAACTAATGTGTAGAGTTCTCAATACCTTGTTGATCACAATCTCACCATTAATATTTCCATTTTTTGCTCTTATAGCATTATAAACCCCTTTGATTCTTCAATAATACTAAACAATATTTTCACCTTTGATCATTCTCATTTCATCAAACTTACCTCTCGAGCTTTCTAATTTTTCCCTCAAGACATTCTTGTCTCCTCCATAGTTGTTTTGTAGTGCACGTCCTATATTTCTTTGGCATTCTTGCACAATATTTTATATCATCAACCTCAACATAACTTAGGGTTGATGTAATCTCCAACATAGCATGGCTACATTCTTGCCTCCCCTCTAGCTATCAATTTTTTTGATGAAGAATTTTTATCTCCGCATCTATATTGTCCAAAAAATGTATTGCACCATCATAGATTCTTGCTAGATGTAGCATCATCAAATTTTTCCATGTAGGGAATTTCTCTTTTTCCAATCTTGTCACCTTCCTTTTGTACATATTGATCTTTAGCCTCAAGTACCTTCAAATTTTTCTCTACAAGCACCAATGCTCTAATACCAATTGTTAGAATGTTTAGAATATATGGGGGGGGGGTGGTGTGGATGTGTGTGTGTGTAGGGAAGTGAATCAGTTATCCAAGGTCCATATGTAACAATTCAAAAAATAAATACTCCAACTAATTCAAATCTTAACATCCATTAGATCGGTTTCTATTGTGAATTTTCAGTAACATAAACTAGCAGTTCACTATCCTAAATATAAAAGACTTGTAGAATGTAAAACATTAACTGTAAAACATCACAAATAACATCCACACATTTTGACACTAGGATTTACTATGGAAACCCAATTTGTGAAAAACCATCAATAACATGTCACCAATATTTCACTCTTCTAAAGCGAGCTCTATTAGGAGTCAATAAATGTTGCAAAACACACTGTTAAATGTGATCTTGTTAAAGGATTTAATTACCTTGTTTTTCTGAGGACTTAATAAAATTCCATTAGAATTCCACCTTGATTAAAAGATTTACATATGACTATTAGGTCAACCTTGATTAAAGGATTTCTATACTAACACAATGGTTAGAAAGTAAGAGAATTCTTTGATCTCAAAAATACAACTCACTTTGCAATATAAATCATAGTTAAATTCACATGTTGATTCACTAACTAGCCTTCATTGTCATCAATGTCTCTCCTATTCTTGGAAACCCTTCAACCAATCACACTTCACCTCTTAACAACTCTTTTCAGCCTCTTGCATAAGTTTGCTAATAAATAACATCAACAACTACTCCAAACCTCTTAGGTTATCCCTTATACCTCCTTAAATAGGTAATTCTAATATTTTTCCACTTAAACACCACTATAGATCTTAGGGTTTTGATCAGATTCAACACATACAATGAATCTATCCACCTTCTTGTCCATCCTCTTCTTTCAACAAACTTTTTTTTCAAATTAATCCATTGATTATTTACCAAATTCTATCATTGCATCAAACATTCCAGGTCATCCATCCTTATGTTTAACAAGCTTTACATATTCCAAGAAATCAACTCTATAAGCTAGAAATCATGATTTTCTCATTGTAAGGAAACTTGCAAAAAAATATATCTATTTCCACATAACCCATAATAGATCTGAAATAAATATGCAATTAAAATCCACATGCAAGAGAGTAGAAAATATACCCACAAAAATGTGACACAAGGTATACCCAGGGAAACCCCCATTGAGGGAAAAACCTACTCTTCAAAAGTATCCATCACTATGTATTATTCAACAAAAAGACCATTGCAATAAAAGCATGAAAGGCTTCAAAGCCATAGCCACAACCAAGCAATCCATGTGAACAAGCAAGAATCCATACATCCCATATCATGCTTCTAACCTTAACAAATGCTCCCTTTGGCTAACCTATTAAGCCTTGTCTTGGTCGACCTTACTTTTTACCTTTTTTCCCCTTTTGTCTTTCTCTATAACTACCCTTGTGGTTGCTTCTATAGTAGCAAATCTCACAAAACCACTGTGTGGTATTACATCAGCTTTGTGCTAAAACCATGTTCTACCTAAACCATTGACCTCACAATTAATATTGGACATTTATTTATTTTCCCCTATATTAAATAATTACATCAAATATTATTACAATGTTACAATACAACTCATCAAGTATATCCCATGGGAATATCTCCATGTTGCATGTCCATCTAGGTGCTCCTAGGTGAAACATTACATAATAAAATAAAATAATATAATATAACAATATTATGTAATGTGTGCAACACACATAATCTCAAGAATCTCTCACTTGTTGGATACATTTCATAGGGTCAATCCATGCCACATAAATGAATAAGCAAATAATATCTGCTATCACATCCACCATCATAGATCAAATTACACCATGTTCTCCATATTGGTACCCACAAAATAATCAAAGTATCCAACATGTTAAACATAAATGATCCCACCTCCTATTATGCCACTACTATTGGACATACATAGAAGCCATCCAAAGAGAAAGCCACACAACTTGTCACAAAAGAATCTTAAAATTTTGTACACGAAATAATATGTCAAGCACAAACACCTAATCCAAAAGGTAATCACATGTATAAATAGATATAAAAATACATATCTAAAATAACACCCACAACAAGCACCAAACCTATTCAACTATCCATACCTCCAAAGGTATACCAAGTGAATCTCACATCATCAACATATCTAATCTACAACTTGCAATCACAAGACTTAAGAGCAATATCTTCCACATATATAGCAAGAAGATCCCACTATAAAAGTTAATGTCAAATCTATAACCAATCCACTCACAAAATATCATAAAAGTGAATCCATGTAGTCTCAAGGACATTAATTATATATAAACCAATAACCTTCAAGAATAACTCTCATAACAAATCTCCAACACTCTCCCAAGTTCTTCACAACCAAAAAAGGAAACAGATAAAGGAATAACCATGTCATCTCTCACATGACATACATGAACACAAACCAATGATCATAATCTCCAACAAATCTCAAATTCAATGTAAGGGAAACCGAACATCCATGAAGATAACTGAGACCGAATAGAAACCATACAAATCATTACTTGTATCATGTCCATCTACACACAACTCTAGATGTAAACTATTTCTAGTAAGATCTCCTTCATAATACCCCAACCAAGAAGCCACAAAAACACCCAAACCATATCATATAACTAATCATCGATCCAAGCTTCTCATAGAAAGATTAAACTCAAAAACCATTCCTAAACCAAGGAATATGCCCAATATAAAACCATCTCCCAAACTCAACAAACATAATGAAAAATATAGGCAAAATGAGATAAACAATGCTAAACCATCTCTCAAAATAAACCCTCTAAAAAAAACTCAAGTACCATAGCTCAAGATTTATATCCATGAAAGACAAACATAAACATAATACACCTAAGAGAAATAATAAGCTATACCTCTCAAGTAGTAAACCACCAAGTAGAATAAGAGTAAGGATTGAGAATTCTCATTAAGATATCCAAGTCTCTAATAAAAAATTGTCTAAGAACAATCTCCTCCCAAATCCATATGAGGTGAATGCACCTTAGACGTCCTATTGAAACCAAACAACTATCCCAACAAATATGTCTTTGATTGAAGAGAAATCAACATCAGCACTATCTCTAAGTATCCATGAGCACCTATAACCAATCAATACATGTAAACTCCAAATGAAACATAGAAAAATCATGAAGCATTTAGAAAATGATCAATGTACTCAATACTAAGAAACTAAAACAAGATCAATGTCAAAGTTCAAACCATGGCCCCTAAAACAAAAAGATGACAACATGATCTAAATCATCTCAAGAAAAGAGATACCATGCTGCATATGAACAAACCATAACATTTCAAAACCCTAAATAAGTATCAATAATATACCATGAAATAATAATAAAACCATCCACACACCAAGGATAACATGCAAAATGAAAGCATAAACTATACCTATACCATGAACCCTGTGAGTCTTAAAGATGCAACCATCACCACACGCCATGAAGTAAACTATCTCCATATACCATGAAGATAACCAAGAACCCCATGAGTCATCAAGATCAAACCATCTTCACACACCATGAAGATAACAAGTGCATGATGAAAATGTCAGATACTTATACAACAACAAGATCTAAGACAACTTCCAAAATCTACAAACACTCAATAAATATATCAATACCAAAAAATCGTATTCAACCATGCTACCAAGTTACCGAATGCATCATGATATTCATCTCCTACTTGAAGATCCCCCAAGTCTACACTTACACAACCAAAGTGTTGGTACCAAGTGAAACCAAGGTTTCCAAACCAAGAAGATACAAACCAAACTAGGAACTATTCTTGCACTACCACCTCATCACTGGTACAAGCTTCCACTAAACCTTGTATCCAAGATATCCATGAAATAATAATGAAAAAACCATCCTCTGATCATGATAATTAACCAATCCATGAAACTATCAAAGAAATCAAAGTGCACATCATGAGTCTATCAAAGAAAATTAAATAAACATGATCCTCAACCAAGAAGACATACCACCATAGCCAAATAAAGAATCCAAACCAATAAACATTGGGGATGTATCTGTATACCCAATCATGTCATGTAAAACTCCATGGCACCATGATCACATTCATGAACCAAGAAATCAACTCTCAAAGCTTGCAAGTTGTTAGCATAAAATAGTCAATCATAATCCTCCACCATGATTGTACTTGGTAACAATATCACATCGCTTTCTACAAGAATAAAAATCAATAAATCATGTAACTAAGGGCACAAACAACCAAAATCCAAGTCACCAATATGAATATGCATCAATAATAAAAGATCAATGGGCAAAGACAACCCATATCCAAGCCACAAATACAACTTGTAAGTACAGACCACTTACAACATTGCACAACTTGTAAACCCAACAAGTCATCATACATATCCAAATCAAACAATGATAACCATATCACCATGAGACCAATCTGAAATATAAGCTGAGTATATAATGATGTCAAAACTAAAATCTCTAAAATACACAATGCCATAAACTCATAATGTTACAATAGTTAATATATAGCATAAAATGTTCAAATCAATATATCATCAAATAAACCATGCTAAACCTACACTAAATTTGAACCAATGTTTAGAGCTCTCTAAGAGTTTTCTAGTGACTATTCAAAGTCCAAAATATGACTATGTATGCCCAAGTTATGCCCTAATTTGTTATATTAAAAACATTGAAATTTTGGATTCTTAAAACCTAAAAAGATGCTAAAACCATAAAATCACCAAGTTATAGTTCTCTACATTATCTTTCCAATGACTTTAAGAAGTCCAAAATTTGATATCCTAAGAGAAAGTTATGGTATTTTTACTAAGATAGTCTTTTTGTAATTTTTACTATGATTTTTTATTTTGTGATGAAATTTTTTGATGAGATTCAATTAGATGACCATCATGGGTTGAAACTTAAAAGGATTTGTATTTTTCTCTTAGCATGCCCAAACTAGGGCATAATATATATCAAAATTTATGGAAGACACAATCAAGATTCAATGGTGAGGTCTCTTTTTTCTATCAAAGTCATTTATGCAAGCTACCCCTTAAAACCTCATTTAAATGAAACATCTAAAAAATCCTTTGACCAATAATTTCACATGCCCAAAATCTGCCAACATCCCATCATAGTAGCAAACCCAAATACCTTAGATCTACACTAAATAACCTATGAGACCCATATATCTTTCATTTTTTTTTATCCCCTCATGCATTCCCATGGATTCAATCTAGGGTTACAAAAAAATAAGCATAGCTTTGATACTAGCTGTAAGGAAGCTTGAAAGAAATATATAATCATTTCCATGTAACCCATAATAGATCTAAAATAAATATGCAATTAAAATCCACATGCAAGAGAATAGAAACCATACCCACAAAAATGTGACATGAGATATACCCTGGGAATCCCACATTAAGGAAAAAAACCTAGCCTCCAAAAGCATCCATTAGCATGTATTATTCAACAAAATCATCATTACAATACAACCATGGAAGTTTTTAAATCCATAGCCACAACCAAGAAATCCATGTGAACAAGCATGAATCCACACATCCCATGCTATACTTCCAACCTTCACAAATGCTCCCTTTGGCTAACCTATCAAGCCTTGTCTTGCTCAACTTTAGTTTTTACATTTTGTTTTCTTTTGTCTTTCTCTACAACTACCCTTGTGGCTGATTATATAGTAGCAAGTACCACAAAACCACTAAGTGGTATTACATAAACCATGTGGTACCTAGGCTATTGACCCCACATTTAATATTGGACATTTATTTCTTTTCTCTAATATTAAATGATTACATCAAATATTATCACAATGTTACAATAAAACTCACCAAGTATATCACATGGAATCTCTCCATGTTGCATGTCGATGTAGGTGCTTTTAGGTGAAATATTACATAATAAAATAAAATAATACAATATGAAAATATTATACAATTTGTGCAAAAAACATAATCTCAACACTAATAAAATGTCAAAATGATGTCCCTTGGTCAACACTATGTTCTAATGCTCGATCATCATTGGACAACTTGGTCTCTACTAATATTCTTGCTCAACACATATATTAACACTTGGGCAATATTGATGCTCAGTTGACACTACTTTTTCTCATCTTATACTATCACTTTGTCGAGACTAGCTTTACTCAACATATACTTCAAGTTCCTTAATATTTTGGTTTGTTTCTCTATCAAGCCTATGTATTTAAGGATATGTTCTACATAGTGTCTTGATGAAGTAAAAAAGTGAGCATGCAAAAATTTGAAGACATGCAAGCATTATTCAAGATTTATAGAGGATAGTATATAGATAGAGTAATTGAGAAGTAGTTTCTAATGTTTGGATTATATCACTTAACATGGATAGATTCATGATGAGAAGAGTTACACAGTGATAGTAGACAGCCTAATGATGATGTTAGTAAGTGCACAAGGTTAGAGGTCACATATATGAGAAGTTGAATTTACTATGAGATGATCGTGTTTTATAATTACAAAAATATGTAATGAATTGTAATATCTTAATGAGATCCTATTATAGTAAATTGGGAAAGACAAAAGGATGAATTCAAGAATTATTTTGAGGATATGGTATAAATGAAGGATTTTCTTGTGATGAAGTGTTTAATGAATGTAAGAAAGTGAACCTGTATTTAAGATGCAAATTTAGTGAATTTTTGTTAGCAATCAAAGTGATCCCTATGTTGCAAGTTGGAATATCTAGTAGTAAGATTTAATGAGGTTTGGTCTACTCAATTGGATAGAGAAGGAGTTAAAGTTATTTCATTTTTATTATTATGCAAGGAATAATATAAAGATTAGTTGGATAGTGAGTTCAGTGGTCTTTCCCTGAAGCTATTTGGATAGCGAGCCCTTCTTCCTTCTACAACTCCTAATAGGGTTAGCACAACTCCTAACAAGATTGGAATCTCCTAAAAGGGATTAAAAGTCTCTTAATATGGACTAATATGTATTGAATGTATTTCATTGTACCCTAAGAGATTCCATCTATTACAAGAAAATTTTATATTATTACATCATTTTGTCGGTACCATCCTCACCAGGGTTTTCCCTCTAATCAAAGGCTTACCTAGTTAATATTTCTAGTGTTACTATGTATGTGTATTTTCTTATCGTTTATTTTTATATTGTTCACATGGTTATGGATTAATAAAGTTAATAAATATTTTAATAGTTAAAATATTGATTCACACCCCCCCACCCCCTGCCTAGTTATCTTGACGGACTTTACTTTCTAACACATTTTTCCTTGGAGAAAGAGTAGTCATTTGGATAAGAAAGAAACACGATTGTATTTCACATAGTATAATAGAAGAAAAGTATGTTGTAGAAACAAATGTATTGAAATAACTTGCACAATAGAAGAAATAATATGAAATATTATATAAATACTTGATAGTAGATGAAAGTAATAGGCCACTTCGAGGGGGCAACCTCCAAATATCTCCAATGAAAACACACTTCACAATATGATGATGAAATAAGACTCACAACCTCCTATATATACCTAGTTATACTTAGGTTGAATAGACACAATCCTACATAACACCTAGGTCGACCTACCTACCTAAATAATAATATAATAATGATAACATGACTTAATTACGGATTAAGATAGCCACAAGTTGACTATTCATAACCCTACATACACCAATATTGAGGGCATAACATGCCCCCCTCTTGAAAGAAGCATTTTTCTCAATGCTAATCAAGCATCAATTCATTTGAATGAACTCCTCATCCTCCCATGTGGCCTCTTCAACTAGTAAATTCTTCGATTGGATGAGATACTGAGTTAGGGTTCTGTTCATCAACTTCTTTGTGCATGTTTGAAGAATGCACTCTAGTTCCAAAATTATACTTCCTTCTTCATTGAGTTATGGTAGTACTATTTGAGTAGGAATATTCTGCTTGTTTACCTTCTTCAAAAAATAAACATGAAAAATTAGATGTATCTTTGTTGTTGGTAGCAACTCAATCTTGTAGGAAACACTGCCAATCTTTTGCATGATTTGGTATGGTCCATAATATCTTGGAGACAACTTTTTTTTTTTTTTTTTGTTTCTTCATTGAGATTTTTTTATAAGGCTGCAATCTCAAGAATACCTAGTCCCCAAATTCAAAATTACATTCACTATGATGTTGGTCCACTTGTTGTTTCATTCAATTTCATGTCATGGAAAAATTCTCCTAGACTCTTGAAAGTACTTTTTTTTGATGAAGCAAGTGGTCCTCTACTACCTAAAATCTTGGTGACACCTTTAATGATGATGTGATGGAAGGAGGATGATATCCATAAAGTGCCAAAAATGGAGACATTTTGATGAGCTATGAAAAGAAGTATTGTACCACCATTCTGCAAGATGTAGCTAATCTACCCATTGAGATTGTCTTTATAAAGTGAAACAGTGTAGACATCCTTCCAAACATTTATTAACCTCCTTATTTTTCCCATTTGATTAAGGATGGAATGAAGAACTATGAGCCAATTGAGTACCCAAACATGAGAATAAATCTTTCCAAAAGTGACTAGTAAAGATAGGATCATGATCACTAACAATAACCTTAGGTGTACCATGTAGCTTTTGGATATTCTCCAAGAAATTTTTTTCCACTATAGTTGCTATAAAAGGATGTGATAGTGCAATGAAATGTCAATATTTAGTGAGGCAATCAACTACTACTATGATGACATTGTGACCTTTAGATTTGGGAAGCCCTGTGATGAAGTCCATGGATACCTCTTCCCAACATTGGCTAGGAATAGATAAAGGCTACAAGAGACCTATTTTCTTAATTTTTTCCCCCTTATTTCTTTGAAAAACCAAACATTCAGCTGCAAATTTTTGAAGATCACCTTTCAACCCTTCCTAAAAAATATCTTGACTCGATGATATGTTTTCAAAAATCTTGAATGACCACCAATTGGGGACTCATGTAGTTCTTTGAGAATCTTGTGTTTAAGAGTGGAATTCTTGTAGAGATACAAGTGCTCTTTATACCAAAGAATAGCCCCCTTTAAAAAAAACTTATCTAAACTACTAGGGTCACCTTTTATTTTCTGGATGAGATTACTTGTGCAACATCATTTTCCACTCTTCTTTGGCTTCTACCACCCAATTGTCTTGTAATGTTGAAAGGGCACACAATAAGGGTTCATCATTTTCATCCTTCTTGGAAAGTGCATCGGCCATAATATTTTCCTTCCCTTTCTTGTATACAATTTCAAAGTCATATCCCAACATCTTAGTGACCCATTTTTGTTTCTCTTTTGATGATAGTCTTCATTCCAAAAAAATATTTTAGGCTATCATGATCTGTCTTAACCTTGAAGTGTCGACCCATTAAATAAGGCTTCCAATTTTTTCATTACATGAAGGATTGCTAACATTTACTTCTCGTAAATAGGTTTGAGTTGATTTTTACCTTTTCATTGACAACTCTCAAAAGCAATTGGTCAACCTTCTTGCATGAGAACTGCTCCTACCCCATTTCTAGAAGCATCACATTCCATAATGAATTCCTTGGTGAAGTTTGGAGTGGCAAGCATTGGAGTTGTACACATAACCTTCTTCAATTTCTTGAATGATACATTAGTAGATTCATTCCAATGAAAAGAATTCTTCTTCAATAGAGTTGTAAGGGGTGGTGCTATATAACCATAATTCTTCACAAATCTTTTATAATATCCTGTCAATCCAAAGAAACCCCTCAACTTCTTAATAGTTTTTGGAATAGGCCATTCCATTATAGCCTTAATTTTTTTAGGGTCCACTTTTCCTCCTTTATGTGAAACTATGTGTCACAAATACTCCACCTCTTTAAGACAAAAAGCACAGATGGATGGCTTAGCATAGAGTTTATGATCTTTGAGTGATTGTAATGCTTGATCTACATGCTACAAATGTTCTTCCCAAGTATTTCTATAAATTAATATATCATCAAAAAACACTAACACAAACTTTCTCAAGAACTTCTTAAAAATGACATTCATCAAACTTTGGAATGTAGATGGTGCATTGGTAAGACTAAATGGCATCACCAAAAATTCATAATGACCCTCATGTGTTTGAAATGTTGTCTTACAAATATCTTCCTCCTTAATCTAAATTTGGTGATAACCTAATTTAATATCTAACTTGGCAAAATACATAGCTCCATTTAGTTCATGTAGAAGATCATTTATGACTAGAATAAGAAACTTATCTTTAATGGTGTACTTGTTGAGCACATAATCTGGACACATGCACCAAGTTTTATCCTTCTTACACACCAGCACAATAGGTGAGGAGTAAGCGCTTTGGCTATGCTTGATAATTCTTGCCTCTAGCATTTCCTCAACAATTTTTTCTATCTTACATTTTTGTATGTGTGGGTACCTATAAGGACTATGTTTGGTGGTTGGCTCCCTAGAACTAGTTGTATGTCATGGTCATGATCCCTCTTAGGAGGAAGTCCTTTAGGTATATATCCAATAATCACTGATTGACAATCAATTATTGCTTGTAAATCTGGATGAGTAAGAGCATTAGATTGAGAGACTTATAATGAACATAACTAGGCCACAAATCTATCCACACATTTCTTAAGAATCTTTTGCATTTGATGAGAGCTTACCGTTTGTGGGGATTTTTATTTCAATCCCCTTGGTTCCATTACCTTTCCTTTTGATTGAAATCGCATGAATAGCTCTTGGAAGTACATCTCAATTATTCCTAATGTAGTAAGCCATTGTACTCCTAAAACAATATCTTCTGCACCCATGGATATCACATACATTGGGGTATCAAGTTGATAATCTCCCATGGATAATTTGATGCTATAACACTTCCATGAACAACTAACTATGCCTCCATCTGCAATCAAAACCTAAAACTTTGGGGTTAGATATATAAAATAATTTTGAAGAGTTTCCAACTTTTTGTTGATGAAATTATGAGTATCACTTGAGTCAATCAACACTATTAGTTTTTTCTTCTTTAAGAAACCCACTACCTTGAGAGTTTGTGGTGCATTGAAACCTAAAAGTGCATGACAAGAAATGATTGGTTCAGAATCATGTGATTCATCACCTAACTCCTCATCCTCCTCTAGTATGGACTCATCATTTTCTTCCTCACTTGGACCTTAAATATAGAAAAAATTCTTTTCACTACTTTTATGTCGTCAACTATATTTTCTATCACAATTGGAACACAACCCTTTTTCTCTTTTCTCCTCACTTTGTTGTTGAGTATACCTAGTGAGTTGAGGAAGAGAAGGTGTTGAATATCTTTTTTCTCTTGTCACATTAGCCCCTTGCTTTCTAGGAATCAAGAACTTCTCTATCTTGCGTGCCAATATCAAATACTCATTTATTGAGCTAGGACAAAACATACATACCTCATGTTGAATGTGATGCTTGAGACCACCCAAGAATAAATCATTCAAGTTCTCATCTATAATTATATCCACTCTTAAGGATAGATTTTGGAATTTTTGAATATTATCCTTAACTGATCCTATTTTTTGAAGATTAGCAAGTTGGCTAAAGAAGTTTTCTATCACACTATTGCTATATTGTGCTTGGAGTTCTTCTATTAAAATTTACCATGATATAGTGAGACCCTTTTTGCTCCTATGAGTACAAAGCCAATGATACCAAATGAATTGGTCTAGTTCTAGATACAAGGAAGCCATTGTAACCCTTGTCCATATGGGATTTGATGTACTTAAAAAAAAATCTCCATTTGACTTATCCATGTTAGAGGATCCTTGCCATCAAATTTGTGCATATCCAACTTTGGAAAAAAATTCCTATATCCCATAGGATTAATAAAATTTGTGTCATTATTAGTTGACTTGAAGGTTTCACCTTGATTACTTGAGAGATCCTTCCTTGTTTCATTCATATAGGTGCTTAACATTCTTTTTATATCTAATATATCTCCTTGTAGGTCACACATATCCCCCTTAACCTCTTTCTTTAACTTACTAAGTTTCTCATTACAATTACTATCCTTTGTTGCTTCCCAATATTGATAAGAGGATTTCCTCGGTGTGGTAGCATTCTTTTTTCCTCTTATTGAAAGCCCCATCATGATGGAAACCAATGTTTTTGAAATAAATCACACAAATAAAATGTAAATTCTTCGATTGATTTATTTATTTTTTACTCTAACTTACTAGGGCTAAGATACCCTTACTCAAAAAAAATCCCAAAAAATATAACAAATTTGTTGCTTTAAGAGAGAATTTTCCTACTTTTGCAATATCTTGCTTATTTTTGTTTTTTAATTTCTCCAAGCTTTGAATTTAGGCTCCTCTACTATGTATTGAAAAACCTAATACAAGTTGAAAAAACATACAGATTTGGGCCCATGTTGGGCTTGGAGGGACCTTTCTAATTTGTAGTTGTTAGATGAGCATAAGTCAAGGTTGGAAGGCATTTTGAAGGAAAGATAGATTATTTTGAGCAATAAGAAGGATAGGATTGTTTAGTGTGCATACAAGAGTGGATGTTATTCTACTAAGTTTAGGTATTTTCTTAGTTGTAATGTGACAACTCTAGAGGGGTGGCCACATAAGCTGTGTTGGAATAAATTATGCATGCCCAAGGCAAGAGCATTTGCATGGCTTGCTTTACAAGGTAGAATTCTTATAAATGATAAAAGGTATAAGTATAGGTTTGTGGGATCATCTTTTTATGCTCTCTATATGAAAGCAATGGAGTCTATGAATCACCTTTTAGCCCACTATGACTTCGACCAATAGTGTTGGATATAGTTGAATACACATTTATACTGGACTACTCCTCTACCAAATTTGGTAAAAGGTATATTTCAATGTTGGCCAGTGGATTTCAAAAAATCCTTCTACTCAAATATTTGGGTTGTAAGTCTAGCTTTCATTATATAGGAAATATGGAAGGAGAGGAATCGATGTATTTTTTAGGATAAACCAAAAAGTTTGGATGGTGTTTGGGATAGAATTCACTAAGCTATTGAAGAATGTATGAATGCCAATGCAGTACTTCAACACCCTAGGAGATGTTTCAATTACTAGGATAATAGAGTGCAAAAATATGTGATAGGGATTAGAATCAAATGGGAAAATGATGGAGATTTGGAAGGGAAACTAAAAATTGACAGGAAAGAAATCAAGTGGCGATTGCCAAAAAAGAAATGGATTAAAATCAACATTGATGGTGCGTCAAAAGGGAATAAAGGAGTATTGAGTGCAGGGGTACTAGCTACAAATGATAAAGGGGAAATTATTAGGTTTTTGGCTAAAATTTTGGTGGATGACACTAATAATGTGGCTGAGATTGAGGCTGCATTGCTAGCAATATTATTAAGCAAAAATTAGATGTTACACATCTTCACTTGCATGGGGATTAAGAAGTGGTGGTTGATGCCATTGTTAGAGGCTCGATGCAAACATGGTTTTATCAGAACTTGATTCAATTTATTAGATAGTCATTGGATGCATTTACATATTTTAAGGTGAGCCACATGTATAGGGAGGGCAACGTGGAAGTAGACAAGTTGGAAAACTGGGCCACAACTTTTTCCCAAATTAATTCTATTGAGGTTAATGATCTACATATGATATGATCAGACTCTTGAGGTGGTAGCAGTGTTTGGTTTCATCACTAGTGTTGGTCCTTTATTACTAGTTGGTGGATTATTGTGGGAATTGATAGAGAGGTGCATGTTATGAGTGGCTAGGAGATGGCTCTAGATCACCTAAAATGGCATTTTAAGTTCCTATTAGTGGTTGTATCTTTTAAGTGGTGATAGCCAATAAGTTTTGATTTTGTTTGGAATATTTTGTGTGTGAGGTGGGTGCTTTTATAGGATGGCATGTAGGGTGGCTCATTTACGAAACAAAGTGTTGGTTGATTTATAGATCTAGCTTTTTTTTAGTATAGGGAGATGCTATTTGAAATGGAAGCCTCCTTTGCTTTGGATTCAAACAAGGAGATGAAGGCATTTAAAGGGCTAGTTAGTAAGGAAAGGATAAAAGACATTTTGAAGATTAAGACTGATGCAATGATAGAAGTGGTGTTGGGTGTGGTGGGTACTCAGTTCTAGGAACAAGTGGTTAAGCGATGCTCCAATTTGGATGTTATTGCAATGGTGGTAGTGTGAGAATTGGAGTTAAACAATCCCATAGAGGAGGTTGGATATATGGCAAGAGCTTTATTTTTAGAGGATATGTTGAGGGGTTTAGATTCCATTCTTGAGTGGTCTATACCAAGCATTGGCTCAAACCTATCTAATTGTTTTGAGGATGAGGATGAAGGAAGACGTTATGGCTACATTGCCTTCTTGCAATGGAGATTGAAGGAAAACAAGCCTTCTTTATATAAGGCAGTAAAAGATGCATGAGGAAAGCTATGATAGGAGCTCAAAAGGGAGGAAGGTGGGGAGGCTCAGTCGATGAATGAATGGGCCACCTTTCCATGTTGAAGGCATAGTCCTTAAGGTCGACGTGCTACCTTGGAGATGTAGGGGTAGTGTTTTCACTTGGCGATAATATGGAGTAGGGTATGCTAAAAAGTTGATGGTGTATAAAGTTTTTGTGTAGGTGAATGCTATGTTTTTAGCTGGCTGATATGTTAGTGGTAGGGAGCTAAGGCTTGTAATGGGTGGGTGGTTTTTGTAAATGTATGGCTGGGGATTGTATTGAAACTAGGTTTGGCAGTCGGGTTGGGTGCTCAAGCCTTTAGGGCTTTTTTGTTAATGATGTTTCATTGATATTTGAATGATTTGTATGTAGTTAATTTATCTTTAATTTAATATATTATACTATTACCGATTAGAGAAAAAAAAACCTAATACAAGTTACACTCCAATTTAGTAGGATGTGAGAGATATGAAGATCTCAATAAATTGTGTAGAAATAGTAATTCTGCAATAAGTTTCTCAAATTTTCTCCAATCCCTCTAAATTTTGGACTATAGCTTCTTTAATATGGTCTTCAGAAACCCTTTAAAAATATTTGAAAAATTCATTAAAATTTGAAAGTTATGATGTTCCCAAAATCGCCCCAATGTTGAGAAAAAATATTGCCTCTATGGTGCCAAGAACATGCTCTAATACCACTTGTAATGAAATAACTTGCACAATAGAAGAAATAATATGAAATATTATATAAATAATTGATAATAATTGAGAGTAATAGGCCACTTCAAGGGGGAAACCTTCAAATATCTCCAATGAGAACACACTTCACAATATGATAATGAAATAAGACTCACAACCTCCTATATATACCTAATTATACTTAGGTTGAATAGACACAACAATACATAACACCTAGGCCAACCTACCTAATTAAATAATAATATAATAATGATAAAATGACTTAATTAAGGATCAAGATAGCCACAAGTTGACTATTCATAACCCTATATACATGAATATTAAGGGCATAACAACAAACGATTGTAATAAGATCATGTGAATGAAACACATATTGAAGGACATTGGGATAGAGTTTTTAGAACATGTTATCATACATTGTTATAAGATGAGTGCTATAAGTATGTCTAATAATACTATGTTAAATTCTAAGACTAAGAATATATATATATATGTATGTATGTATGTATGTATGTATGTATGTAAATACATATATATGTACATATATATACATATATACACATACATACATACATACATATTACATATCATGTTTTGAGAGAGAAAGTTGCAGAGAAAGAAATCAAATTAGAGTATGTGAATTTAAAAGAGTAGATGTAAACATTTTTACGAATCCTTTGGCTATGGATACATTTGAGTACTTGCAAGGTATGCTTGGGGTCATAGCCCTACCTACTTCTGAGTGGATAATGCAGAGAGTGCATCTGTCTAGTGGCATTAAGCACTATATTTTATCTAGACTAAAAATTCATGCTTCCTATATGGGAGAGTACCTGTGATAAGTAGAGTCATCAAGGACTCTTAATATCTAGTATGAAATAGTATCTTTTGACACTCGAGCTGATTGAAGACATCGAGTTGTAGTTTTCCATATTGATGCCTTTGTCATTGATGTCAATGAGGGAGAGATTATGTACATGAAAGACATCTTTTGATAGTATGGGGGAGATGTGCAATAATGGAGGAGATGTAACATTGAGAATGATTGATGTCAGTGGGGAGAATCATTGGAAACACATTGATTTATATCAATGAGGGATAAGTTTGAACTATTGATGCTCATGTATGTAAGTATGAGGAATCATAGATGGATATTTATTATAGAAAGTTTCATATTTGATTGATGAAGAGGATTTGAAAAGAAGACAACAAAAACAACAATGATTCATTTGGTATTCATGGACTTAGATGTTTTACATTTGTGTTTCCATCAATGACAAAGGGGGAGATTGTTAGCATGAATTCTGATGATATGCCTTTAGGGGAGTATCCTAAGCATTAATATAAAGTTGAAGAGATTGACATGTTGCATTCATGACTATGTGTGTTATTGATGTTAACATAGTATTGCTTCTATAAATATGGGAAAAGTTGTAGATAGAGAATAAGGTTGAATAGATTGTATATTGAGGATATGTTCTACATTGTGTCTTGATGAAGTGGAGAAGAGTCCATGAAGAGAGTTGAAGACATGCGAGAGTTATCGAAGAATTACAAAGGATACTATGTACACATAGTACCTAATAAGTAGTTTTGATATTTAGATTATATCTCTTAACGGGGATAGAATTGTGATTAGTGAAGTTAGAAAATGACATAAAATAGTCTAATGATGATGTCAGCAAGTGTACAAGGTTTGAGGTTGTATGTATGATAAGTTGTATTTTCTATGATCCGAAACTGATTTATAATTGTGAAAAGATGTAATAAATTGTAATATCTTAATGAGATCCTATTATAATTAATTAGGAAAGCCTCAAACCAACTTAGTGAATTATTTAGAGGATATTGTATGAAGGAAGTTACTTTTCCTTGTGATAAAGATATATATGAGAAAGTAATTGTATGATATGTGAAGTACCTAGTAAATATAAATAAACAATTTAAGGGATTATTGGATGCAAAGTCAGTGATCTAGTTTTGAGATCTGAAGAGGTTTGGTCAAGTCAAGAGTAAAGAAAAGGAGTTTGAATTTCTTCATTTATATTATTCTACAAGGAATAATACAAAGATCAGCTGGACAGTGTGTTTGGTGGTCTTGCCCTAAAGCTATTTGGTTAGTGGGTCCATCTACCTTCTACAACTCCTAACAGGGTCGGAATCTCCTAATAGGGATTCAAAGTCTCCTAATAGGGATTAATATGTAGTGAATAAAATCTATTGGCTCCTAATAGAGTCCATACTCTAACAAAGAAATTTTATATTAGTACATCATTTTGTGGGTACCATCCTCACCAGGGTTTTCCCTCTAATCAAGGGTTTCCCTAGTTAACATATCTGGTGTTATTGTGTATGTGTATATTCTTATGGTTATTGATTATAAAATTCACATGGTTAAGGATTAATAAGGTTGATAAATGTTTTATTGGTTGTATAATTAATTCACCCCCACTCTTAGTTATGTTGGTGGACTTTAGTTTCTAATAGTCCTTTGTTGGGAGAATTATGTTGGTCAAGGCTATCCTCTCCTCTATTCCAAATTATGTTATGAAATTCATACTTACCCCTAAGAGGATATTAGAATTGATTAAGAAATCACTTTGGGACTTAATTTGGAAAGGCATCTTAGATGATAAAAAGAAAATTGCACTGTTGGCTTGGGACAAGCTATGCATACCTACTTCTTTTGGTGGGGTGGGGATAATGAGAACTAAATATTTGGACTCAAATAATCTAGTGAGAATATTCAAAATGGGAAATCCTCTATTAGGATTTGCAATGTGGAATTTATTGGTAAAGAGTAGCTTGATATATTACTTCCCTGCCATGATCCATATAAGAAACCCAAGCTTAGAATTCATGATTAGGGAGTTGACTACCATTTGGGGATCCTTTGTGATTCTTTTCTCTAATTTAGTAATATGATAGTCAGTTTCTATAATAGTAGTTTTTAATTTGATTTTTATCATGAAATAGTGCTTTGATACTTTAATATTTTATTTGTGATGTTTGGGTCATCTTGATCTCATGATGTTTGTATTTCTTATTCAAGTATATCTATCTAAGTATATATGGGCACACACACATATGCTTGAATAAATATATATCTTATGTTTTTTTTTCTTGTTAGATGCCTTTAACTCACTCCTAAAAGATTTTTTCTTATCAGATAACTCCAATGATAGTTCTTCAAGTTCTTCTCAAGGACCTTGAATGAATGTCCTTGAATCATTCCACTTAGTAGGAATGAGAGAAGGATTCCTCCCGTAGCATGCCAGCATGGCATAGCCAAAGAAAATAGTTTGAAAATAGAAGGTGAAAAGTTCTCCCTTTCTATCCCCTTTTAAGTTAATTGCATGTGTGGAATTAATGATATACTGTGAGTCTTAGTTTAATTTACTATATAAATATACATACACACACACACACACACACACACACACACATATATATATATATATATATATATATGTATATGTATGTATATATATATATATGTATATATATGTATATATATCTATGTATATATATATATATGTATGTATGTATGTATGTATGTATGTATGTATGTATGTAAATGGATAAGGTAAAATAAAATAGACAAAAATATTAATAAGGATATAAAATATAAATGAAATAAAGAGATCAAAATAATTACTCTAAAGAATTTTATTTTTAAGGTTTGAACAATTGACCTCCCACCTACTTAAATATCTATACACCATCTAACCACTTACATTATTTCAAAACTTCAATAAGGGAAATAAGATATGAGCTATAATAAGTAATAAGATGACAAAGTAAAAGGGAATGAGACTTGAACCCTTAACCTCTTGAGCATAGTAAAGACCTAGCCATTGCACCATAAGATATGCTTGAGCTTGAAGCCCAAGATCACATAGAAAAAATGAAACAAGTTAGAAAACTATATTGCAAATTATAAATGATAGTTAAATAGGTTGGTTTAAATAATCAAACCTTGTTAGTATGCTTTTTGAAATAGATGCAACTATTTACAATGACACCCAACTCATTATAAATTAGGAGTCTTCCTAGAAAATAGGGGGAAAGGGAAATTGGACAAAACTATGGGAAAATTTATGTAAAAATATATAATTTTAAAATCATCATGGAGAAGGAAAAAAAATTGAAGAATTTAGGAGGAAGGAGAAAACTAGGAAAGCTAGGAGCTATAATAGTGCTTGGAATATCAAAGAGACTTCACCTACATCCTTTCTTTGGAGAACCAAGTAGGCTTTTATTCTTTGTACTTGCCTCCCTCTATTATGATGAAATTGACATGAAATAATATTGAAAAATGAATAAATGTTTAAAGTGAGAACTATTATTTTAAATATGAATCTCTATGTATTATGGTGGTATTCTTGGTTGTCTATGTTTATATCCATGTCTATGCTTATGTCTCATGTTTTATGTGATTTTAAGATTGGTAAGATAGTAGTTGAATCTCCTTGATAAGGAGAAAAAGAAGGTTTACAACCTAGTGATTTAGCTAGGGCTGTAAGGAGAATCTTCCTTTATCCAACTAAATCTGGGAATTCAATTCATAGTCAACCTTATATATATATATCTATATCTGGAAGAAATGAGCCTAAATACTACACATGCATGTGAATACTACAAAAATGCATCATTTTGTACTTTCCTAGTTTGTTTGTCACCTTAACCAAAAGAGAGTCCACAGAAAAAAGCACAACTATAAGAGATAAAACTACAACACTGTGAAACAAAAGTGCAATAGTAGTAAAAAAAAGTGCAGATCTTCTTAATAGATGGACATATATTTTGAACTGAAAAAATATGTAGTTTGGAATGATGGATGTGTGGCTCTATTATTTAGATATGAAATTATAATGAATTTATGTGCAATACTACTAAACCAATGCACAAGATTAAGAAATGGACAAGTAACTTTAGGAAAACTCGTCTACTTTGACCTCAAGAGCCCATTTTTAGCATCAACGTATATCATAAAATGAGCATTAAGTATAATTGGCATAATTTTACAATCTTATACTTTAAGTTAAATTTTATGTTATACATCCTACCCCTTTCTAGATAGGTTTCAACAACATAGGAGTTTAAATAGAGATTATAGATCTTTGAGGTTCTAAGAAATTTCAACCTTAGCCAAATTTCAACAACCAACATTTCAACTTGTCCTTTTATTGTTTTCTGACCTTGTATCTACTTTTGGGGCATTTACCTTCTAGATATGTGATATTCATTCTTGTAAAGTGTTTTATATGCTCTTGTTACATCTTATTTCCTATGAAGTGATTTAGGGTTTAGTGGATTAACCTAGGGGTATGGCACCCCTAGAAATGTTCCCTAAGCCAATTTTCATGTGAATGGTTGAATTAGGTTTCGAATGGGTTTGTTTTGGTTACTAGAGGATTTTTCACATTTTTTGATTTCTTATAAACGGAAGTTGTTTATATATTTTTCATGCTATGATGTTGTTCATGTGATTATACTTGTTGCATTTGTTAGGGATTAGGACTAGGGGTATGGGACCCTAGTTATGTTTTTCCTAAACTTTCCTACGAAATTGGTTTGGATTGTAAGTAGGCTAGATGCCCTAGGTGAGTGGATCACCATAAATATTGGGGCCTAGAAGTGCTTGCTTAGGGATCGTATGTGTTAGAGGCTAGAGCCCTATGTAGGCTAACTCTATACGTGAGTTGGTTAATAAGTGAAATAATTAATTAAACTAATAGGTTTTCAGGGTTTTGGGAATTCATATTAAATAAGATAAATATGACTTTTTTTTTGGAGTGCTTGTTGTAGAGACACTTTACATAAGTCCTTATATTAGGGGTTTGATCCCAACACTACTAGACCTTGTGTATCCTAGTTAGAGTACTCAAGGAAAATAAATTCTATGCAATAGGGTGATCTTAATCTTAGGGGTTGGATCAAAAAATTTAGGAAGATATGATGACACTCACCTATACGTAGTCAAACCTTTAAAACATAGTTTTAGCTTTGGTTGTCAATTTTCTTGTGATTTCATTTGATCACTATTCTTTTATGTGGCCTTATGTTACCTTTGTTTTTTGATTTTTGGGTATAAGCCTTAGATTACATTAGAACCTATGTAGATCATGGTCTTGTCTACTAGTTCAAGGGAGTGGAACATTTATGGCTCCACATGCTTCAATGGAATTTATTTTCTAAGGCACTCGTCAAGTTTTCATGGATGGATTTGTATGGGTCTTTATTGAGTTGCTATTGAAGATGGATTATTGAAGTCTGTTTGTGGCATAATTTCATTAAAATAAATCAATGTAATATTGCAATGTAAACTCTTGAAGAAACTACAATTCATTTGTATATGTATCATGTGTAAGAATTTGGCTTAAGGAAAAATCAACCAAGATCAAGGAACTCAAGCACAAACACAATAGTAGACCAACAAGGTATGATCAGAATAACAATATCAAAAATTGATTTATCATCATTCAATGTTCTATGTGCAAGTACATTAGGAGTGTCTATTTCTAAAGGCCTTCAGAATTCTTCTAGAATGCATAGGAGTCAGCACACCGATAAGTCTTACAACCAATCACATGTCCACTAGAAGTGGATTATCCTCCATTAAGCATAGGAGTTAGTGCGATGATGAGAGGATAAGCCTAAAAAAGTGTAGTACAAAAAATTATGTTATGGACACCATGTACTAAAATAAGAGTGTCAATAACTATGTTTTCTACATGACAACTTAGTTAATTATGCAAACTCTAGTGTTGTAGACACTGTGTACTAAATTAGAGTTGCTTACTTCTGTGTTGTCAACATGACAACTCATAAAAGTATGCAAACTCTTAAGTTTCTTACCTAATAAATAATAAAATAATGCATTGACCTAAGTAAACTTAACTAAAGTGTAAATAGTGAATAATTATTTACACCAACACCCCCCCTTAAGTCCAACTTAGGGGAATGCACTTAAGCTTATGAAAGGTAGGATGAAAATGCATGATGGGTCCTAGCTACTAGGCCATGTTAGGTACCCAAGTACATAATGCAATGAAATCTCTCATAAAGTAGAGAAAGAGGGAAAACCTCATGGAAAAAACCCTCCCCCAAAAAGAGAGATGAAAAAACAAGGTGCATGGATGGATGGAGTAATTAAGATCCCCCCATTACGACATACATCTAGTATATACAAGAGAGAAATATGAGAAGGAAAAAACCCCTAAGAGAAAAAGGTCTCCCACGCAAAAGAGAAGAAAAGGGAGACAAGGTAGTCCACCCCCTAAATGTAGAGTGTTGATCAGTGATAGTTGCTCCAATGTAGAAGTTGATCCATCAATGTTGAATGTTCCTCCCCTTTGGAAGCAACAATATCATAGGTACAAATGAGATGCTTCCCCAATGTATAGGAATAATTTCAAAGATTAATGATGCCTCTGAAACCTACTCAATTGTCCCTATGTTCATACTAACTATTGCCCCTCCCAATACAACTGAAAAGAATAATGTCAGATCTAGCAAGGATGAATGTAGAACCTGTCCCAAAGAACTAACTGTCTTCTCAAATGATAAAGAGACCTCCTGCAATTGTTGTACATAAGGATCCACAATCATATCAACCTCAAAATATTGATCATGTAGAGAATGGACAAGAGGGTCAAAGTGAGCCCTCACAACAATTGAAGAAGGATTGTCATCATCAAGGAGAAGATGTATATCATCAATTATGTCCCCCAAATCTATTATGTATGACTCCACAAACAAATCTAAAATATCTACTATGTATTCATCCCTTGATGCTGGAGCTAGAAGACAAGGTGTGCCCTACTGTGCTAGACCTATCATTGTGGCAATGGATGAAGTATTTTCCTCAACAAAGAGAAGATGAATATCATTGATGATGTCTCCCACATCTTCAATAGGAGACTCCATGAACAACCTTGCAATTCCTGGAAGGAAGTTGTCCCATGAAGCTGAAGTAGGAAGACATGGTAAATCCTATTACATTTAATCAGAAGCATTTGTGGTTGGAACTATATTAGTGGTAACAATAGGAACATCAGGAGGTGTGATGTCATTTGGAGATGATGCAACTAGAATTGGAGGTAAAATATCTTTTAGGAATGGAGGAATGAGTGTATCTCCATACATCTCCCAAAGATAGATCCAAATATCATATAAATCAGTTGACTTCATGTCATGAAGTGAATCCATAAGGTCTCCATATCCATATGTAGAAAGAGAGCATGAAAAATCATGGAACCATTGTCACCATTATATGAAATTCCTTTCACATATGGTAATGCATTATGCTCACTAAGATAATTGGGAACCAATTGACTCCACTACTTATAGTTTTGTGTTGTCAAGGTAGCTAAATCTTCCTCATCCATGATGTACTAATCAATGTACCCCCCAAAATGCAAGAAATGAACAATCAAACACCCCCTCCCCCAATGTATGATTGGGGTTTTTTATAGGTATTGCGTGTATAATAGGCCACTTGTCAAAATGTACAAAGCAGACTTCTAATTTTTTTGTTTACAACTGCCTTTTGAGGCTCAAATCTGTCACTAAGCACTGTAGCTTAGATGTACAACAATTTTGAAGCAATGCAATGCAAAGAAAGGAACTAATTCTAAAAGTGGCATTTTTGTCCACACAAACCTATAATCTGACTGCAAATCTAGAAAATAGATGAAAAAATAAGCACTTTCAAAAAAATGGAACTTGATTATGTGTCCAGATGAGCCTGTACTAAGCATTTAAGGTTGCAAAAATTAGGATTTTTGACTTGTAGAAATATTCAAGAATAGAGGTATCAAACATCCTACACCAATGTGTAGATCACAAAATTCTATGGCAAAACACAAAAAAAAATTACTTGCAAAAAAGAGTCCATGCGAGGGAGATATTACTATTTGAAAATCACCTCTTTTATTATTTTTTCCTAAATCGCTGCCATCGCACCTCCAAAAATTAAATGACTATAAGTTTCACCTTAGATGTCCAATTTTGGTGAAACAAAAGTCAATTTGGGGGTTTTTTAACCTTCTAAATATGATGCCAATATCTGATTGGCACCAGCAAGTTCCAATCTTCACCTACAAAAAATATCTCCTACTAGTCTGATGGCCAAAATTTTTTTGGACAAAATACGAAAATCCAAAAATTAATGAAAAGAAATTAAGATACTAGAATAATAAAATACGCAAATCTGAAAATTAAATTCAAAGATCTGAAATGATCATACCAAATTTGCAAATCGAGCCTTCGGGTGCTAGTTTGCAAAAATATTTTGTCTCAAATTTTGCTATGGCCTAGGATAGGCATATTTATAGTCAAAATTCACCAAATTGATGATTCAAATGCAATGGAAAAGTCCTCTTTGGATCTAGATGCTCCCAATGATTGTGATACTCTGGATTTGGGTCAAGGTTCTCCAAGAGGTGAAGCAAGAAAATGGTCTTAAATAACTATGTGAAGGGAAATTACCTCAGCTTTGATACCATTTAAGAATTTTCCTTAGGAAAAAATCACCCAAGATCAAGGAACTCAAAAAAAAGCACAATAGTAGACTAACAAGGTATAATCAGAATAACAATATCCAAAATTGATTTATTTTCATTCAATGTTCTATGTCCAAGTACACAAGGAGTGCCTATATATAAAGGCCTCTAGAATGCTTCTGGAATGCCTAAGAGTCATCACACTAATAAATATTACAACCAAGCACATGTCCACCAAAAATGGATTATCCTCCATTAAGCAAAAGAGTTAGTGTGATGATGAGAGGATAAGCCTACAAAGGTGTAGTACACAAAATTATTTTGTAGACACCATGTGCTAAAATGAGAGTGCGAATAACTATGTTGTCTACATGACAACTTAGTTAATTATGCAGACTCCAAAGTTCTAGACATTAGAGTTGCTTACTTCTGTGTTGTCAAAATGACAAGTCATAAAAGTATGCAAACTCCTAAGTGTCTCATCTAATAAATAATAAAATAATGCATTTACCTAAGTAAACTTAAGTAAAGCATAAATAGTGAATAATTATTTACACCAACATCATGGAATAAAAATCTATGTAAAATGGTAAAGGGTATCTCTAGGAGAAATGAAGGGTTATGTAAACATATTGTATTAATTTAAAGGATGAATAAAGTTATACTGGGACATTGTATATGACTTGTAATTAGATAAGTAAATGATGTGTAAAAGAACCTTGTACTCTATATAATATAATTAGTGATTATAAGATGATTTGGTGTACATTTATGATTAATGGCTTAAATCTATATCCTTTAACTTTACTATATGATGGGACATTAGTTCCTAGAATTTGTACATGGATATCAAAATGAATAATGTATCAAATCTTAAGCAAATGTAAAACTAATAGATGGATTAAATTAAGTGGTAAGGATGAAATGTTGAAAACCTAAAATTAATTAATATTGTTTAAGGGAACCTAATAGGAGTTTACATCTATCCAAAATTAGTAACATTTAGATGTCACACCCAAATTTTACAAGACAAAACATAACCAATTTTTTTTAATTTGATGTGTACTTGTTATAGATCTATACTTGTTATGAACATTTTCATTGAACAACGAGTTGATTGGATAACAAATTATATTTCCTTAAAGGGGTTGGAATATTACTAATTCAACCAATGAGTTTGGAGATAGCAAAGTTAGTTGAAGTGATGGGATTTATTTCTATTGAGGTCATGAACTTCATTTCTCCGTGGCACTGCCAAATTATCTCCTAACATTAACTGACAATCTAGGTTATAACAAAAATAAGCTAGGTGATATTATCGTTTCTAATTCGCATCCTATCCTCAAAGTGAGTCATAACTAATGTGATTGTGAGACCCAATTTTTGCATTGGTGTGGTTATAATGGTTCTGTAGTTGTTTAGGTGAAGATGTTTTACAACAAGGTATTTTAAAACAATCCTTAATTATTTGTCCTCCATATTCTATATAATGATACCTTCTAACAACCCGTTTATCCCAAAATCAATATTCCTATTTTGTTTTATCATTTTATTTTATTTTAGAATTTTCATTAATTTATTTTATTATTATATTTATTTTATTATATAATAGTTTAATCATTGATTATACACTCCATTACATGTGGGGGGTGATTCTTACATGTGCTATTGTCAATTCTTCCATTTAACAAATATATTGGTAAATATATCATCATAATTATCTACTAACCTTAAACACACCTTCATACTTTCTACTACCATTTTAATTATATTAGTTTGAACAACCAATTTATTAACACTAAACTTAAATATAATTCTCACTCCCTATAATCTAACTACAATCTAATCCTTAATACATTTGACTACCACTTTATGTTATATGTTGAAACACCTAAAATACCCTTTTCTCTAACTGATTCTTAACCCCATCATTATTAAAAGAATCCATATTCTCCCCTTACTAAGATTCCTACCATCTATCCTAACTTCTATATACACTTCTCATAAATCATCTAGACATTATCCTTTTTTTAAGACATTGATGTTGACCCCTAAACATGACATACAAATTTTCTCCCCTAAATCTAGGCATTAACTTAATTGTCTCATTCAATTATTCTTTTTTAAAGGTACATCAAGCAACAATACACATGTATCTATGCATAATAGATATACTTTATCGAACTAAACATATATTTAAATTTACAATCCATGTTTCTTGAGTACATTAGGGTATCACTAATACAATCATGGGTAGGAGGTAATACCTAGCGACTACTAGGTATGTTGATACTCCAACCTGACCTTAAGTGTTAGGGTTAATTACTTTCATGTTTACCTTCTTTGTTAGTAATTAATTACGACACATTCATAACCTTTCTTTTGAGACCATAATGTGTCACATATGTTTCACATCCTTTCGTATTTTAGTTTCGTGTATGAAATCTTGATATTATGTAGATTATTTACTAGGTCACTCATCCCAAGTAATTGGCATACATATCCCTTTATTTATTTTATTTTAATTTTATTATTATTCTTATTATTATTTTATAATTATTATACTTACCACTCTATACTTATTTTATTTTAATTATTTATAATTTTTTATTATTTTAACACTATTTTAATTACTAATGATGTATAATTTATTTTTAGACAAGGTGATGTAGGAGCATCCAGTGGTGTAAGGGAAATCCTATATCACTGAAAAATATACTTAGAAATAGTTTTTGTTTAATGCATTTTCATTTCTGAATACCCATTTGGGTCAAATAAAGGTTCCAATTCTCATAATTCCACTATTAGAGTTTTGGGTTAGAGTTTTTAAGCACCTTGGGATACATGTAAATACCAAAAAAGTAAGACTATGAAATTGAGCCATAATTATGGTGAGTTAGAGGGTGTAAATT
This sequence comes from Cupressus sempervirens, assembly GCA_028749045.1. Classification (NCBI taxonomy): domain Eukaryota; kingdom Viridiplantae; phylum Streptophyta; class Pinopsida; order Cupressales; family Cupressaceae; genus Cupressus; species Cupressus sempervirens. Next base: position 436,228,412 of record CM053783.1, on the reverse strand, counting down.
GGAGGGAAGGTTATATTTGTAATTTTAAGAACTTCGTAAAAAGAATCAGGTCAAAAGGCTTCATGGTTAGAAAGTTATTGTAATTTTTTGGTTCCTAGAGACCTCCTAAGTGCACTTCAAAGTCAGATATGGGGCATTAAATAGCCTTGCACAGGGCCAAAAAATAGGAGCAAGCAAAGCTGGTCCATTGGGCTATAGAGCACTTTGAGAGCTTTCCGAAAATGTAAATGGTTCGTCAATTGGAGTCATTGTTCAAAAGTTATGCCTCCCAGAAGTTGGACTATTGTTTCTGGATTCTTCTTATTTTACACCAACTTCTAACTTGATTTTTGGAACCTTCTATTTTGGCAGTGGATGCCAACTAGCATATTGTAGAATGTATTCCTAACCCTAAACTATTTGGGGCTTATTTAAGAACATTTTTGGCATTGTAAAGGCAACTCTTAGTGGAGTTAGAGAGAAGGTACTATGTGGAGGATTTCTTTCTCCAGAATCATACTATTGTAAGCCCATAGGGAATTTTTCATTGATATTAATATTTTTCTTTTATTGTGTGTTAATTCTAGTCTTTGGAGGTGTCTCCATCAAGTGGTATTAGAGCTAGTTTCCTGAATGTGTAGACAGAGTGCCGACTATGAGGCAATTTGCACCAGGACTATTTGGTTGTGGGTTTGAGTCAAGAAGATGTCTCCAAAAAGAGAGCATGGTGGAAGTGCTAGAGCTGTTAATCCTAAGGAGGTTAGAGCCCTCTAGAGGTAAGTTCAAGCATCGCAAGAGGAGATCCTTAGAGGACTGAATGTTGTCACAGGTGACGAAAGTGAGGAAAAAAATGAAGAAGAAGAAATTGGACAGGAAGGGGAACGTGAAGGAGAAGTCCTAAATCAAGTAGAGGAGAGGCTTTTTAGGGCCATTTCTAAACCTAAAAAAAGACCTAAAATTGATATGGATATATTTTTAGGAAATCTAAACCCAGATGAGTTGATTGACTAGATCAATGAACTAGAGGAGTATTTTGAGTATGAGGATATCAGGGATCCAGATAGGGTTAAGTCTATAAAGGCCAAAATGAAAGGCCATGCCAAAATCTGGTGGCAAGAGATTTAGCTAGAAATAAATAGAAGAGGAAAGGAAAAAATCAGAAGATGGGATTGCATGGTGGACAAACTAAAGAAGTAGTTCATTCCTATTGATTACGAGCTTGATTTGTTCAAGAAAATGCAAGGATTACAGCAAGTAGGAAAATCTATCCAGGAATATATAAAGGAATTTTATTGACTTCTTATTAGGGCAGGGCATGTAGAAGTAAATAAGGAGAAGGTTGCTTGTTACCTCAGAGGGTTACGATCTAGTATAAAGGAGGAGTTAAGTCTAGTTAGAATGACTAGAATTGAAGAGGCATACCATTTTTCCCTACAAGTCAAAGAGAAGCTAAATAAAAGGTTTGAAGGAAGGAAAAGAGGGCATGGTCAAGGAAGAAGGGGTAGCAGTAGGTCATCTAGAGGCCGAAATGAGACCCAAAAGAAAAATGAAGATGTGGGTACTAGCAAAAACTAAAGAAATGAGGGTTTCAACCGCTCTTGTGACCAAAACTTTGGAGATCAGAGAGGAAGAGGTAGAGGATGTGGACAAGGATCAGGAAGAGGAGGCTTCTATGGTACCTATTTTCATTGCAATGAAGAAGGTCATCATGCCTTTGAATGCCCTTAATGATAAGAAAGGACAGATAGGAGAGCTGATAGTCAAGCAAGGGTTGCTCATTTGGATGAAGAAGCACATTCAACGCATTCTGAGGATGCAGAAAGAGGAGAGGTTCTCATAAATGAAAGGGTATTACTAAGTGGTGAGACTAAACTTGGACAGAGGAGAATTTTTTTTCATACCAGGTTCAAGTGTGAGGATAAGTCTTGTGATGTGATTGTTGATGGTGGAAACACTAACAACTTGGTGTCTTAGGAGATGGTCTCTAAGCTAAAGCTCAAGAGGGAGAAACACCCACAATGTAGTGCCTGCCCCTGGTTAGCATTTTGTTATCATTGTTGAACTCTTTTAGAGCTAGTCTCATGTTGATGGTTAGCAACATTGTTTCAAGACTATCAGATATTGTGCTATGGATTCAGTTTATTATGTGATGAGATCACTTAGACTCTACATTTCATGTATGTATGATGATTATTTTTAGTGTTTGCAATTATTGATGATGATTATTACATTGCTTTCAGTTATTAATGATGATTAGTAAGATGATTTATTATCATATGTGTTTCTTATGGATACTTACCCCATACTTGCATGTGTATGGTGTGCATGTTTGCTTTGCGTGTTTGCTTTTGTATGGCATGTCTGATGTGGTTAAGGAAGGGAGTCGTAGTCACCTGCTAGTCAAGATCTACACAATGCACCACTTCCTGCCATTGCCTATTTAGTTTAGTATATATTGTGTTTGTACATGCATAGTTTTTATGCAGGTTGCAGGTATCAGGTATCGACTTTCCTGAATTGCTAGGATGAGCATACCCTATCACATTAGCTCAATGATAAGAGAGGGGAGACAAATTCTCAAGTCCAAATCTCAACCCTTTAAGCCATTTGTCCTAATTGGAAAATTAGGACAAGTATCCGAGTTGAGTACCCTCTGAATGCGTCAGATGACGTAATTCGTGATATTAACCCCTGGTTTGATTTTGTATGTATTTTGGCTATGATGGATTTTCATATTTTACCCTTGTGATTCTTTGGAGTATTTTCTATTAATTAAGCCTAATTAAAAGATTTAATTAAAATTAATATGGTATTTTAATATTTATTTTATTTAATTAATTAGAAAATTAATTAAATAAAATAATTAAATTTGAAAATAAAAAGTTAAAAGTTTAAATTTGGAATGTGACAATATTTATTTTAATAACAATATATATTGGAGTTCATTTTTAAATAAATGACTAAATAATATTATTATTAAAGTTAATAAATATTTTAGCAATTAAGTTTTGGAAAATGAAATTTAAAAGTGGAAAATATATTTTAAAATTATTAAAAGATTCTAGATTTCATGTAATTAAAATATAAATATATTCAAATTGAAAAGTGGAGATATTAAAGTTAGTGCATGAGATTTAATAAATAAATAAAATTGGAAAGATTAAATTAAATATTATATTAATATTTGCTCACATAGGAGTTGGAAAATTCTCGAGAGTTTTCATGTAGACAACACTGGAGTTTGCACTCTAAGAATGCACAAGTTGTCTGCACTTAAGAGTTAGCATTTTTATTTGAGCACATGATGTCTACAACCCTAAGACTTATCTAGAAGGTTGGAGAAGACTCATGCTTGGTTGTCATGCTTATCTTCTAGTTGTTTCTAGAGACACTCTAGATGCATCTTAGAGGCCTTTAAATTGAGGCTCTCCTAGTGTGTTTGAAGACAAGCTTAATGGAAGCTACAAGCTTCAAGCTAAAATGGAAGATTCAAAGCTTACATTCATTGAGAAGATCATATGCTTCTGCATGCTCATATATTTTCTACATGCTTCTATGCTTCTTCTAGCACTTCTAGTCACTTGAATGATTCGGTTGGCTTGGATCTTGGAGGAATTGTGAATGATAGAGAAGAAAGGGATTTTCTATGGACTTTTGAGGCATAGAAAATTTAGCATCAGTGTCTAGGTGCACTCATGATATTCGCATACTCTCTTTGCACTATTTCTCTTCCTGTCTTCATTATGTTTGTTATATGTGTCTGAATACTCTCTGTGATTGAATCTACAATTAAATTGAAATCTAAATATTTTATTTAGCTGAAAAGAAAATAATAGAAAACCCTAGATCCAATTAAAGAAGAAATTAGATCTGAATCGGGTTTGGGTTCGAATTTATATTATGAAATTAGATAGACAAGATTTGAAATTAAAATATAAATTTTATGGTGAAAATTTGAATGATTGGATGCACACTTTCTATCAATTATATTTTTAGATGTGTATGAACAAATCCTTTTATGGTTAAATTTAGAGAACAATTATTTTAAGAAAAAATTCTTAATTCATCACAAATTGTCCTGCCGCTGCCCCTTGGATAGACTTGAACTCAGTTATTCATAACTTCTTATCGTGATCGAATTTATTCAATCGCTCCAGTCAAAATTGATGCTACTTGGCCCTCTCTAACATATTTCAATTTCAGCTCGATCCAATGGTTCATTAGGGAGATATGGCCCTCATATTGGGACTGTTTTATTCAACGACAGATATTTCTTCATTTCCCATTACCAAGAGTTCTTTATGCTTAAACTTTACAAAAATAATATATCAAAGTATGGAATGAATTAAAAATATTATTGCAATCTTCCCTTATTAGAATTTTATTAATATGCATTAGTTTTATATGGTTTATTATCTAATCTAATTAAATCAAATTTAATTAAGATTAGTTAATAGTAGAAGAAGTGTAATTAATTATTAGTCAATCTAAGTAAATGAATTTTTAAATGAGAGAAAATTAAAAGAACAGAGATTTTAATATAGTTTATATAGTGAACTTTTTATAATGTATATTAAATACTATTTAATATATATTAAATAATTTAGAGATGGTAATTTTATATTACATTTTTTTAAATGAGGAGATTTTAATGATAATAGATTAAGATTTAATTGACATAAAGTCATTATTATAACATTACTATAAGTAGAATTTTTATTATTAATACGTTATGTATTATTAGAGAACTTATCAATATACCTTAATGGTGATTAGAGTTAGCCAATGAAGTTTTATGTAAAGGTTCTATAGATCGAGTATTTATAGTTTGATGAGTTCATTATTTATTAATGTTTGTAAGGACTAGCAAACTATTAATAAATAATGGTTTGAATAGTTATTAATAAATACAATTAGAGTTAATCTAAAAAAGATTATATAATGATTAATAGTTTTGTAAAAGATATTAGTTTTTAGTTTGAAGTATGATTAATTTTTAATAATATTCATTGAGTTGTCAATATAATTATGCGATTGAGATTTATCTTGAAATGACTATCATTAATATGAATTAATTAAGGAAACATTAGTATTCATAAAAAATAACGAATGTGATCTATTAATAAGATTCCCAATATAGCTTGTCATTAAATATTAGCAAGTTATTTTATTGAACTATGAATATGAATATTTGTGTATGGCTGACTTTTAGTTATTAGTTAACTAATATTCATTGGGTCGGTGGTTTGGTTGTGAAATTATTAATTAAATCAATTAACTAGAGTTAATTGGATTTAATCAATAATTAAGTTATGTAATGGAGATTTAATTGATATAATTCTTTTAATGAGATTATAGAAATATTGATATCAAGTTGATAGGTCTTATTCCGATGACTTGAAAAACGATTTTAGATATTTTAATGATGAGACTTAGTAATGTTTATTTGAGAACTATTAGAATGTTAAAAAGGTCATGGATTGTGTACCTAAGTTAATTGATTGATTTAATTGATCATTTTAATAAAGTTATAATCTTCTTATTTGAAGATTGATAATTGGCTCTCTTATAATTTAACGAATAATGATCTTTGATTTATGTTGGAAGTGGAAGTAACCTTAAAAGAAGAGTTAATCAATTAGAATATAGATTTTAGTTAAATAAAGAGAACGATTTAATTAAAGGTCAATGATGATCAGTTTAGTGAATATTTATCCTTAAGTTATTCTTAGAATGTAATTCTTAACAATGGAAGAATAATGCTATTAGGGAACAATTTGGTTGACTTGTAAGTCAAATAATGAAACTTAAGACACTTGAAGTATACTTGCAAAAAAAAATTAGAAACCCCTACACATTATTCAACTATGTGAATTTAGTAAACCAAAACATGTGTTTGCATCGTGTATTCTTTATGCTTCTTGTTTTGAGTTTTGGGTTAACTAGTGTTGACCAGTCCTAGGTTGTTACCAGAGGCTCGAAGGTTATGAGATGTGATGGCATGTTGATTTTATTTGGTCTTGATCTTTCTAAACCCAACCATGGTAATGTGATCGTATGCTCTATGAAATGTTTGTATTTGTTCATTAGTCTTGCTGTGTGAAGCTAAGATGTATGTGTATGAGACACTTGAGCTAATCATTTTTGAGTCATTGATTAGGTATCCTTGGATTATTTTTTAGTCGCCATGATGGGACTGAAATGTGGATTTATTTCTTGATGATGTCATGTTGTGACATGTTTTGACTCAACCATTTTGAAGTCTTCGATCAGTATGATTTTGAGAATATTCTTGGTTGCTTGTTGAGAACCAATGGATATGGTGATTTATTTGAGATATATTTTGGTTATTGAGAACCAATTGATACTTATGATTATCAATGATGCCTTCAGTTGCCAATAGAGAGCTATTGTGGTCATGATTTTTTATGGATACTTTTCAGATGCTCATAGAGATTTGATGATTCTTATCTTAGAGATTTGATGATTCTTATGGATATTTGATGCTTTTATGCATATTTGATGATTTTATTATGGATTATCTTTTTTGATTTTGAGATTTATGATTCCATGAGCTTAGGGTAGGTAATCTACTTGTAATGTTGGGAAGTGGCTTGCAATGGGGGCTAGGCCCTAAGTGGCTTCCAAGGTAACTCATTGTAAGTTTGGTTAATAAGTGATAACATTTACACACTAAATGGAGATTAAATGAACTTAAAAAGATAATTTTTTTGGTTCTCTCCCATGCCTTGAGTGCTTGTACAGGCTAGGATGGGAGTAGCGAGAACACATAGTTGTGACCGTGCATTTCGTAGTATTCCTCGTAAGTATGAAAGGATACTAGTGACCGCATGAGATCAGTATGGACCCGTGGAGTTTAGCTAACTGCCAGGGTAACTTGTACATGATAAATGCGATGACACTTTTCCACTTGCAGAGTAGGTTTCCTACATGTCTTTGTGTGCCTCTGAGAATTAGATGTCAGTTTTGTGTGATTGGAACCTTTGAGTTAGTATACTTTTAGGATTCCTAGACTTATAGAGATTTATGCTATGTGATTTTGATAGCTTGTTTGAGACTTGAGATTATCTCCTCAGCACAGTGGGAGTGGACCACTTAGGTTCCACGTAGTCGGGTGGTAGTGTATTTTCCACTCTTATCATTTGAGATCCATCTAAGACACCATGGCTAGAGCATTCTTAGTTGGTATTTATCTTCATTTTGTTCTTGGAGCATTATGATAGATGATATACCCTATGATGGATGTATTTACTAGTATGTTCTTATCTTGATGATTTGCATATGTTAGATGATGCTATCTTATGATTTATTTTGCATGTTAGTAGGATATTTTTAAGAGTGACATTCCTACTATGTTAATACCGATGATCTCTTCGGTGCTTTGGAATATTACGCATGGAGGGATGGCTAGGATCCATGATCGTCTAATGATGCTATTTATAGTTGGGAGGAACCGTGCACTTAGTTAATTATGTTGGTGATATATGGTTATCTTTTATGATAGATGTTTATATCTTTTGTGATGATGTATCATGGTTTCATTATGTTATTGCATCATGGATTAGTATTGGATGATGATGTTCTTTATTTACCCAGATGTATGTTTTTTTAAGCTTTTCATACCTTGTAACATGTACAGTGGATGATTGAGCAATCTAAAATGTAATTTATGAATTTTGGATTTATCATTGTTATTTCATAAGGATATGATGTTAGATGAATAGTTAATTTGGATGTGATTCAATGTTAAGGGATGTTTAAAGAATGTAATCTGTTATGTTATGTTATGTGTACTTTTATTCGAATTGTTTCTATTGCTTCCGCAAGTGTTGTGAATGGTTTATCTTTCATATTTAAAAAAAAAAAGTGTTGGATAAACTTAGGTTAATTCTTTGGATCCCTTGGCGGGGCATTACATTTGGTATCAGAGTCTGAGTTTCAACATTGGGAGCTTTGGGTATATTGGAATGCCACTAGTTGTTAACTATTTGAACAAAACAAAAACTTTGAACTATAATGTGTATCTCTTGCAAACTGAAACTTGAAACTAGGTGAACTGAAATAGAACTTAAAACTATTACTTGCATATTTTCCATACTTCAACACTTAGCTTCTTAACTGAAAATTCTACCTAAACCTAAAACGTGGGCAAAACTAAAAATTAAAACTTATTCTAGCTGTAAAACATGTATCATTCTATCTATGTTTTAAGGTAGTATGCCTTTGATTATTTTTGCAAGCATTAAGTTGCTCTTGTTTAGAATGTATTAAGGAATCTATTTTAATAGTTGATAAAAGAATGAATTTTGAATCAATGTGGTTTTCGATTTACTGTTAAACCAGAATCATATTGCTCTAAGTGTGTTGTAATATTTCTAGTGGAATCATATCCCCCTGTAAGGAGGAAAGGGTTCAATGAGACCCACACAATAAGTTCTTCAGTATTATCATTCTTGTAGGCTTCTAGGAGTAAGCCTAATCCTGGGGGGGTGAATGTAGTGCCTGCCCCTGGTTCGCATTTTGTTATCATTGTCAAACTCTTTTAGAGCAAGTCTCATGTTGATGGTTAGCAACATTGTTTCAAGACTATCAGATATTGTGCTATGGATTCAGTTTATTATGTGATGAGATCACTTAGACTCTACATTTCATGTATGTATGATGATTATTTTTAGTGTTCGCAATTATTGATGATGATTATTACATTGCTTTCAGTTATTTATGATGATTAGTAAGATGATTTATTATCATATGTGTTTCTTATGGATACTTACCCCATACTTGCATGTGTATGGTGTGCGTGTTTGCTTTTGTATGGCATGTCTGATGTGGTTAAGGAAGGGAGTCGTAGTCACCTGCTAGTCGAGATCTACACGATGCACCACTTTTTGTCATTGCCTATTTAATTTAGTATATATTGTATTTGTACATGCATAGTTTTTATGCAGGTTGCAGGTACCAGGTATCGACTTCCTTGAATTGCCAGGATGAGCGTACCCTATCACATTATCTCAATGATAAGAGAGGGGAGATAAATTCTCAAGTGCAAATCTCAACCCTTTAAGCCATTTGTCCTAATTGGAAAATTAGGACAAGTATCTGAGTTGAGTACCCTCTGAATGTGTCAAATGACATAATTCATGATATTAACCCCTGGTTTGATTTTGTATGTATTTTGGCTATGATGGATTTTCATATTTTACCCTTGTGAGTCTTTGGAGTATTTTCTATTAATTAAGCCAAATTAAAAGATTTAATTAAAATTAATATGGTATTTTAATATTTATTTTATTTAATTAATTGAAAAATTAATTAAATAAAATAATTAAATTTGAAAATAAAAAGTTAAAAGTTTAAATTTGGAATGTGACAATATTTATTTTAATAATAATATATATTGGAGTTCATTTTTAAATAAATGACTAAATAATAATATTATTAAAGCTAATAAATATTTTAGCAATTAAGTTTTGAAAAATAAAATTTAAAAGTGGAAAATATATTTTAAAATTATTAAAAGATTCTGGATTTCATGTGATTAAAATATAAATATATTAAGATTGAAAAGTGGAGATATTAAAGTTAGTGCATGAGATTTAATAAATAAATAAATTAAATTGAAAAAAGTAAATTAAATATTATATTAATATTTTCTTACATAGAAGTTGGCAAATTCTCGAGAGTTGTCATGTAGACAACACTGGAGTTTGCACTCTAAGAATGCACAAGTTGTCTGCACTTAAGAGTTAGCATTTTTATTTGAGCACATGGTGTCTACAACCTTAAGACTTATCTAGAAGGTTGGAGAATACCCATTCTTGGTTGTCATGCTTATCTTCTAGTTGTTTCTAGAGACACTCTAGATGCATCTTAGAGGTCTTTAAATTGAGGTTCTCCTATTGTGTTTGGGACAAGCTTAATGGAAGCTACAAGCTTCAAGCTAAAATGAAAGCTTCAAAGCTTACATTCATTGAGAAGATCATATGCTTCTACATGCTCATATATTTTTTACATGCTTCTATGCTTCTTCTAGCATTTATAGTCACTTGAAAGATTTGGTTGGCTTGGATCTTGTAAGAATTGCGAATGATGGAGAAGGAAGGGATTTTCTATGGACTTCTGAGGCATGAAAAATTTAGCATCAGTGTCCAGGTGCACTCGTGATATTCACATACTCTCTTTGCACTATTTCTCTTCTTGTCTTCATCGTGTTTGTTATATGTGTCTGAATAGTCTCTGTGATTGAATCTACAATTAAATTGGAATCTAGATATTTTATTTGGTTGAGAAAAAATAATAAAAAATCCTAAATCCAATTAAAGAAGAAATTAGAGCTGAATCGGGTTTGGGTTCGAATTTATATTATGAAATTAGATCAACTAGATTTGAAATTAAAATAAAAATTTTATCGTGAAAATTTGAATGATTAGATGTAATCTTTCTATCAATTATATTTTTAGATGCGTATGAACAAACCCTTTTATGGTTAAATTTAGAGAACAATTATTTTAAAAGAAAATTTTTAATTTGTCACAAATTGTCTTGTCGCTGCCCCTTGGATAGACCCGAACTCAGTCATTCATAACTTTTTATCGTGATCAAATTTATTTGATCGCTCTAGTCAGAATTGGCATAACTTGACCCTCTTCAACATATTTCAATTTCAACCCGATCCAACGGTTCATTAGGGAGATATGACCCTCGTACTGACACAGTTTTATTCAAAGACAAATATTTTTTCATTTCCCATAACCAAGAGTTCTTTATGCTTAAACTTCACAAAAATAATATATCAAAGTATGGAATGAATTAAAGATATTATTGCAATCTTCCCTTATTAGAATCTTATTAATATGAATTAGTTTTATATGGTTTATTATCTAATCTAATTAAATCAAATTTAATTAAGATTAGTTAATAGTAGAAGAAGTATAATTAATTATTAGTCAATCTAAGTAAATGGATTTTTAAATGAGAGAAAATTAAAAGAAAAGAGATTTTAATATAGTTTATATAGTGTACTTTTTAAAATGTATATTAAATAGTATTTAATATATATTAAATAATTTAGAGATGGTAATTTTATATTACCTTTTTTTAAATGAAGAGACTTTAATGATAATGGATTAAGATTTAATTGACATGGAGTCATTATTGTAACATTACTATAAGTAGAATTGTTATTATTAATACGTTATGTATTATTAGATAACTTGTCGATATACCTTAATGGTGATTAGAGTTAGCCAATAAAGTTTTATGTAAAGGTTCTATAGATCGAGTATTTATAGTTTGATGAGTTCATTATTTATTAATGTTTGTAAGGACTAGCAAACTATTAATAAATAATAGTTTGAATAGTTATTAATAAATATGATTAGAGTTAATCTAGAGAAGATTATTTAATGATTAAAAGTTTTGTAAAAGATATTAGTTTTTGGTTTGAAGTATGATTGATTTTTAATAATATTCATTGTGTTGTCAATATAATTATGCGATTGAGATTTATCTTGAAATGACCATCATTAGTACGAATTAATTAAGCAAACATTAGTATTCATAAAGAATAATGAATGTGATCTATTAATAAGATTCCCAATATAGCTTGTCATTAAATATTAGCAAGTTATTATTATTGAACTATGAATATGAATATTTGTATATGGCTAACTTTTAGTTATTAGTCAACTAATATTCATTGGGTTGATGGTTTGGTTGTGAAATTATTAATTAAATCAATTAACTAGAGTTAATTAGATTTAATCAATAATTAAGTTATGTAATGGAGATTTAATTGATATAATTCTTTTAATGAGATTGTAGAAATATTGATATCAAGTTGATAGGTCTTATTCCGATGACTTGAATAATGACTTTAGATATTTTAATGATGAGACTTAGTAATGTTTATTTGAGAACTATTAGAATGTTAAAAAGGTCATGGATTGTGTACCTAAGTTAATTGATTGATTTAATTGATCATTTTAATAAAGTTATAATCTTCTTATTTGAAGATTGATAATTGGCTCTCTTATAATGTAGTGAATAATGATCCTTGATTTATGTTGGAAGTGGAAGTAACCTTAAAAGAAGAGTTAATCAATTAAAATATGGATCTTAGTTAAATAAAGAGAAAAATTTAATTAAAGGTCAATGATGATCAGTTTAGTGAATATTTATCTTTAAGTTATTCTTAGAATGTAATTCTTAATAATGAAAGGATAATACTATCGGAGAACAATTGGGTTGACTTTTAGGTCAAATGATGAAACTTAAGACACTTGAAGTATACTTGCAAACAAAAATTAGAAACCCCTACACATTATTCAACTATGTGAATTTAGTAAACCAAAATATGTGTTTGCATCGTGTATTCTCTATGCTTCTTGTTTTGAGTATTGGGTTAACTAGCGTTGACCAGTCCTAGGTTGTTACCAGAGGCTCAGAGGTTATGAGATGTGATGGCATGTTGATTTTATTTGGTCTCGATCTTTCCAAACCCAACCATGGTAATGTGATCGTATGCTCTATGAAATGTTTTTATTTGTTCATTATTCTTCATGTGTGAAGCTAAGATGTATATGTATGAGACACTTGAGCTAACCATTTTTGAGTCATCGATCAATTATCTTTAGAATATTTTCTAGTCGCCATGATGGGACTGAAATGTAGATTTATTTCTTGATGATGTCATGTTGTGACATGTTTTGACTCAACCATTTTGGAGTCTTCGATCAGTATGATTTTGAGAATATTCTTGGTTGCTTGTTGAGAACCAATGGATATGGTGATTTATTTGAGATATATTTTGGTTATTGAGAACCAATTGATACTTATGATTATCAGTAATGCCTTTAGTTGCCAATAGAGAGCTGTTGTGGTCATGATTTTTTTTGGATGCTTTTCAGATGCTCATGGAGATTTGATGATTCTTATCTTGGAGATTTGATGATTCTTATGGATATTTGATGCTTTTATGCATATTTGATGATTTTATTATGGATTATCTTTTGTGATTTTAAGATTTATGATTCCATGAGCTTAGGGTAGTTAATCTACTTGTAATGTCGAGAAGTGGCTTGCAATGGGGGCCGGGGCCCTAAGTAGCTGCCAGGGTAACTCATTGTAAGTTTGGTTAATAAGTGATAACATTTACACACTAAATGGGGATTAAATGAACCTAAAAATATAATTGTTTTGGTTCTCACCCATGTCTTGAGTTCTTGTATAGGCTAGGATGGGAGTATTGAGAATGCAGGGTTGCGACCGTGCATTCCGTAGTATGCCTCGTCAATATGAGAGGATACTAGTGGCCACATGAGATCAGTATGGACTCGTGGAGTTTAGCTAACTACTAGGGTAACTTATACGTGATAAATGCGATGACACTTTCTTGTTTGTAGAGTAGGTTTCCTACATGTCTTTGTGTGCCTCTGTGAATTAGATGTCAGTTTTGTGTGATTGGAACCTTTGAGTTAGTATACTTTTAGGATTCCTAGACTTATAGAGATTTATGCTATGTGATTTTGATAGCCTATTTGAGATTTGAGATTATCTCCTTAGCACGGTGGGAGTGGACCACTTAGGTTCTACGCGATTGGGTGGTAGTATTTTTTTCACTCTTATTATTTGAGATCCGTCTAAGACACCGTGGCTAGAGCATTTTTGGTTGGTATTTATCTTCATTCTGTTCTTGGAGCATTATAATAGATGATATACCATATGATGGATGTATTTACTAGTATGTTCTTATCTTGATGATTTTCATATGTTAGATGATGCTATCTTATGATTTATTTTGCATGTTAGTAGGATATTTTTAGGAGTGACATTCCTACTATGTTAATACTGATGATCTCTTTAGTGCTTTGGAATGTTATGCATGGAGGGATGGCTAGGATCCACAATGGTCTAATGATGCTATTTACGGTTGGGAGGAACCGTGCACTTAGTTAATTATGTTTGTGATATATGGTTATCTTTTATGATGGATGTTTATATCTTTTGTGATGATGTATCATGATTTCATTATGTTATTGCATCATTGATTAGTATTGGATGATGATGTTCTTTATTTACATAGATGTATGTTATTTTAAGCTTTTCATACCTTGTAACATGTACAGTGGATGATTGAGCAATCTAAAATGTAATTTATGAATATTGGATGTATCATTGTTATTTCATAAGGATATGATGTTAGATGAATAGTTAATTTAGATGTGATTCAACGTTAAGGGATTTTTAAAGAATGTAATCTGTTATGTTATGTTATGTGTACTTTTATTCGAATTGTTTCTATTTCTTCCACAAGTGTTGTGAATGGTTTATCTTTCATGTTTTTAAAAAGAAATTTTTTGGGTAAACTTAGGTTAATTCTTTGGATCCCTTGGTTGGGCATTACACACAACCCTATCAGATTGCTTGGGTGAAGCATGATCATCTTGGTAAGTGAACAGTGTTTGGTGAAGTTCAAGATTGGGAGTTACCATGATGAAGTTCTCTGTGACATTACTCCAATGGATTTCTTCCATTTATTGTTGGGAAGACCATGGCAATTTGATAGACATGTTGTATATGATGGTCATGTAAATACATACTCTTTGACAAAGGATGGAGTTTGCCACAAATTTAAGCCCTTGATAAAGGAAGGGAAAAAGGTATGTAGTAATACTAGGATATGTCTTTTTGATGGAAGACATTTTTTGGATGGTATGAAACATTAGCATATGTGTTATGCTTTGATTCCTAGAAAAGATAAGGAAGGTAGTAGTGAAATTCCACTTGAAGTTTCAAATCTATTAGGTGAGTTTGGAGATGTCATCTATGATAATGTTCCAAAAGGGTTGCCACCAGTAAGACAGATTAGTCATCAAATAGATTTAATCCCTAGAGCTAGTTTGCCTAACAAGGCTGATCATAGGATGACTTCTATTGAAACTGAAGAGCTAAATAGACAAGTTCAGGAGCTATAGGGGAATAATTTGATTTGAGAGAGCCTGATTCCATGTCTAGTACCTAGAGTACTAGGACCAAAGAAGGATGGAGAGTGGAGAATGTGCACAGACTCTCGAGCTATAAACAAAATAACCATCAAGTATTGATCTCTTTTGCTAAGAATGGACAAACTTATGGATTGTTTGAGTGGGGTTCAGTACTTCAAAAAGATAGACCTCAAGAGTAGCTATCAGTAGATATAGATACGAGACAGAGATGAGTGGAAGACTACATTCAAAACCAAGGAGGGTCTATATGAGTGGTTAGTCATGCCTTTTGGACTGACCAACGTGCCAAGCAACTTCATGCAGCTTATGAATGAGGTATTAAAGAAATTCTTAAGAAAAGTTTTTATTGTCTATTTGTATGATATTTTAATTTTTAGTAAGACTTTGGATGAACATTTATTACACATTCATAGTGTCCCTGAAAGGTTGAGGGAAGAGAAAATGTTTATTAATTTGAAAAAGTGTAGCTTTGCAAAAAAAGAGTTAGTCTACTCAGGGTTTGTTGTATCATCTAAAGGCCTCAAAATGGATCCAGAGAAGGTAAAGACCATCTTGGAATGGCCTACTATAAGGTTTGATACTGAGGTGAGATCATTTCATGGTCTAGTTAGCTTTTATGGGAAGTTCATTAAGAATTTCAGTGGCATATGCGCACCCCTAACTGAAACAATAAGGGGGGATAGGAAAGAGTTCAAGTGGACTACAATAGCTACAAGGATTTTTGAATTGTTGATGAAGAAGAAGATAGAGCAACTTGTGTTGGCACTTCTAGATTTCAATAAATTATTCTAGGTAGATTGTGATGCTAGTGGCATTGCTATTGGGGCTGTATTGAGCCAAGAAGGTAAGCCTATTGCATATTTTAGTGAAAAATTGAATGATGCAATGAAGAAGTATTCTATTTATGATCAAGAGTTCTATGCAATCATTCAAGCCTTAAATAAATGGAGGCATTATTTATTGCCAAAATAATTTTTCTTGTATACTTATCACCGGGCATTGCAGTACCTAAATAGCCAAGGTAAATTGAACCAGAGACATATGAAGTGGGTAGAGTTCTTGTAGAGCTATACATTTGTGTTGAAACATAGAAGTGGAAGGTCTAATAGGGTTGCAGATGCATTGAGTAGGAGAAAATTGTTTCTTACAGTAATGCAAGTTGAAGTGGTTGGGTTTGATGAACTCAAGAATCTGTACCCTGAGGATCTTGATTTTGCTAAAGCATGGAAGGCTTGAAAAGAACTTTTTATTGTAGATAGAACTAGATGGCTAGATGATTTGATTCAGGATGGTATGTTGTTCAAGGGTAGTCAATTATGCATTCCAAGGAGTTTCATGAGGGAGAACTTGATCAAAGAGAAACATAGTGGGGGAATGGCAGGACACTTTGGTTGAGATAAGACCATTGCTATTCTTAGAGAACATTATTTTTGGCCTCAAATGTCACAAGATGTGAAAAAAATTGTGTAGAGTTGTCAAGTATGTCAAGCAGCCAAAGAATTTAATCACGATACTAGACTTTATTAGCCATTGCCTATTCAATCAAAGCCTTGGGAGGACATAAGTATGGATTTTTTTTCTTGGGTTGTCAAGGACACAAAGGGGTAATGACTTAGTATTTGTGGTGGTTGATAGGTTCTCCAAGATGGCACATTTCATCCCATTCCACAAGACTCATGATGCTATACATATTGTAGATTTTTTTTTCAAAGAGGTGGTGAGACTACATGGTCTCCCAAAGAGTATTGTTTTCGAAAAAGATAATAAATTTGTGGGATATTTCTGGAGGACTTTATGGAAGAAGTTGAGGATAGAATCAAGGTTTAGTTCTACACATCATTCACAGTTTGATAGACAGATTGAAGTGGTAAATAGAAGTTTGGACAATTTGCTAAGGTATTTAGTGGGAGATAAGCCCAAGAGGTGGGATTTGATTCTACCACAAGTAGAATTTTCTTACAATAACTCTATAAATTGGAGTATTGGTAGATCACCATTCCAAATTGTGTATGGAAGTAGCCCAAGGACTGCACCAGAATTGAGGAAGATGGAGCAAGGGGAGAGGACAAGTGTCGAGGAAAAAGAATTTGCTAAACATAACAAGAGCCTACATGAGAAGGTCCATGCACACATTACCAAGATGAATCAATAGTATAAAGCTAGGGATAATTAGAGGAGGAGATATAAGGAGTTCCAAGAAGGGGATATGGTTATGGTACACTTACAAAAGGAATAATTTTCAGTGGTTACTTACAACAAGCTGAAGATGAAGAAATTTGGCCCTTGTAAAATTTTGAAGAAACATGACTCGAGAAATGCATATAAGGTGGAGTTTCCAGATGGGATTCACATTTCTCCTATCTTCAATATTGTAGACTTAACAAAATATTATGATGATGGCACAGATGAAGGGTTGATGCTGGAACCATGTCCAATTCCTACTTCTAAGAAGGAGGTGATAGAAGAGATTCTAGATAGTCATGTGGGTAGGAGTACAAGAAATAGGCAATATGAAGAGTACTTGGTGAAGTGTAAAGGATGACCAATAGAGGACTCAACTTGGATATCAATAGTGAAGGTCACCCATTTGGGTTTTCCTCTACCATAAAGTGACAGAGTCGCTTTTCAATCTACCCTGGGTGTCTGATGTAGGAGCATCTAGTGGTGTAAGGGCAATCGTGTATCACTCAAAAATATTCTTAGAAATAGTTTTTGTTTAATATGTTTTCATTTTTGGATACCCATTTGGGTCAAATAAAGGTTCCAACTCTCACAGTTCCACTATTAGAGTTCTGGGTTAGAGTTTTTAAGCACCTTAGGATACGTGTAAATGCTAAAAAAGTTGGACTATGTAATTGAGACATAATTATGTTGAGTTAGAGGGTGTAAATTGGAGGAAAATTATATTTTTAATTTAAAGCAATCCAAAAAAAGAATCAGGTCAAAAGGATTCATGGTTAAAAAGTTATTGCAAATTTTTGGTTCCTAAAAACCTGCTAAGAGTGCTTCAAAGTCAGATATGGGGCACTAAACAGCCTTGTATAGGGCCAAAAAATGTGGGACAAGAAAATCTCATCCATAAGGCTGTATATAAATTTGAGAGCTTTCCAAAAATGTAAAGATTTTGTCAATCAGAGTTACAGCTCAAAAGTTATGCCTCCCAGAAGTTGGACTGTCATTTCTAGATTCTTCTAATTTTACACCGACTTCTAACGTGATTTTTACACCGACTTCTAACATGATTTTTGTTTTGGTGGTGGATGCCAACTAGCATATTCTTGAATGTATTCCTAACTCTAAACCATTTGGGGCTTATTTAAGAATATTTTTGGCATTGTAAAGGCAACTCTTAGTGGAATTAGAGAGAAGGTAGTGTGTGGAGGATTTCTTTCTCCAAAATCATACTGTTTTAAGCCCATAGGGAAATTTTTGTTGATAATAATATTTCCCTTTTCCTGTGTGTTCATTCTGGTATTTGGACATGTCTCTATCACAAGGCTATCATGTACTCCTAAATCATCCACCCCTAACACTCATCCCAACCTACTTTATTACACATGCCTTGTATTACTATATTAATTTTGAAAATGTTAATAACAATCCCATCATAATCCTAATAACTTCTAACTCCTTACCCTATGTAGTAATACTATCCCTAAAACATTACTCAATCCTTAAATCATCTAATGTTCTAACCATTAATTCCTAAGGACCTATCCCATTGTATGGATCCTCTACTTCATATGATCTTTACACCTTTCTAACTTTATTAGTTAATATTAAAATAGAACACTATCTTACTATTAACTATTATATCTCTACTCTCTAACACTACTCCCCAAACTCCCAGATTGAATTCTAGCCATGGTCATATGCTCTATACTCTCTCTCCAAATGGATTAGACAAGAATAACTTTTACCATTCCCCCTATAACTCCTATTTGCAAGTTCTAGGCATTAATGATCCCAAGATGTTCTAAAACTAACATGGGGGTCTTGTTCCCAATTTCAATCACTCCTCCCCTTGTTTATACATATGGCTCCCTTTATCTAGGTGTGCTAGAGTGAAATTGAGTCAAATTTTAAAAATTTGCAGAAAGCCCAACATGCTAGTTGCCCAGGAGATAAGTTGGATCCATCTTTTTTTGTAAAAAGCATGAAAACATACTTTAACATAACATATAAGGTATATTTTCTTTGTTTCTCCCAATCTTGAATTTAACTAGGACACCTTCTAACTTGTGTCAGGCTAAAACGCATTGTTTCATGCACTTGCTGGGAGTTTACCAAGCCATATGAACCTAGGTGGGGCCATGACCTTTTAGCAAGTTGTTGTTTCCCCTTTTTATCTTGGGTAAAGGCTACTAAATTATGCTTTGGTTAGTGCCTTTTTAAAAAAAAAAATTGTTTTCTTTATTTGAAATTTCTTTATTGTAATTTATGGAGGTTTCTCACTTAGGTACTTCCTAGTTTTAGGATTGAGTGACTAGGTTTATCATTTTTTTTTTTTTGACATAGAATTATTTTATATTTATATTTTTATGTTGTTTTTAGAATGAAGACCCAAGGGTCATGGTATTTATATGGCCTTTTCTTACAACCAATTTGGGGAGTAGGTCATAATTATTATTTGAGTCTCACAATTAGTACTTGTATTATTTTTATTATCCCTCCAAGCACAAGATTCTTAGTATATCCTCTTTGATAAAAATATTGTTCTATAATCTAGGGGAGGGAATTATTATCTTTTCCCATAAATTTTCCAGAGACTTGATGTGCACCTATAGGCTTGTCCCCTTATGGGTTTTAAACTGTATATGTATTCCCAAGCTATTTTCCTCTTATCCTACAATGGTATTTTAAATGAATATGTTTTGAGGATGTAATCATGTTACCTAACCTATGAATTTATTAGGACTTGGAAAATCAAATGGTCTAATATTCATACACATGAAATGGATTATCAAATATGATATATTTTTTCCATTATAATGAATGCATATCATATACATTTACACTACAACCATTTACATATTGAATTAAAGCAACCATTTCAAGAAAATTTGTAACCACTGTGAAATATTAACACCAATTGAATTGTAAGGGGAAGTCTTTTATTTACATGATTTCCCATATTGCATCAATCACATAATATAAGGACTTAAAATGAATAATTCCTTGCAATTATAGTTTCTCAATCTATCCTTACACATTTTCAACAATATACTATAATACTAAAATTTCTTTTTTTATCACATTGAAATAACAATGGAGAATTGAAAACACAACATAGAAAACATTGGTCTCTCTTTACACACTTGATTTTTTTCAACTTTTTCAAGGGTGGAACCCTAATATCTTCAAGGAATCCATCTTCATAGAACTTGCATACACACACAAAGTAGGAACCATGGAGGCTCACCTCGCATCCTAGGCTTCTACGAAGACACCCATTGAGTAGGGGAAACAAGTCCAAATGGGATACACACACGCAACACTTGACAATGCATAAAACATATCACATAACATAACACAATCCCTCCCATGGCTTACACATTGACTCACTGTTGGAACTATTGAACATAGGGTGAATGTGTGCTTTCAAAAGGAGATTTGCCATATCTTCACATATTTGCAATAAATTATTTTCATGCCCTTTCAGGACTTTCATAATTCAACAATTACATGCCCTTTTAGGGATTTCAAAAAAATCCTCCAACATACTGCCATTAACCATAACATCCTTGAATACCTATACTCCAAAATCTTCCTTTCTACACCATCATTTCCCTTATCACCCCCAAAATAAGATATGAATGAATATGAGATACAATGGAGCCTATACTCCAAGGTCCTCAAAAATATTTCAAACCCAACTAAGCCCTTCACCCTAGACTTCTCTTCCGTCCCCAAAGGGTAAGTAAAGCCCTCACCCCCATAACAACACTTGACATTCAAATCAAAACCAAAAGGATCAAGAAAGAAAAACCAAGAACTTTCATGAAACACAATGCATATTCATACCACTACAACACAATACAAAGTTTCACAGTGGCACAACACAATACCAAAATCTACCATCCAAAGATTCATAATACAATGAAAGATCCCATAACAAATGCTCCATGCTTGCAGATTTACTATGCAATACCAAAAGAAAGGAAATGCACATGGTTTGGAATGATAACCTAAGTCCAAGCTAAGACAATGATATTTCTTGTAGATCTCCCTTAGTCCTTCTCCAAACTCTAACTATTTCTAAACTTAGAGAGTGGGTGAATACCCACTAATTTGACCAAGACTCTCTAATAAGGACTTCCCACTAACTATTTTTCCAAGGACATCAAGCCATTTTCTCTCAAAAACTTTTCTCCCTCTAATTTTTCTATACTTGGCTTAGTGGAAATGTGGGAGAAATAGATGTGAAAACTTTAATTTCAAATTGGTGGAAGAATGCATGGGTAAAGGGGCCCCCCTAGGTTGTCTTGGTACTCACATGGTCAAAATTAGGTCCTTAACATGATGAACTATCATATGGGTAACTTATTTTCACCTAAGAGACACTTTAGGACAACCTAATGACCCCTCAACACCCTATCTAAGTCCTAAATTTCCTTTGATTGTGACTCATCCTACCCCTTGTCAAGTGGGTTTACTTACTCATTAACAAGATAATTAGTTTTAAGGTAAAATGCCACCATGAACAAAACCTGAAATGACATGTCATTCCACAAAAAGTCCACAAGTGTCAAGTGGCACAGTGTATAAAAGCACATTCCACACCACCACAAAAATTTCCACATACAAAAAAAATTACATTTACAAAATAAAATACATCACAATGAGGCTTTTGAATCTTCCAAAGATTTTCCTTGGTTAAACTATGTTCACATAGGTTTGGATCTTGTTTCCGCCCAAAATTTTCATGGTTCCACTTCTTCCACATTAAACTCTAGCATCAGTAGTCCAAGAAGGTCATATAAAACATATATCATAAATGCATATAATTCCAAATTTTATGTAACCCATAGTAACATAATTCAATCAAATTTCCTTTCCCAATCATTTAGAATGTTAGAATGTCAAAATCTGCACATCATAAATCACTATAATCAAATTAACAATTATGTACGTATCACAAATCATCATAGTCCAATTAAAAATTTTCATCACATCATGACCTAATTCTATCATGTCATAAAGTTGCATCCATATGTGTTCGATCACCCCATTCACAATATTAGGTTCTATTGCACAAGAAAGAAAATCTATCCTTTAACACTAACATTATAATTTGACATTTCAAGCATTCCTACAAATTTAGTTTCTATTTGAAATAATTTAGAACATGAAATGGAATCATTAATTATGTCAAGTAGGTCCTAATGTGTGGATTATCAAAATGCAGATATTGAAATGACAAAATCTTATAGTCTCAAAAGTGTACCAAAATATTGAATTAGAAGTATCATAATGCAAATGTGTCATATATACTATGATGGTTTGGGTGAGGCCTCACATTAGAATTATCCTTTTGGGTTCTTTGGCATGCCATAAATTAGAGGTTAAGTTAGCAAAGTCAGAGGTTATGCGAGTGAATAATTATGAAGATTATGAGATGTTATTTCGGTTGTAATTGTGAAAATATGTAATATTGTAAAGTAAAATGTAAATGTATTATCTTAAGGTGGTCCTATATTATTAATTATAAACTAAGAAATCCCCAAGTTAGACTCAATAACTTATTCTATGGCATGGTGTAAAGGAAATATTTTTTCCTTGTGATAGAGTGTTTTATTGCATATGGTAATATTTCTATGATTGTTACATCTACTATTTACACGTTTTAGATTTAATAAAGATATTAAGAGTTATTTTAAGATGATAATTGATTCACCACCCCTTCCTTCTTAGTTATCTTGGTGGACTTCACTTTCTAACAATTGGTATTAGAGCATTATTTCCTTTAAGGAAAATATTAATAGCTTAAGGAGATCTATGGAAAGTAATCATTTGAGGAAATAAAATTCAAAGTTTGATGGAGTTAACTATGATAGTTAGAAGGAGAAGATGAAGATATAGTTTCTATGAAAGGGTCTTGAATATTAGTTAATAACTAAGGGAAAGAAGAATGTGGTTGGTGAATATAAGCTTGAGTATAGTATTGAAGGTTAAAGATATATATTTATATGTAATAAGCTTTCTAGAGAAGCACTTTTGACAACTCTTCTTGAAAATGAGTATAGTCAATTAAAATCTTTAAATCTAGCTCAATGAGATTTAGAAAACTTTGGAATTTACATTTAAAGGTGATAAAGATGATAAGAAATGTTAAATTATAGAATTGGATATGTTTATTTCAAGAAGCTAAAATGGTGTAAGTTGAATTTGTAAGAACCTACTTTGGTAGAATATATGAGATTGTTGTAGGAATTAAGGATTCTAGTGGAAATAAGATCAATGAAAAAATTATATGGAAGATCTTGAAAAATTTGAGACCTTTATATAATAGCACAACACAAATGATTGAACTTCTTATACATTAAACAAAAAAAATCACAAGAGAGACTCTTCTTGGGAAATTGGAATCAACTAAGATATGAATGAGACAAAGTGAAGAACTACCAAGAATTGAGAGTAATTTTAGTGCATTAAATGTCTATCCTACATTCACACAAAGTGCATGTACAAGTGGAGATTATTCTAGTAGTAGCCAAGGAAAATTAGAAGAAAACAAGAAGATTGAGGAAGGTTTTTCCCTGCTTATCTAGATAAAACCTTAAGGTACAAAAATCTTTAAGTGTTGGACATGTATTGAGTATGGTCATTATTCTTCCAAATATCCAAAGAGAGAAAGAAAGTATAAGAATAAGCCTTCTAAGACAGGAAAATGTCTATTTTCTAATGATGGGGAATTAGATTCTTGTGTTGAAATATTTTTGAGTAAAAGTGATGAAATAGGATTTTTTTGTAATAGGGCCCATTTCGTTTCAAGAATTGTCAAATGTGACATTCATTTATGCTAGAATGAGTTCTATTCTAGTATTCCTGCATCCTTAAAATAAGTTCTCAAATATCATTTGGACCTGTTTGGTTGACCTAGAAGAAGAGTGAAAAGATTCATATTCCATGTTTGGTTGCAACAGTTTAAATAGAAATTGGAATAAGTTTTGTTTATAAAATTTAATAATTAATTTTTTTTTTCTAGTTTGGTTATATTTTAAATAAACATGATTTTTATTTATAAAAACTAACTTTTTTATTAATATTTTAAAAGCCAACTTTTTTTTTGATGAACAATCCCTTTCTATTAATAAATTTATACTAGTTACAAATTCACAAAAAAGAGGTTGGGGGATAGAAGATCACCTTGCTAGAGTTCACATGGATGAAGTTGGAATCAACAACTATTCACAAAAAAAATAGAATTAAGCAGCTCCCTCAAGCCACCAAAATAGTGCTAGCTGAGGGAGGTGGTTCATCATGATCATTAAAACCCTAGTCATCCCTAGGATTGGTAGGTGGACTAGAAATATTCCAACCATCAATAGCATCATCATAATCTTTTTCATTATTTTTCTCTTCTACACATGGTGGAGAAATAGCCAGATTTGGGTGGAAAGGCCATTTAGAGCTACTAGCACCAAGAGGAGCAATAGGAGGGGGAGCCATAGTAGCCAGGGACCATCTAGAGTTATGGTGAGGTAGAGAAGTTGAATGAAACTATCAACCATCATCACCACCACTAGGAGAGTAGTTGAGGTGATCCTGTAAGCATGACATGTATGAGCAGTGAGAAGAAGAATGACGACCTCGACGGTGGCCCCAAGGAAGAGTATGGTAAATGTAGGAGTTAGGAGGCACTCTAGCAACTATACAAGGTGTCTTACCCAAGTAATTGATCAATTTTTGAAGGTGGGCCACCTCTAGAGCCACCTTGTTGTCTTGGACTTGATTTTGCAACATGACAATATTTCAAATGCATGCTTTAGTGTACATAGAAACATTGATATCAAGAAAGTTGTGAGTGAAAAGAAGAACATTCCTATCCTTCCATAAAGTAAAAAAAATCTCCATCCTAAAAGTATGCCAGATCTGGGAAAATTTCCTAGGGATCTTGGGGGAATCAGCCAACACAATCATGTGCCAAGAAAAGGGTTCTAGTCTAAAGGGCTTGAAAAAATCATGTATCTAGTGTAAATAATTCTAAGCACACCTACAGAACTAGAAAAAATGAAAAAAAGACTTAGGATGCTGACAAAAAAGATAATGAGGATCTGGAACACCAAGATGCTTGAGTCGTGGCCCATGAGGAAGCCATTAAAACAATAAGCACCAAGGAAAATGGGAAATCTTCAACTTAGTGATAGCACTCCAGATAGTGTCAAATCACATTCTCCAATGATAAGTAGAAGAATGAAGATGCTAGGGCTAGTTGAGAGTATCCATCATGGGAAGAAAGCCAAAGATATCCTAAGTTGGGCTTGTAACTGGTGAAGGGCGTGGTAGGATATCACTTCCAGTCTTTCCACCAAGGTCATATAGACAAGATGGCCACTTTGTGGATCAAATAATCTAGAAGGGAAAAGAGTAGAAGAGAAAAGGTCTGTTGATCTAGATGAGCATGATGGAATTGGACCTATATATCCTCCCAAGATCTTAAACTCATAGAGATCTTGGAAAAACAAATCCTTAGGGGTCTTGATGTTGGGTTTGAAAAAAAGTAGAGTATTGGTGCCTTGAGACTTGGCCAGAGGAACACTCTAAATGTAAAACAATAGGGAGCACCAAAGATTATGTTGATTCAAAGAAAGCCCATCACCATCACGACGAAGCCAAGGCTTCATAGCTTCCCAATCTTTCCAAATGGTTTTGATAAAAAAGGAGCCTTAGATATGAATAGGCCCTCACATGAGGAGAAGGGTCTGAAGACCAATCTCATTTTGTGCAAGCCTATTAACAAAGAATCTAGAATAGATACAATGTCGAACCAATACTTTCCAAGCTTCATCACTAGTGAGAGCACAAACAATCCACTTAGCAGAAAGAACAAGTCCTTGCTTCTATGTGGAAAGAAGGTCAAGGCATCTAGATTATTTAGGGAGACAATAAAAAATCTAGGCAACCGTATGAAAACCATGATAATTAGACCCAAAAGCCCAAATAAATTTATGAACAAATAGTCCAGCTTGAGATAGGAGGCTTTGGAAGGGACCTAGCAAGAAGAGTAATGCACATGAGTAGCGACCAACACCTTAGAGAAAACCTAGAATTTATCTACAAGAGAAATAGGTTTAGTAATCCATTAATCAATCTTTTTCTTAATTTTCATGAGCACATCATTCTACAATTCCACTGGAGAAGCTTGAAAGGCAAAGGGGGTGCCCAGAAAGTAGAATATCTCCCTGTGGGTAACCCATTTCCACTTGAATTGAGCAAGCCATGATGACACTAGAAAGGAAATTTTCCTATAAGAAAGCATCTTGTGTCATTGAATAGCAGAACTAGAAGCTTGACAAAAGTGTCCAAGCATTGCAAGGCATTAGTGATATTTTCCTCATCCTCTAGGAGAGTGAGAAAAGAGTCATCAGCAAAGTGGCCATTGACAAGCTGAGAAGAAGACTAAGGAAAGGATATTTCATGAACCAAACCAATAGAAATAGAGTAAAAAAGTAAGTAACCAAACCCTTCAGCAACAAGAACGTACAAAGCTAGAGCCAGAGGGAAACCTTGCCAGATAGATCAAAAAAGCCCAAAGGCTTCATATTGAGATCTGTTAATGGAATACAAGCATTACCATCACCAAAAAAAATTTCCATAGATTGAAGGAAGTTAGGGATGAAACCCAAAGCTTGGAGCATAGCCAAAATAAAGGGCCATTCAATTCGATCATAAGATTTGCAAAAATCAATTTTGTTGATTAGACTTGCGATCCCACTCCATACCTTCCTAAATAGCAATCATGTTTTCAAGAATATACTAGGACTTAGTAAAACCAATTTGTTCTAGGCACACAATTAAGAAAAGAAGAAACTGAATCTTGAGAGATAAAGCCATAGCAATGATCTTGTATAACACATTGAGCAAGGTGATGGGCCACTAGTTGCAAATATCCTTAGGGTCACTAGGTTTAGGTATGAATTTAATATTTCCTTTATTATTGATGGCTCCTAGACTCTTAGTATGGTAGGGCTTCATGATAGACTTTGTGTAGGTCTTGACTAATAGACTACCAGAGGTGTTTGTAAAATTCACAAGGGAACCTGTCACACCCAAGAAACTTGTCATATTCCATAGAAAAGATAGCCTCCTTGAGGTCCCTATTGGTGAGAAGTTATTCATAGAAATCCCATTGCTCAACTGCTAGGTGGTTTGGATTAACAAAAATATACTTTCTTAGAGCTTCCTCTTGGCCAATTGAATATACCTATGAAGCAAAAACATTTTCATAACGATAAATAAAATCTTTTTGGATGTTGGGGAGATTGGAAAGAATAGAATTTCCCTATCTAATCATTTTAATCCCAAATTTGGTATGAGAGGCTTTAAGAGCCTAGAAGAATTCTTTAGAAGCTTTATCACCAACCTCTAACCAATGGACACAAGCTTTGATTTAAGCACCTCGAGCAACACAGTCATTGAATTTTTTTTTCTCATTGAGAAGCTTGGAAAGATGGACTTACAAATCACAATCAAACAAGTTAAGGGTAACAGCTTTAGAAGCCTTCCTGAGAGCCTTGGTATTGGCTTCATAAGATATTTTTTTGAAAATAGCCAATTGTCATCCATAGATGCAAAGAAACCTAGAAACAAAATCATTCCACCATTGAATCCAACCCATTTGAGATTGGGGAAATGAAGTTCTATACACAAAGGATGTGAACAATAGTGGAAGCATGCATCAACATTGATATGCTGAGGAAAAATTGCATTCACATAGATTGTTGGACATTAGTTTGATAAAAATGGTAAAATAAATGGGATAGTAGTTTGATAACATCACATCTGGTAGAGGAATGACATGTAACTCCTGATCTTCAGAAAAGGAGAAAATATTATGTAGTAATCATAACATGATCAAGACATTTTAAAATACAGTCAAAGATAACTCAAAAAATTAGACCAAGTGTGCTAAACCCCACTTTGCTAGTGGCCATTAGCATTGGGATCAAAAAGACCTAATTGATTGCACATATAGTACCATGCTTCCCTTTCCCCAACTATCCAATGAAAAGGAAAAATACCTTTCTTTTTAGAAGTGAGCTAAACCATATTAAAATGGTTGCACATAACCCAAGTAACTGGAGGCAAGTTGTCAGCCATCCAACACCAAATTTGAGATCTTTCCATAGCATCATTGGGATCATAAACACTAACTATACCAAACAAATGATTATTGATAGAAAGAAAAATCCAAATAATAATGTGCATGGCGTCAGAACCATGCAAAATAATAACAGAATGAAGACAAGGTGATAGGAGAGGAACTACACACTTCTACTAGTTTTGTGTTGAGAAGAAAACATAATGTCGTTTGTCCAAATCATGCAACATGTAGAAGAAAGCATGAAACCAAAGATTTTAACTTCTTTCATACAAAGGAAATCTAAATTACCAAGTCTATGATGGGTGTCCTAGACATAGTACTTTCTGGAGAGGTCTATAAGACCCCATACATTCCATGATAAAAAAATCATGAAAACTCTTCCATATCTTCTTCGTTCTTACGGGAAGAGTTGTTATTTTGAAAAAAAGTGGAAACTGGGTTGAAACTAGAGGGAAATCCTCTATAGGAGTAATGACCTTTTGCTTCTCATCTAGTTTCTCAGCATGCCTCGGAGGAGTGTGAGAATTCCACACTAAAAAGAGCCAAATTATTTTAATTAGGCTTTATTTAATTTTTTATATTGACTTTATTAGTGAAAGGTATATGACAACCTTTGAAATTCTTCAAAATTCAAAGGACATATTATATTGTAAATTATAAATTTAATTTTCAATTATATCAAATTATTTTAATGAGTATAAGATAAAAGATAAAATCATTTTATTTTTAAATATATTAAAGAAAATAAAAGTTACAAATAAGTCGAGATCACTAATATGATATTTAAATGATCTTTCAACATAATTTTAATTATAATACTAAACACAAGATTTATTTGTAAAGATAATTTTATGAAAGTTTATAAAAGATATCAAATCTGATATTAGTCCTTATTGTCATTTAAAAAAAAATCATATTAAACTTTAAATAATGTTGACCTATTTTATATCTTATGATGAATGGAGAAAATAGTCCAAAAATGCATTCGACTAACAATGTACAATCGAATGACAAAGTCACAAACCTAACAACACATCAAATTTGGTTTATTATAAACTAGAATAAGGAATTCTACTATGCTCATTTTGGGTTCAAATTAGGATACACAAATTCTAACTCAAATTCTATGTTTTGTAAACAAACATCAGATTGGCAAATGTGGGTATTTAAATTTTCCTATTCCCACCCAATTCCTACAACCAAATGGGGCCTTAAGGAAGAAAGTCTTGAAAAAAGAACTTAGGGAAGCAAAAGCATAGTATCACAAGTTAAAAAGAAGAAATCTAATTGGATTATTGATAGTGGTTTTTCTCATCAAATGACTGGAGATATGAACAAATTCATTGAATTTAATAGCTATGATGGTAAAATTGTTAGAGGTGGAAATAATGCAACCTATCATACTAAAGGAAAGGGATCTATTATTCTTGATGGAGAGACTAACATTAATGATTACTTTTTTGATAGTTTGAAACATAATTTTTTAAAGTGTTGGAGAACTAGTTCACAAGGGATATAACTTGCAATTTAGAGAGAAGACATGGATCATCAAAGATTAAGATGGTAAGTTAATTGCTATTGATACAAAGACACAAAGTAATGCTTTCTAGTTGTATCCAACTAACACAACATTTTTAGTTGCTAAGGTGTATGCCAATTTGTAGTGGCATAACTAGTATTGTCATATAAAATTTGATAAAATTATGAAAGTAAGCACAACATTAGCTGTTAGAGATTTTCCTAGAATTATGGTGCCTACTAACATGGTGCGCAAGGAATGTATTATGGAAAAGTAGAACAAAAGTTCATTTCCAAGTAAGAATTTTATTACATCTACGAATTTGGAGATGGAACACACATATTTGAGTGGCCCTACAAAGACAAGATCCTTCTATGGTGAAAAGTATTTCATGATTCCTACTGATGATTTCACTAGTATGATGTGGTTAGCATTTTTTAGAGTGAAAACTGAAGCATCTGAGAAGTTTAAGATATTTAGATATAAACTTTAAAAATAAATGTGGGTTAAATGTTTAAAGTTTGAGATCTTATAGAGAAGGAGAATTTACTTCAAATGAGTTTAATAGTTTTTATGAAGTAAATAGACTTAAAAGACAACTTTAAGCCCCTAATAAACCTAAGCATAATGGTATAGAAGAAAGGAGAAACATATCTATAACAGAGGAAAAAAATACTATGATGTTTGAGAAAAATATGGCAAATATATTCTCGAGAGAAGCAATAAATACAACAGCGTATAGGGTATGTGTAGGACCATGGTCAACCAATGGTAATAAAAAATTAGCAAATCAGGGTTATGTCAACTTGACATGTAATTTTCTACTTGTTTTAAAATTTATATCAAAAATTTGAGAAAAAAGAATCTATGGAAAATTGAATTTAGTTTCTAAATTACTAGGGCTTATCTGAAAAAAATAAAAAATTGATTGGTCGAAATTTTGAATTTTAATGCAATAGTACAAAACATTTAGGACAAAAATAAGAATTAGACATATGTCTAACCACCTTAATCAAAATAAAATGATAAAATTTTAAATAATATTCTAAATATAAGAAGTAGTCTCATGACTGGATGTGACACATATTTTTGTGTATTTTTATTCTAAATGAATAAATAAATATTAATTTTCTACTTTAGTATTTTTAGAATAAAAAATTCTCTTGTTTAACCACCTTAACTAGTTCAAAAATTTACAATTTTTAAAAAATTTTTTTCCTTATAGTGGAAGAAGCATAGAATATGATGCATCTTTTAGATTTCAAAAATGTTACCATTTGAAAATTATAGTTTTTTTTCAATCAGTGTGTCAATCAACACTTTATACATAACTTTATTAGAAGATAAGTAATAATTACTTACTAAACTCATAATTTGACAAACCTTACATTTATAAAAAGCTAAGAACATTCTTAAGAAACCATTTTCATTTCATCAAATTTTGGTGAAAAAATAGTTGTCACCAACATGTTTAAAGTAAAAAATACACAAAAATAGGCCAAAAGCACATTTTTAGAACATTTTAAAAGTTGACCATATAGGGTAGGTATCAAAACATATAGTAGGCCCTATAAAGGTATTAATTGTTTTTTTTTTAGTATCAGGATGGGTAGGAAAAAAGTTGGAATAGATTTTGAAATGCTTTGAGACATTTCAAGACTACATATTGTTTAGATTGCCAATTTTTGGCACACTATGATCCTGCACATACCATACACTATGAACAAAGTATAAATTAGACAAGACACATGTAAGAAACCCTATGAACTTTGGTTTGGACATGCACCATGAGTTAAGTATTTCAGAATCTTTGGAAGTACAAGTCTTACATTAAAAGGGATGATGATATTGGAATGTTTGATTCAAGAAGTGATCGAGGTAGTATTCTTGGTTATTCATTGGAAATAAAGGCTTATAGATGTTTTAATTAGAGAACTAAAACTACTGTGGAGATTGAAAATGTTAAAATGGACAAGAAATTTAGGATTTAGAAAATCTTGATTACAATTCTAATGAAGAAACTAGTCCAAGGACTAAACCAAGAGAATGTTGAGTTGTTTTCTGAGAATGACATTGATTTGTAGAATGAGATACAAGTATTGGAATAAAGGGAAGAGCTAGGGACTAAACCTAGACCAATGACACCTAATAAGAATTTGACAAAGATTTACTCTATTGTTCAGATTATTGGAAGCAAAGACAAAGGAGTTATAACATGAAATAAGGTTCATGAAAAATTATGTTTGATTTCTCAAGTTGAACCTAAAAGTGTTGATGAAGCTATTAAAGATGAATTTTGGATTAAAGCTATGAGAGAAGAAATAGATTAGATTAAAAAGAATAAATAATACAAATTGCAGTGGATTTTTAAAAATAAGATGAATGAACAATGTGAGGCTGAGAGAAAAAAATCAAGATTGGTACATGTATAGGTTATTCATAGCAAAAAGGTATTGATTGTGATGAAAAAATTTCACATATTTCTAGAATAGAAGTAGTTAGATTGTTTTTGGCATACTTAGCTAACATGAAATTCAAAGTATATCAAATGGATTTCAAACCAACATTTTTTATTGGAGAACTTGAAGAAGAAGTTTACATTGGGCAAGGTGAAATTTTTCCTTTGAATCAAGAAGGAGGTATGGTTTGTAAGTTGAAGAAATAATTTTATGGATTAAAACAAGGACCTAGAGCATAGTGTACAAGATTGGACAAGTATTTTGAAAAATTGAGATTTGCTAAAGGTACTATTGATAGTAGTTAGTATTTTTTAAGAAAATAAAAATGGCTTACTAATTTTTGAAGTGTTTTTGGATGATATAATCTTTAGAGGTGATGATGAAGAAAGTGGAGCATTAGCAACATAAATTAAAAAGGAATTTGAGATGAGTATGATTGGTGAGAAGAAATATTTCTTGGGATTACAAATTGTGCAAAATAATGATGATATTTTCATATCACAAACTAAGTACTTGAAAGATTTGGTCTAAAACGTTGCAAACCCATTGGAACACTTATAGTAATTAGTCACAAGTTATATAGAAATGATACAAAAAGCTACTATTGAATAGAAAATTTATAAGTCTATGATTGTTGGATTGCAATATCTAACACACACTAGACTAGATATAGCTAATGCAATTCTTATTGTGAAGTTTCAGGCTAGTCCTAAAGAACCATATTATGCAATAATGAAAATAATTTTGAGATATTTGGAGGGTACACCTTATTTTGGATTATGGTATGATAGATCAAATGAATTTACCCTATATGCATAGACTGTTGCAAATTGGGCAGGCATTATGGATGACATAACTAGCACAAGTGGGGAGTATTTTTCTTGGGAAAAGATTGGTTTATTGGCTAAGCAAGAAACAAGATTGTATTTAACATAGCATGAAAAAGTGTATGTAGTAATATAAAATAAATGTAATTAGATGATTTGGATGAAAAAAATATTGAAAGACATTTGAATTGAGTTTATAGAGTTTGTTATCATACATTATAATAATACAAGTATAGTATGTCAAAGAATCTTATTTTAAATTCAAAGATAAAACATATATCCATTAAGTATCACTTTTGAGAGAGAAAATTATAGATAAGGAGATTAGATTGGAGTATATGAATATAAAGGAGTAGATAGATGATATATTTACAAAGGCTTTGTCAAAGGATACATTTGATTACTTGAGAGGTATGCTTGGGGTTATGCCTCAACCTAATTTGAGTGGGTAGTGTAGAGATTGCATTAGTTTTGTGGTAATAGAGAAGTATTATTATCTGTATTAGATGCTTGATGATTCCTCTATGAGGGAGTATCTATTTTTGAGCTGAGTCATAAAGGACTCTTAGTAACTAGTATTTATCAGTGCCTTTAGACACTTGAGATTATTGCATATCTAATGCATTTAAATTGAAATAATGATGCCTTTGTCATTGAGTTCAATTGAAAAGAGTAATAAATGAAAAAAAATCTTGTATAATATCAATCGAGGAGAGTAACACATGATGTATTGATGTCAATGGGGAAGAATATCTATGAGGGATTGATGTTCTCATGAGAGAGAAAATTGATTGATGAAGAGGATTTGAAAAGAATTGATGAAGAGGATTTGAAAAGATGTTGATGTGTGAGGGAGATTAACACCAACCTTAATGCATATTAATTATAATATAACATACATTCATGGTCAGCATAAATGGGGGAGCAGATGCAATAGAGACATTTGGTATTCATGGAACTTAAATATTTTTCATGTATGTTGCCATAAATGCCAAAATGGGGGATTTTTAGCATGAATTTTGTTGATATTCATATAGGGGAGTATTCTATCATTGTTAGATAGATGATACAGTGGTCCTATTTTGCATTCATGGCATTGTTTTTCATTGATGTCAACATACATGTTATTATGTGAGATTAGTACAAAAGCAAACAAAGATTTGGGTCATGTTGTTTAAGGACTGAAGATGAGGTTATGTATATTTGAGGACATGTTCTCAAAAGTGTTCTAATAATGTGGTGAAGTGTGCATGCAAAAATATGAAGATAGTGGATAATTTTTTAATATTTATTGAAGAGAATGTTTAGATGGAGTTTTTCTGTGGTAGTTGATGATGTATTGATTATAACTCCTAATAGAGATAGAATATGGTTAACTAAGACTATAAAGAGGTAGAAGATAAGTTGAAGATGACATGGTTAAGTGAGAAAATTCTAAGGTTACATATGTGAAGAATTGTGAAAATTGTGAGTTGACTATTTGGTTGTAATTGTGAAAAGATGTAATATTGGAATGTAGTGTGTCAATGTAATATCTTAAGGTGGTCCCATATTATTAATTGTAAATTGAGAAA
This sequence comes from Cupressus sempervirens, assembly GCA_028749045.1. Taxonomy (NCBI): domain Eukaryota; kingdom Viridiplantae; phylum Streptophyta; class Pinopsida; order Cupressales; family Cupressaceae; genus Cupressus; species Cupressus sempervirens. The sequence goes on along the minus strand of CM053783.1, from coordinate 436,193,701 downwards.
TCATCAAGGTGGACTCAATAAATTATTCAAAGACTTGGTATAAAGAAAATATTATTTACTTGTGGATGAGTGTTTAACTGTATATGATAGTCTTTCGATGGTTGTTGCATCTACTATTTACATGTTTTCGATTGAATAATGAGATTGAGAGTTGTTTTAATTTGATAATTGATTCCCCCCCCCCCCCCCCACCCACCTCCAATCAGTTATGTTGGTGGACTATACTATCTAACAATTTCTAATAACATTTTAGAGGCACAATCTCTATTAATAGGTATTAAAATATCACTAGAAATTGGTATTAGGATGATACCCATTGAAGGTGATTCTCAACTTGTCTTATTGGCCCTATCCTCTTACACCTTAGTGTTATGGGATCTTCAGTATGTTAATAGAGAATTTTTGAGGCTCCTACTAAGATTTGAGGCATATAAATTCTCTCACTATTATAGAGACGCAAATAAAATTGCTGATTACCTAGCCAAACTGGGTGCTAAATTGGAGCAGGTGTCTATGGTGATTGATGGTTCTAATTTGGAAGATTTTCTTATAATTTTCTATCCAAATACCAATAGTTCCAATGAGGTGGCCATTTGAAGAGTGAGATTTTTTACCTACCACAGGATGGGGTGCTTTCAAGGAAATTGAATATTAAAATAGATGTTGGAGGCAATTGTGTCGTATGGGTAGATGGAGTCTACCTGGTTATCCTCTTAAATGTCACTCTTTAGTTTTTTGAGTATGAAGAGAAGGCCCATGCTCATTGTCATCTCTTGCCTATTTTGACATCTTTTTTCAATCTTGATGGAAACCTCATAGTTTCATCGCCTCTTTTGTTGTATTTTATTTCTGCTCAAGGGACCCTTCCTATTTTTGTAAACACTTTTTCCAATTAATCCAAGTATGGGTTTTTTGACCTTTTATCTAAAAGAAAAATTATTGTGCAACTTATTTTTAAAAGAGATTCTAGAAACAATGGTTTTAAATAATTCTACACTATTATTTTACTATTTTTTTAATAATTTAAAAAGTAATATTTTGGTTGTCTTTTTTCAATAAAGTTAAAAAAAATAAAATTTTGGCCTATTTTATGCTTTTACAAATATGATATTCTATTTATATTAATAATTTGCTAGGATTTGTATTTCACAACCCAAATTGAGTACCATATGAAGTGGGAAGATATTGGACATTTTATAAAAGATAACTAGTTGGGTGTTTTATGGTTCCATGACACATACCCAAATTTTGACTTCAAAAATAAGCATGCCCACTTTTTTAATTTGACTCCTAGAATCTCATTCATTAGAATAGGGTACTTATAAAGGTGTGTTAGGAAGAAAACCTTCTATATATTAGTTTTAGGATTCTAGTCAATTAGTTTCATTCAAAATCTACTAGCCAGGAAGATCAAGTTCTACATAAATGCCAAAGGTGTGCACAAGCACACCCAACACACATGCACACCCTAAAAAGGTATGCCATGTATGTTGCCTTGACTTATTTTGCAGGTGTGCATAGGTGCACATTGCACGCCTATGCACCTTCCCAAAGTGTTCTTGGTGTGCCCCTTTCCAAGTTTGTAGAGCATGACACTTGAACTAGTTAATGCATTTGTGTAGGTGCACTAGTGCGTGGTTGTGGCTTTTGTAAAATTTTAAAGAAATTTTCTCAATTTTTTTTGTCAATTGGGTCTAGTCGTTAAGCATTAGTTTTATCCCTAGCATGTGTATACTGATGTATATCTTTTGTGTATATTATTATGGTATTCTTAACATCTATAGCAATAAATATTACCATAGTATTACATGTGCATATTCAATAGAGGAACCTTACAATTTTAGATAGAAGAATAAAAGAGAGTTCAAGTCCATGATAATGTTGAACTATAAAGAGGGCATAAAGCATCCAAAGGATTAGGAATAAGTACAGTAGAGTGATCCTAGACCTTATTGGAGAGAAACATAGAAATCATTTTCAAATCTAGGAACTTTGATTTTTTGATGAATTGATCACCTTTTGCTACTCCCCAAAGGTGTGCTAGTGTGAAGGTACACTAAGTACGAAGGTCTACTAAGTGCAAAGGTTCATGAGTGTGAAGGTGCACTAAGTCTAAAGGTGCACTACTATACATATTAAAAACATCCTAAGCTGCCCAAGGTTCTTAATATTACAATGGCATCCTCATTTGCTATAACGACTAAGATCACTCTCAAACCCATAACATTTAAGTTCCACAGAGTGCCCAAGAGGTCACCCTTCATGGATTTGTGCTTAGAAGTGAGAGATATCAAATGTTGCTAGATGTTATACAAGAGAAGAATTGGACAATATTGATGATGTGATTGAGAATATACATGATAGCAATAAGGTCATGTTATCTATGTATGAAGTTATCCTAGAGAACACATGTCCAACTATCAAAAGTGGATAAATATTATAGTGCACCAGCTTAGAGAATTTTGATGATGACTAGAACACAACTATGCTTAATGAAAATAGTTTTATAACAAGTCAAACATCATTTAAAGTAGTATCCTTTAAGGATGATGTCAAAGGAATTTTGAGAGCTAAGGACACACTAAGGGAGTTTGACTCTAAGATGGATGATTTTTCATACGGCAAGAAGTTCATGGCTTCCATGGGGAAGTGAGGGAAATGTATGAAGCTCTAGACTTATCAGATCCTCAAGAAATCACCTCCACCATTAGAAGGTTCAAAGAAACACATTAGACATAATTTTGATAGAAGGACAAGAAAATCCAGATGTTGGAAATTGAAGTTTTGACACATAGAAAAATCTTGCCAATTTTGGTTTTATTCGTAATCATATATTGTGCCTACTAGAAGGTGTGATTTTCATAGGGGCACCTACAAAAAGGTGATCCAAAAATAGAGGTGCATGGATAATTTTGAAGTAGAAGAAGTGCAGAGATAGTAAATTGCTAGTTGTAGTTTTTGAGCCTTCCATGCACTAGAAGTGCATTTTGAGGATAATTTAACTCCTAGAAACACCTAGAGAAGGCTGAGCTTGCATTTTTTTTGAATCTCTTGTAACTCCTAGAATGTCTTATGGCTTGTCTCTTCTTATCTTCATCTTTTCTTTTTTTAATCATGTAAAGGCTTATGCAGCCATTAATTGATATAAAGAAGGGTGGAGACCTACTAAGCACCATTTAGAGAGATAGTTTGTGTATAATTAACTTTATTTTATTAGGTTCTAGCATATTGCTTGCATTGAAATACATAAGAAGGAGAGGTAACATTATAAATACATGGATGTAATTTATGTGTTCAATGCTAGTATTTTGGTGTAATAAATCATACTATTGGTGCTCTCATTATGTGTAGTAGTTTTTGCTAGGATGTATGTTTCTTTCTATGAATTTATGTTTATGAATAGTAATGAAGCCAATGGTTTTATTGTGTTATGATAATCATGTGATCTTTTAGTTCTAGTATTTTCTTTATGTTCACAAATTCTAATATTATGACAAATTGGAGAAAGGATCACTATTGTTCATGCATAGAATTTTGTCTTGTGTGTACACACTTTCTATGGCTTTATGATTTGATGAATCATGAAATATATTTAGGTTTTCATTCAAGTTACCATTGATGATTGCATCTATGGAGGTGAGGAAGTGTTGCTCCTAATTTTATTGGTTTCCTACTAGGTACTTTGATAATTGAGTTCATAGATTTGTTGTTTCTTTGGCTAATGAATATTAGGCATTTACCTTTTATTTATTTTCTTTAATCTTTTGTTACTTCATCTTTTTTATTTTCTTTTCAAACATGTTATAAAAAGGAATTCATATAGTTGCATTGATTAGAAATTGTATTTATCATAAAACAAAAAAAAAAACAAAAAATATGTTGGTTGTGTGGTTATGTTTCCTCAAAGTGGTGTAGAATTGTGAAAACCAACCAAGGCCTCTTTGTGAAAATTCACATTTATCTTTGTTTGAGCTAGCCAATGAGTTGAGAAACAACCATACAAAAACTTGGAAATGGTCATTGATCAACTTTTCAAAAGAGAGATTCATGAGAGTTTCAACCATTAACATCTTGCCAAATGATTGATCAATAGAAGTGGCACTAGAAGGAGAGTTGAAAACCATTCTATCCAAAAGAAAAGTAATTTTTTGACAATTATGCAAAATTCATCATTTTGGTTCGATAGTCAGTTAATAGTCATATGGTGCACTTGCCAGAAGGTGCACATTTCACTAAGGTGCATCTATCAAAAGGTGCACTTTTTGCATAGGTGTGCCAGGATCAATAATGTGCTTCCCCAAAGGTGGAAAATGGAATATCTTGATCCACAATCTCCCTTTTAGTGAGCATTCAGGTTTTTGCTAGACAAGCAAGAGTTCCTAGGTCTCAATCATTTTTGCAAGCCTCACAATGATAAAGGGACACCTAGGCTCCACCCACTCACATTAAAAATTCCATAATCATCATCATCATCCACTCTACATTATATTTTACCCATTCCTACCATCATGTACCATTGCTTTGTTTAATGCCCAAAGTTCACCATTGAACCTAACTGGTCCATTACACTTTCCAAAAAGTCCTTAAAAGTTCTGCTTGCAGTTCATATTTGGAGAATCATGAATATCAGAATAAAATTTTTGAGGAAATCAATAATCAAAACCATAGTCAACATATGGACATGGTCTTCTACCTATTCCCTTACACTTTGGGGGAAACGACATTCAATTAGTACCTCAATCTTCCACTAGCATCAATTAGATATTGGAATATTTTTGAGAGAAAGTTTCTGGCACAATTTAAGGTTTACATTGATCCAGCTATCCTACATCATCAATTCATATCAATTAAGAGGGGTCTCGACGAGTCTATTTTGCAACTAAATTATTGCTTCTATTAGATGTATCAAAGATTGGAATCTCCCTACCCTATATCACGAGAGGCTTCCATCCAGATCTATTTGGAAATAGTGGATTCATTAACTTCTATTTTTCTTAGAAGAATCCCATGCAAAGACATTAATATCCTTGAAAAGGCCTTCAAAGAGGTTGTTAAATTCATGAAACAAGTAGATCCCCATGGTAGAGGGAACTTTGTACCTTACTTCATTTTGAATAATGTTGTAGCCATACAAGCATTTCTAGAAAGAGTGCCTACTACACCAAATCAAATACCCCTATTGAATGTAGTACCTTTACTGCAATAGGTTATTGCTACTCCAATACCAACAATTATATATTTAGGAGGTTGACCGAGCTAATATTCAACACATGGAGGTGCAAATGGGAGATATCCCAAAAAAACTTAAGGATTACGAGCAGAATCTTAGACTGCTCATCAAGGAAAGTGGAACAAAAAAGGAGCAAGTTACCTCTAGCATCTATGCTACTGCGGTGACGTTGGGTAAAAGAGTTAATGAAGGAACCAAATCTTTAGAGGGCCCAAGCAAGAGGACAAGATAGAGTTCAAGAAAAAAAGCTTTGATTTCTATTGCTTCTTTGGCTGCTAACTCCATCTAGGACATGGCTAAAATTGGTAAGGAGGCCGTGAAGATGATTATGGAATTGCAATAGTTTCTTGGGTTTTCTTCTCTGGTCAGGTTCCTATGCAGGTCTTGTTTGCTGGATGGTTTTTCTGGTTCCTGTGTTTGGTCCTATTTTTTGGTTTTTAGTTTTTATCTTGTACTATAGGTTCTAGGTCCTTGTCAAACTTGGGTATTCTATCTAGACTTTTTTAGTGGTTTTAGGTCCCTGTAAAACTTGATTTTGATGTTACTTTTCAGTAGGTTTATGGGCTCTTTCCTATTGGATGGCTCATTTTTTCCTTTTTTGAGGATGTAAAAGGGTTTTGCAGTCCCTTCAAAACCTATTTTTACCGTAATCTAAAACAATTATATATTTAGAGTATGAGCCCCAAACGGAAACATTCTTCAAGTAGAAGACTTCTCCACCTGCTAAACTCAAGAACAATATGACTATTAAGTTTGAGGCCATGAAGAAGAAAATGTTTCTTTTTCCCAATGAACTCATCAAAATAAAGTTAAATTCCTAAATAATTTTTAGTTTGGATATGATGCTTAAGGTAAGAAAACTTGTTTGTGGATTAATCATAACCATGGAGGTTAACCACAACTTCTGATTTTGTCTGATTTGTACATGGAATCTCCTATATTTTATTTTTTTGAGTACAAAGACAAGTTGGCATTTTTTAGAACTATATGGGTTGGGTTGTTACTATTGCACATAATGAGAAATCTATTGTCAATCAATCCATGTTCTTATTATTCAAGGGTTTTTGTATATAAATTTTTGTTCATTTTATTTTTTAGTCTTTTTAGTTAGGTCTTAGTTTTCTTTGTTCAAAGTTTGTTTTGTTTTGGTTTTTGCATCCTTTTATTTTTTAGTCTTTTAGTCAAGAAGTGAGTTTTTTTTGGGCGGGGCAATATCCACCATGTGGTCCATCCCAATTGGTTCTGATGTCTAGAAGAGGTATTTTTTCATCAAAACATTTAAAAAAAATTTTTCTCTTGTAAAAAATACATAATTATGTCACTTTCATGAAAGAAGAGACTTTCTTCCTTTGTTTTGTATTCTAGATTAATCGTTCTCAACTATTTACAAATATAAAGAATTCGTCATCAAGATTGCTTTCAACTCAAGTTAATAGTGGCTAAGGGATAGTCTAAATTTTTTTTGTTTGATTCTTTGATAACTAAGCATATGACATTATAGGAAATGAGATAGAAATCATATCTAGGTAAAATCATAGGCATTCTTTTGGTACTATACATCTCCAAAAAAAATCTTGCACTTGCCATCATACCCAAAGATTCTAAGGATCTTAAAACTTATCTAAGTTTACTCAAATAATTTTTTCATTTTACCCTTATTTTTGGAGTAACTAGGATCATTTTAATACTAATAAAGAGGAAATGGAGGGGGAGAAGAAGAAGGACAAGTAGGAGGGGGAGACAGAGTACAATGAGAGAGATGAGGAGTAGCAAGATAAGTAGAAAATTTAAAAAGAGAAGGAGAAGATAATAGAGGAGGCAAATAAGAACAAAGAGAAGAAGAAACACAAAAGGAAGAACAAATAAATGGTGGAGTAGATAGAGAAGGTGAAAAAACTCGCTTTCCCCTCTCTTTAATCTTTGAGTACATTAAACAATTTATACACTCTTTGAATTTGAAGAACTCCAAGGGTTGGCACAAATTTCCCTAGCAAATTATCATGACGATTTAATAATCTTCATTGTTTGATCAAAATAATGGATTATCTATAATGTTTCTCTAAGATAATAATTATTTAATCCTCATTTTCCAAAGAGAATGAATGATATGCTCTTGAGTTTATCTAGATTGAATGTATCTTGGATGTTAATGTCTACTTCATTGAATTTAAAATATATGCATTATTTTTCAATAGATAAATTTTATTTATTTATTTGTAACAAGTGCCACTTAGTGGCTTAGTACTTACCTTCTACCTTTAATTAGTATTATTTTTCATTTTGATAGTAAATTTAATTTTAATTTTATTATATATTTACTATATGTATTAATAGTATTATAATAAAAATATATATGATATAAGTAAGATAATGATTTTATTATTTCACAATATAATATTTTTCATAGTTATATTTTAGTTTATAAATCAATACTCATTATAATATTTACTTTAATGGCACTATAGTCCAAGAAAAATAATGTGTTCATTTTAATTTTAAGTAAAGAAAATAAAAATAATCCTTTCCCTATCCATCTGTGTTGGGATAAGTTCTTTCTTCCCAAGGCAAGATTTTTCTCATGGATTGTCCTTCATCAAAGGGCCCTTACAATAGAAAGGCTAAAAAGGTTTGGGATTCAAGGGCCTTACATATGCCTACTATGTGATTCTAATGAGGAATCTTTTGACCACCTCTTTTTTAATTTCTCTTACTCAAGCTCATGTTGGCATTGACTATGTTTGCATCTAGGAGTTATGTTGGCTTCTCCAAATTCAATCAAGAATATGTTGACTTCTTGGACTTTCCTAAGAATAGATAGTATATATCATAGCCTTTGGATAATGTCTCCTTCCATAATCCTATGTGAACTATGGGAGAGGAAGAACCATGGAATCTTCTAGGATAAGAAGATGGATGTTGATCAATTAAAGAAAAAGATTGAAGTCTCTATAAATTAATTAACTAACAATAAATTTCTTAATTCTCTCTCCAAAAATGCTATGATTACTCATTGGGATGAAAGGATCTGAACTAGATGGATTGGTTTGAAAATTCTCCCCTTTCTAGGTGATGGAGGGTCTCTAGGTAAATTAAAGAGATTAGAATGTGTTTGGCAAGCTCCATGGGATGGCTAGTTCAAGGTCAATTTCAATGAAGCCTCTAGAGAAAATCTAGATCAAGTATTTATAGGGTGTTGCATTCAAAATGATCAAGGGATTGAAGTAGCTAACTTGTCGAAAAAAATAAGCGGAGCTACTAATAACTAGGAAGAGATTTCTACTCGAATGGAGGGCCTCTAGTTGTGTAAATGCTTAAATATTAAATTTTAAGAATTTGAGTGGTATTAAAACATCATAATTAATGCCCTTAGAAAATATTCCCTTCCTAACTAGAAAATAAATGCAAAATCAGGCACAACTTTATAACTTTGCAAATATTTTGACAAAATTATTTTTAGTCATATCTATTGAGAAGTTAATAAGAGAATGGATGAGTTATATAATATGGGGACCAATGCCTTCCTAGAATCAAATATTTAATTATTCCCTCATCTTCCTTATTTATTATTAGTTACAAGGCTCAAAAAAATTGGTAAGTACTGTAAGTTGTCTTTTAAGTAGGAAAAGAGAGATATCAATAGTTTTTGTGCTCTTCCCCTTACTGAATCAATATTACATTGGCAAGTTGTAAATATTTGTGAAGTTTCAAATTTTAGGTCCTAAGAGAGGATTTATTACTCCCTCTAATTAATTAGTAGAAGCCTCCCCTCTTTCAAGATTCTTGCCTTTCTTACTCTATGTCTTATCATATTTTGAGATGTACTAGTTTGATTGGTATGTAGAAGTATTTTAAAAAGGTATTTTGTGATGTTATTCAACTCTAGGTGTGTTTATGTCTATTCAACTCAAAGTCTTTATTTTTTTTTTAAATGGTCTTTTAAGACTTTATGGGTTTCTACTCCTCAATCATTAGCAACCTTCTGCGATTTCTTGTTTTTATCTTTTTAATAATATCTTTATTTAAGTTTTCTAACCTTGAACAAATAAATATGGAATTTTCTAGTTAGGTTAGTGTTTGTACATGATGTTCAAGCAATTTAAGACACAAGAGTGTATCTCTTTGGAGAAGATGAAAAATTATAACCTTTGGATGTGGAATAAAGGATATATTAATAAAATTTGGTCTCAACTGAAGGACCATCACCCAATTCCACTATTTCAATGCCTCAAAAGATAGGTTGTACTCTTAAAAATAAATTTTAAAAATATTTAATAAACTTGATATTAGTCATGGATTTTTTCAATTCAAACATTTATGAAATATTATTTTAAATTTTAAATTTTATTAAAAAAAATGCATTATAAATATAAAAATTGAATTGAATAATAAGACAAATATGATAGATGATTTTTGTTAAAATTAGTTAATAAAATATTGAATATTATTTCACAAACCTACATTCTAGAGAAACATAATTTATATTAATTAAAAATTAAATTTTTTTCCATGTTTATTTTAGAAAATCTAATATTTATAATAAAAGATCAAGTATATAAAATTTTTATTGGTTAATTATCTCTTATTTAATCATTACATTACATTATGTCAAAATATGATACAATACTTGCTTTAACAAGTAAACATTAGTTCATGCTTAACACCATATCTGTGAAGTTTCATTAGTTGGTAAAAAATAATTCAATCAATGAGAGTAAAACTAGCACAGATCTTTAAATAATTCTATCTAAAGAAATGTCGATAGATATCCACTACAAAATAATAATAATTTAATTTACTACATCTAAAATTATTTATATTTTTTTTATCTACATTTATTTAGGTTTTTACTAACTTATGCTTTTTATTTTAATGTCTAAAAAATTTGATGATTTATATCTCCAAATATTATAATTTAAACAAATATTTTATGTGGTATTTATTAAATTATTTTAAAAAGTTTATAATAAGATTTAAACTTTTGACATGTAGATGCTTGTCAAATTTAACCTAGAAGAATGCCTATCAACATTAATTATATATATTGTTTCAAAATGTCATTTTCATTTATTTTTAATGTTACATGATTGATTGTATAGAAATATACCTCTTACATACAATACAACATATACATTGAGGGTTAGGGTTAGGATATATATACACGCACACATACACTATATATGATTACCATTAGTATTATAGTTAAGATCATGGGGAGGATTAAGGTTTGAATAACTATAACTATTATCATTTCGATTAGGTTAGGATGGCATTTGACAATTTTAATTATAGCTATGTCTAATGTTCATACCATGATTGAAATTTAAGTTATATAGAGTTAGTATTTTGATTAGGGATAATAATTAGTTTTAGAGTTAGGATAACCATTTAGGTTTACACAATGGTTAGAGTTGGATAAATGCTTAGATTTACCAAATAGTTATGGTTAGGATTAAATTTAGAGTAAGGATTTGATTAGCAACATTTGATGGTTAATGTTTTTGTTAGGGGTAGGGCTTCAAGAGGATTGTTTTAGGGTTGTGAAAGAGTTTAGGGTTACACTTATGGGTATAATAAAGGGTTATGTGGTGGTTAGTATTATGGCAAGGGTTAGGATTTTGATTAAATGAGGTTGAATTGAGGCTAGATAGAAGAGTACATTAAGTTTTATGGTTGCAATTAGGAGTTTTATATGATTGGGGCTATAGAGTTCTATATATAGTTTAGGTATTATGTTTATGGTTAGAATTATAATTTAATATGTGGGATAAGATTAAAGGATAGTATTTTTGGTAATGGGACTACTTTTTTAATTTAAAAAATATTATTTTTTAAATAGTATTAATTGCACTAATTTACATAAAATATAGACCAATTTTTTTTATAATTAACAAAAAAATTATCTCTTAGAAATACCCATTGCACCTATTTATGCTTTGATAATTTATCAATCCATTAATATAATATCACATTATTATTATTATTTTTTTCAACATAGAAATAGAAAATATTCTTTGCTGAATTTTGATAGAAATCATCAATACTAACCATTTTAAAACTAATGAGAAACCATGACATTACACTAGGGAGGTCGACCCAAGTGGAACTTATACCATGCCAAATCTGGTGAGGTAATTGGATATTAAGTAGAGTTATGAGAGATCAAGTTGAACATCTTATCATTAACAAAATCTACTAGTATAGTGTATGTAAAAGTAGGAAGGGCTCTGAATCATTCCTCTACCCGTATTCTCATCTTCTAATTAGTGTTCATATTTATTTTTTGTTTCTTTTTTGCCTATGCCAATTACATTGGTTGTTGCTGTTGATGTTGGAGAATTTATGGCTTCTAAGTGGATTGTGAAGGAACTGTTCAAATGATCTTTAGAAGGATCCCATTCCTCTTTGTAGGCTAGTCTAGTGGTAGATGATGATATCTTTCATTTGGAGGCCACTATTATGGGTCCTCCCCAAACTCCCTATGAAGGAGGTGTGTTTCTTCTCACTATCCAATTCACCCCTCATTATTCATTCATGCCTCCAAAGGTTGAATTTAAGACTAAGCTCTTCCATCTGAGTAATCAAATGCATTTGATTTTTATTGTGTCATAGCACATTGCGTTCATATTTTATTGTGTGCCTCTACCCACCCATCAAAGTGGTATTAAAGCCAAGTTTAGAAGAGGAGTTTGAAGGATTGTGCATAAGGAAGATTGCAACAGAGAAAGGGGATATAAAGTTATTGTGAGATCTGTATGTTTTTTTATTGCTCTATTTAGGGTTTGTTATGTATCTGTGAATTTTGTTTATAAGTTTCTATCAGGCATGGCTTCAGGGAGTTTTTAGGGTTCAATTCCAATGTTTTTTGGAAAGAATTATGATGATTGGGCTTTTAGATTGAACCTTATATTTTACTCCTACGAGTTATTAGATATAATCTTAACTGGTTATGTTGAACTTAGATGAGTCTACTTTAAATGCTAATTAAAAAAAAAGCTTGATGAAAATAGGCAGAAGAGTAAAAAAGCTTTGCAGATTATTGGACAAGCTCTGCATGACTTAGTTCTTGAAAAAACTAAGCCAGTTATTACAGCCACATAATCTTGGGACATTCTTGAGACTGCATATCAAGGTACAAGTAAGGTAAAGATTGTTAAATTGCAAGCACTTAGAAGAGAATTTGAGAATTTACAAATGAAGGATTCTAACTCTGTAGAGCAATTTTCAAATCATGTTATGAATGTGGTTAATCAAGCAAGGATGAATGGTGATGAGCTTTTGACTAGAAAGTTGTAAAAAAGATTTTAAGAAGTTTGCTTCCTAAATTTGATAATGTTGTGGTAGCAACTAAACAATCTAAGGATATAACAACATTGTATATAGATGAGGTGTTTGGATCCCTCTATAATCATGAAGATAGGTTGAACAAGCATAATGGTAATTCACTCAAGAATGGATTCAAAATACAAATGACATTTGGAAGAGGTAGAGGAAGCGGGAATGCTGGATTTAGAGGAAGAGGAAGAGGCAAAAATAATTTTTAGAAAGAAGAAAGGAGTCCAAATTCATGAGGAAGAAGAAATCAATACTCCTATTCAAGGGGAAGCTATAACAACTAGACATCACAAAGGTATGATAAATCAAATATTCAAATTTATTACTACAAGAAGTTTGGACATTTTGCAAATCAGTGTCAGTAAAAAACAAGCTGATATGAGTAAGGAAAATGTAATTTTTTCTGAGAGTAATTTTGGGACATTTTTTATTACTTGAAATGTAGCCTAAGAGAGCACAAATGATTTTTGATTTTTAGATAGTGGTTGCAGCAATCATATGATAGGCAATAAAGAACTTTTTAAAAGTTTAGATAGATCAATTAAATTAGAAGTGAAGTTGGGAAATAATGAGATAGTTGAAGTAAGTAGAAAAGGCACAATTAATGTTATAATAAAGCATGGTAAGAAATCTATTTATAATATATACTTTGTACCTAGTTTGAAACATAAGCTTATAAGTGTGGGGCAGCTTAGTCAAAAAGGTTATAGAGTTATTTTTGAGAAAAAAGTGTGCACTATATTTGATATGCCTCCTAGTAACATGGTGATTGCAAGGGTAGAAATGAGAAATAATAGAATGTTTCCACTTTAGATGAAGAGAAATATGTCTGATGAAGTTGTAGCAAGTTTCAAGGCAGCAAGTCAAGATCAAACATGAAGATGGCACTTGAGGTATGGTCATCTAAACTCAAAGGATTATGCTTATTGTAAAGAAAGGAAATGGTAAGAGGCTTACCCCCAATTGAAGCATCATTAAGTCCATGTGAAAGTTGTATTTTTGCTAAACATCATAGAGAGAGTTTTCCAAAATGGATGTCATATAGAGCAAGGGTACCTTTAGAAATTATGCATTCAGATATATGTGGTCCAATGAAAATGCCATTTTTAGGGGGGAGCATTAATTTCTTAACATTTATTGATGACTTCAGTAGAAAGACATGGGTTTACTTTCTCAAATACAAATATAAAACTTTTGACATTTTTAAAGAATTTAAGACTTTTGTTGAGAAGAAAAGTGGTTTACCTATCAAGGTATTGAGATCTGATAGAGGAGGAGAGTATAAGTCAAATGAGTTTTTGGATTATTATAGGGATCATGGAATCAAAAAGAAATTTTTACACACCACACCAAAATGGTAGTGTAGAGAGAAAGAATATGACAATAATGGAGATGGCAAGGAGCATGTTGAAAGGTAAGAATCTTCCTAATGAGTATTGGGTTGAGGCAATTTCTTGTGCTATTTATATTTTGAATAGGAGTCCAACAAAGATTGTGAAGGACATGGTTCCACAACAAGCATGGAGTGGTAAGATTCATAGTGTTTATCATCTCAAAGTATTTGGTTGTATTGCATATGCACATGTTCGTAAAGAAACTAGAAGCAAGTTAGATGATAAGAGTGAGAAATGCATTTTTGTTGGCCATGATGAGCAATCTAAGGCATATAGGTTGTTTAATCCTATCACTAGAAAAGTCATTGTGAGTAGGGATGGTGTACTTAAAGAGGATGAATTTTGGGATGGAAATATATATACCAATGTTATAGGTGCTGCAAGAATACCATATGATGAAAAGGATAAAAAGGATCATGAAAGTCAAGAGGATCAACCAAGTGACCAAGAAGGAACTCCACAACTAAGTCCACTAGGAGATCACTTAGAAAATGAAGTTGAGCATGGAGAATCTTTGAATTCACAAGTAAGTAATAATTCAAACCCTATACTTGCAAAACTGAGATCAAGCAAGAAAACTAGAAGGTTGAGTGAGATTTATGATCAAGGAAATAAATTAGATTTGCAATCAAATTTTGCTTTATTTACTCAAGATCCTATATATTTTAAAGATGCAATCAAGGAAGAACATTGGATTAATGTAATGAATGATGAAATAGAATCAATAGAGAGAAATGATACATGGGAATTAGTTGATTTTCCTAAGAACAAAGATTGCATTGGTGTAAAATGGGTTTATAAGACTAAGTTTAAAGCTAATGGAGATCTAGACAAATATAAGGCAAGGTTAGTTGCTAAGGGATTTTCACAAGAATATGGGATTGAATATAATGAGACATTTGCACCAATAGCATAGATTCATACATTATGGAGAATGGATTCAAGAAAAGCATAGTGAATCTACATTATATACCAAGATCAATGAACAAGGTCAGATTTTTATTGTTTGTTTATATGTTGATGATTTGATCCTCATGGGAAATTTATCTATTGACATGTTCAAATCAGCAATGAAAAGAGAATTTGAAATGATAGATCTAGGATTGATGAAATATTTTCTTAATATTGAAGTTACTCAAAATGACAAAGGAATTTTTATTTGCCAAAGTAAATATACAAAAGATATTTTGACAAGATTTATATTGATAAATTATAGTCCAATTTCTACACTTGTGGTAGTAGGCACCAAACTTAAGAGAGAGGATATTGAGAAAGGTTTTGACTCAACTATATTAAGAAGATTGGTTGGTAGTTTGATGTATCCCACTACTACTAGACTAGATATTATGTATGGAGTGAGTTTAATCTCTAGATTCATGGAATCACCTAAGAACTGACATTGGTAGGTAGGAAAAAGGATTTTGAGATATATTGCAGGAACTATGAATCATTGCATTTTGTATTCTACAGTAGATGATTTTCAATTAGTTGGATATACAAATACTAATTTTGTAAGGATTGTTGAGGATAGAAAGAGCACATCTGGATATGCATTTCATCTTGGGATAGGTGTTGTAGCCTGGGCATCAAAGAAGCAACATGTAGTAACTCTCTCATCAGCTAAAGTAGAGTATGTAACAGAAACAACAACAACATGTCAAACAGTATGGATGGGAAGGATTTTGAAAGACTTAATGCAAGCTCAAGATGGACCTACTACAATCTATTGTGATAACAAGTTTGCTATTGCACTTTCAAAGAACCATGTGTTTCACAAGAGGACAACGCACATTGACACAAGGTATCACTTCATTAGAGAGCTAGTTAATAGTAGAGAAATTAATCTATAGCATTGGAAATCAAAGCAGCAACTTGCATATATCTTCACCAAGGCCATACCACAAGTACAGTTTGAAATTTTGAAGGAGGCTCTGAGAATTGTAAATATTAAAGAAGTCTTGTAATAGTTGATAGCAAAAATTAGGGTGGAGTGTTAGAAATATTAATTTCTATTCCAATACATCATTAAATGTTTCTAGAAGTTTAGGTTTAGGTTTAGGTTGTGTCGGCTGTAGTAGTTTCCAAAAGTCTGTAGATAATTGTCTTGTTGGCAAATGTCAAAAATTTCTAGAGATTGTAAACTTGCCCATAATCCATTTAATCAGTCAAAGAGTAATAAAATGCATTTAATTTTTATTGTGTCATAGCACATTGTGTTTATATTTTATTGTGTGCCTCTGCCCACCCATCAAAGTGGTATCAGAGCCAATTTTAGAAGAGGAGTTTGAAGGATTGTGCATAAGGAGGATTACAACATAGAAAGGGGATATAAAGTTATTGTGAGATGTGTAAATTTTTTTTATTGCCCTATTTAGGGTTTGTTATATCTATGAATTTTGTTTATAAGTTTCTATCAGACATGGCTTTAGGGAGTTTTTAGGCTTCAATTCCAATGTTTTTTTGGAAAGAATTATGATGATTGAGCTTTTAGCAATTATGAGCAATTTTTAGGGAGTTTTCAAGATTTAAGTCTAATTTCTTCTTTGTTGACTGATCCAAACCCAAATGATTTTCTTGTAGTAGAGATTGCTCACACGTACAGGACTAATAGATCCAAATATGATGCAACTGCAAAAACATGGACTAACAAGTATGTAATGAAATAGTCACTGCAAAATAACTTTAACTTGAAGAATTAATACAACTTGATAGTTTTCAAAATTTCACATATTTCTAAAGTCTAACTAATCTACTTAGTGTAAGGAATGATCCTCAAACATGGTTTGAATTATATCATTTTGTTTTATAAGAATGCCATTTTATCATTTTTGCTTTATGAGAATGATCTGCAAGAACCATTTTATGACATTCATTTTATTATTTGTGAAGACAACTAAGCTTAAACTAGCTATTGTACTTGTTATGATCAGCTATTTGTAGATTTGGTAATCATATATATGCATCTTAAGTTGATTATTAATTAGAAATTTCTAGAAAGACATTTTAAAATGCATCTCTTTTCTCTCATATTTACTATATTCCTTTTCATACATGCAAAACATCTGAGAAAGAAGAACAAAATGAATAGCTCTTGTTAGAGGCCCAATAGGTACAAACATGATCTCTACATATCCTACACATAGAAAAATAGTGATGATATCAAGGTGGGGAAGTTGATGCTCTACATCTCAAATGACACCTTCACCATGGGCAATACAAATCTCAAATGAATGATATCATTACATAGATTCTAATTAAGCTAAGAGGCTTGATATAGTGGCATCCTAAAAAAAATATTTAAAAAATATTGACAGTAATTTTAATGTCATAATTTGCTGATGTGGAAGATAAATCATATTAACATGACTCGATTCACTCATTTTTGCAACTAAGATGAGAAGTATAATCTTCTCACCATTGGTCTATTACAATTCCTAAAGCATTGACTTGAATGTTCCTCCCTACTCATGGCTATTGTGCTTAAATGTTTCCTTGACACTATTTTTGGTTTATTTGTGTAAAACTATGCACTCTTCCCCTATAAATTACTTGTTATTTTTACAAATGTTTCTCTAACATGTCACAGACATATGAGTTTGTGTTGGAATTTAGAATCTGATTGTGTGAAGACTTTGTCTTATCTTTCTAAATAGCCTATTGACTATCCTGGAGCTTTCAGTAGTTTTAGAAGCTCAAGTATGTCAGCAGGTCAAATTTTATGATTGTTCAGCAATCTTATTTTCTATCCCCTATATAACTAAGCAGTGAAGTCTTCAAGTAGGGCAAGTTAACTTAGCAAGTAAGTTTCCTAATTTATAAAAGGAAGAGAATGTTTTTAGTTTTGTAGATATAAGTAGAGATGGAAGGTGCAGGCATAAGCATCTAAGACCGAGCTCAGTATAGAGCATACTGAAATAGGACAAGATTGTGTCTATGGTTTTAATTATTTCCTTTGTACTCTATTTTAGCATAAAGAGAACTTGGTAGAAGTATATTATTGTAATGCACTGTAAAGCAGTGGTTGCTCTAGACATACAAACTTTCTATTGCAGCCCTGTAGTGTTGTATACATTTTTTTTTTTGTAAACAAAAATAGAGTATTAGCTATGAAATATAAAATTACAAATTTAATATTTTTCTCAGCACATGAAGGTGTTGAGTGATATTTTTTGCATGGCACATGAAGGAGTTGAGTGGCAAGAGGGTGTCGAGTGAGCTTGACACAAGAGGAAGTCAAGTGAACTCGGTGCTCAAAGGGAAACTCGGCACAAATGGATGTCAAGTGAGCTTGCTTGGTAGAAGTGGATGCCAGGTGAGCTCAGATTAAACTATAAAGTTTCAACCTAGAAAAAGGCCAAACTGACTGACCAAATTTATAATGTGAATGTTTCTACCATTAAAAATAGTGAGCCAAATTATGAAGCTTCCAACAATAAACTTCTCAAATGCAATAAATAAAGGAAGAGCAATGGATTTAAGTATGTCTACTTGCTTTCTATTCAACTTTGATTAAAACTATTACAAAATCTAGGAGCATTCAACTTCAACTAGAAAACCCTAAAATAACCCTAAAAACTTCAAACGGGTGAAACTTCAAACTTCAAACTTTAAACTTTAAACTTACAACTCTAATGGCTGCATACAACAATGCTTTGAGCAATCACTAATTCATAGGAAAAATCCAATAAACAATGAACTTATAGAATGACAAGAAGAAGAAACATGTGCAACTGCATGCATGAAACAAACTTCCTTCTACCTCTACAACTTGATCTATTGATCGACTTCCTTTTCTTCTTCCTTCTCTACTCTACTCTACAACTCCTGATCTCTTCAAATCTCTCTAATGAGATTGATTAATTCCTTTTTGTCTCTTGCCAAAAATATTTCCCCTTCTTTTCAAATTTGAAAAGCTCACCTACCCACATTAAATTTTTTGATTGTTCTATTGGCTATCAGGGTGGT
Source organism: Cupressus sempervirens (assembly GCA_028749045.1). NCBI lineage: Eukaryota > Viridiplantae > Streptophyta > Pinopsida > Cupressales > Cupressaceae > Cupressus > Cupressus sempervirens. The sequence goes on along the minus strand of CM053783.1, from coordinate 436,174,780 downwards.
AGGTGAGCCTTTGGCTCTAGGGACAAGTGACTACACATTAAATATTTCAACACTCCCCCTTTGTCCTGAGCCAAACAAAAAAGGATCACTATTGATCCAAATCAACTACACCAAAACTCTCTCTTAGGTGTACATATGTTCCAATGCCTAAAGGCTTAGTAAATATGTCTACTAGCTACTGCTCAGACTTGCAAAATTCCATTTTGATATCCCCATTCTCCACCAACTCTCTAATGAAGTAATATCTGATCTTTATGTTCTTGCTTCTACCATGGGAGACTAGATTCTTGGACAATGCAATTGATGAGATGTTGTCACAATAAATTGTGGTTCCATCCTCTTGCCTTTTATTCAAATCTGTCAAGATCCTCTTTAAATAAATAGCTTGACATGCTACTACATTTGCTACTATGTATTCAGCCTCTATTGTAGATTGAGAAACAATAGGTTTCCTCTTGGATTCCCATGAACTTGCATCCTATCCCATATGAAACATGTATCCAAAAGTGCCTTTTCTATCATCTAAACTTCTAGCCCAATCACTATTTGTATAACCCATCAACTTGAAATCACTTTCTATAGTATACAAAATTCCAAATCCCTTGGTACCATTCACATACCTTAGGATCCTCTTTCCTACTTGCCAATGGGAATCCTTTGGTGTTTCCATAAATTTGGAAATCAAACTTACTATATGCATTATGTCTAGCTGAGTTGTAGTCAAATACATTAAACTTCCAACCATGCTCTTGTAGAGTGTTGGATTCACACTTTTGCTACAATCTTCCTTGCTCAAATTTAGACCTATTGCTATTGATGTTGAGGCTACCTTACTATTCTACATTTTGAATCTCTCCAAAATATGCCTTACATATTTTTCTTGAGAGATGAAGATTGCATCATGTATTTTTTTTATTCTATGCCTTGAAAGTACTTCAAGAGACCTAGGTCTATCATTTCAAATTCATTTTTCATGGCCTCTTTGAACTCACTAATTAGGAAATTATCATTTCCAATGAAGATTAAATCATCAACATATAAGACAACAATCAACACATTACCATTTGCTACCTTGATGCAAAGTGTGGGCTCACCATCGCTTTTGCTAAAGCCATTTCTTATCAAATATGAGTCAATCCTACTGTACCACGCCCTTGGAGCTTGCTTGAGCCCATTAAGTGCTCTATTCAATCTATAAACTTTGTGTTCTTCACCTACAACTTCATAACCATATGGCTGCTCCACATACACTTCTTCCTTCAATACACCATTTAGGAAGGCGAACTTCACATCCATTTGATATACCTTCCATTTGTGTTGGGCTGCAAATGTTATGACAACACACATGGTTTTCATTCTTGCAACTGGGCCATATGTCTCATAATAATCTCTATCATATTACTGCTTGTACCCCTTGACCACTAAATGTGCCTTATGCCTATCTATTTTTCCTTCACCATTGCACTTGGTCTTATAAACCCATTTCACTTCAATTACTTGTTTCTTGGGAGGCAATGTAGTTAACTCCCATGTCTCATTCCTTTCAATAAAATCTATCTCCTCATCCGCGGCCTTACATGATTTCTCCTCATTCACAACTTCTTCAAAATAAATTGGATCGCTATGAGAAAATAATGCAAAATTTACACTCTCATCATAATCTTCTTCATACCTTTCATCTTGGTATATCTCCCTTAGACTTTTGGTCTTTTCGGGCATTAGGGAGGTGAGAGTGGGATCTAAATTTTTAGTATTGTTGTTGCTACTATTTTACATACTAGCTCAAGGTTGTATTAATGTACTTGGAGCTGTTGCTCGACATGTTAATGGTTGCTTGCCTTTATGCCTTTGTCTACAATCTATGTTTACTACTCCATCTTCTTGCTGATCATCAATGTCATCTTCTTCCTCTTCAATAGTAGGCACTTTACCTGAAGTGCTTGAGCATTCATCTACCAAGCCAACCCATGACTAATTTTCAAGAAACTCCATATCTCTTGAAATGATGATCTTCTTGTTAATTGGATCATATAGCCTATAGGCTTTTGATTTTGAGCTATAACCCAAGAAGATACACTTCAAACCTTTGTCATCTAGCTTTTGCCTTTGTTCTTTAGGTACATGTGCATATGCTATACTTCCAAACACTCTCAAGTGCTCAACTGTCCATCTCCCCCTGGACCAAGCCTCTAGAGGAATCTTGTCACGAATTGATTTTGTAGGACACCTATTGATCAAGTATATTGTTGTTGCTATAGCCTCTCCCCAATATTTAGTTGGAAGCCCTTTTCCTTTAATCATGCTCCTTGCCATTTCAACAATGGTCCTATTTTTCCTCTCAGCCACTCCATTTTGGTATGGAGTATAACTAGCTATAAGCTCTTTCTCTATGCCATTTTCTTGCAAAAAATTACAAACATATTGGAGGTATACTCCCCTTCTCTATCTAATCTAAGGACCTTAATATAGTGTCCACATTATTTTTCAGCCAAGGCTTTAAATTCTACAAATTTATCAAATGCTTTAGATTTGTTCTTCAAAAAATACACCCATGTCCTATGACTAAAATCATCTATGAATGTCATAAAGTAAGTACTATCCCCAATAGAAGTAGTTTGCATAGGTCCTACCAAATCAAAATGCACCAATTCTAATGGTGCTCTAGCCCTTCTAAAATTTTTATAATTAAAGGGAAGCCTATGTTGCTTACCCAATATGCAAGCCTCACACTTGTCATATGAATTTACAATGATTGGAAAACCATCTACCATTCTTTTCTTAGACAACAAATTTAAACCAACAAATCCAAGATGACCACACCTGAGATGCCAAAGCTTGGAGGGTTCTTCAATCACACTCCTAAGAGCTAATTGCTAGTGTACTATTGTACATGCATTCTTGGGAGGTGCAACACTGACTTGAGAAGAGAAACATGTTTTTATCCTCAATGGAAACATCTGATTCTTTGTCATTTGGACTGCTGCAAGTAATCTATTACTCGGACCATCCTTCTCATGAATGACACACTTGTCATTTTCCATTAGTACCTTGTATCCATTTTGAATGAGTTATCCAACACTCATCAAGTTGTGCTTCATACCATGCACAAAATACACATTTTGTATTTCCTTCTTCTCACCTTGCTTGGTGCAAACCATAATAGATTAATTTCCCATTATGGGAATGGTTCCATTATTTTCCATTTTAATTTCAAACTTAAAGGTCTTATCAATGAAGGAGAAAAAACTTTCATTACCACTCATGTGGTCTCTACAACTGTTGTCCAAGTACCATACCTTAGGGCTTCCTTATTGACCAATGCCACACATGATGAAGGTTGTAGGATTGTTTGCATTTTCCATGTTCGCATCAGCTGCATTAGCACTTTTCTTTGACTAATCACCTTGTTTCTTCCAACATTCACTTGCATAATGCCCATACTTATGATAGTAGTAGTATTCAACATTACTCTTATTGGAGTTGTAATTCCAATTACCTCCTCTAGAGTTGTTTTGAGAGGTGCTTGCTCTTTTTTGGTTGCTTCCTCGTCTTGAGCTTTCTGCACCAGCATTCCTTTGACCATTCCTTCCATGACCTATACTTCTTGAGCCTCTATCAGAGCTATTTCTACCTCCCCCTACCTCTTGAATTCTCTTGAGCTTTGAAAGACTATTCTTGGGAAGTAGTAGCTGAACTGTTTATCTGGTGCTCATGGGTTTGAAGAGTTTCCATCAACTCATCCATGGTCAATGTGGAGAGGTCTTTTGCCTCCTCTATGGTCATGACAAGATTGTCATATTTCTGAGGCAAACTCCTCAATATCTTCTCTATTATTCTATGCTCATCATATTCTTCTCCATTTCATTTAAGCTGGTTTATCAAAGTGGAGATTTGTGACCTGAACTCTGCAATAGGTTCATTGTCCCTCATTTGAAAGTTCTCAAACTTTCTTTTAATCATTTGTAGATTTACTACTCTGACCTTATCAGTTCCCTTGAAGTTTGTTTCAAGTATATCCCATGCTTCCTTTGCATAATTTGCTACTACAATCTTTGGAAAAATTGTCTCTATCATAGCTGCCTCAATCAAACTTAATGCCTTTGCATCCTTTCTCCTTGACTCTTTCAACTAAGTCTTTTGTGTATTTGTGAGAATAGCATAATGAGCTGGTCTATCACATCATTGAACTCATTTATCACAAACTCCCATAAATCATTTACAACCATTATGGTTTTCATTTTCTTTTCCCATGTATCATAATTTTGTCCATTAAAGGATGTCGGCTGCTGCCATATCTTTCCTGCATCTCTTGCTATGTCAAATATCCTAGAAAAACAATTTCCCTAACTCACTATGGATGTGGGGCCTCAAATCTCTAATACCATGTGAAAAATAAAATTACAAATCTCTATTTCGCTCGGCACATGAAGGTGCCGAGTGACAGTTTTTGCTCAACATGTGAAAGAGCCAAGTGGGAGGAGGGTGCCGAGTGAGCTCAGCACAAGAGGAAGCCAAGTAAACTTAGCACCCAAAGGGAAACTCAGCACAAATGGATGCCAAGTGAGCTTGCTCAATAGAAGTGGATGTTGAGTGAGCTCAACTTAAACTATAAAGTTTCAACCTAGACAAAGACTAGACTGAGTGACCAGATTTACAATGTGAATGTTTCCACCATTAAAACTAGAAAGCCAAAGTATGAAGCTTCCAACAATAAACTTTTCAAATGCAATAAATAGAAGAAGAGAAATGGATTTAATTATGCTTCCTTTCTATTCAACTTTGATTAAAACTATTACAAAATCTAGGAGCATTCGGCTTCAACTAGAAAACCCTATTATTACCCTAAAAACTTCAAATGGGTAAAACTTCAAACGTCAAACATTAAACTTACAGTTCTAATGGTTGCATACAACAATGCTCAAAGCAATCACTACTTCACATGACAAATCCAATAAACTACGAACTTACAAAATGACAAGAAGAAGAAACACATGCAACTGTAGACACAAAACAAACTTCCTTCTATCTCTGCAACTTGATCTACTAATCGACTTCCTTTTCTTCTTCCTTCTATACTCTACAACATATAATCTCTTCAACTCTCTCTAATGAGATTGATTCATTCATTTTTGTCTCTTGCCAAAAATATCTCTCCCTCTTTTTAGATTTGAAAAACTCACCTACCTGTGTTGAATTTTCTAATCGTTATGTTGGCTGTTAGGGTGGTAAGTGGGTGTTTGGCTCTAGGGACAAATGACTACATGTTAAATATTACAACACTGGCTATAGATGTTTATCAGAGTTATTTAGTTTTAGTTTTAGTTATTGAATATAGAAAGTGTTAATCGATTGCACTTCCAGCAATTCCATTGTCTCATTTCTTATTTGGTTTATTTTTCTATGTAGTTGGAATGCTCCACATGTCTACCTAGTTTGGATGAAAATAATTTGATTTTAGAAGCATTAATTTGATATCTAATGTTTAGTTTTTCTTTTGAAATCTGAATAGTTTGTACAAGAAGTTGATTTCACTTTTGAATAAATATTTCTTACTTGTCTATGTTTTCATTTTCTAGATTTATATTATTGACTAGATGATATATCATTTTAATCATATGATAACCATCATATTAGAAAAAAGTATAGTTGGTGTGAGGGATCCTCAATCTAAATTTTCCAATTAGATATTTTTTAGTTATATCATCCTAATGCATCTTTCTAAGTAATTTAAAAAATTTGACATTTATTTAGAAGTCTTATGCTGAGTTGGCATAGTCCATTTTATTATCTCATTAAATTTGTAAAGTATTACCACTTAAAAAATTTATATTTAAATAAACTATTTATCTATTCCACAAGTGAGAGTTATTCATTTGTTTTATGTAGTAGTCTTTGTTGATTGGTACTAGACCTAGAATTTGATGACTATATTGGTTGTTTTTGCATTTTGAGTTGTATATGAGAAACAAAAAATTTATGGGATTGTATTGATTGACATGTTATTTTCTTATTTAACTATCAATATGATAATTAAGTTTATAAATAAAGTGTCAAAATTTATTATAGATAGCATTTTTAAAATCTACTATATAAATTTGTTTTACCAATTTGAAATATTAGTATGTAAAATAGAAATTTAGAAACTTGGCATATATTGTTAATTTATAATTACATTTTTAAAAATTAGTTTTAGATTGGATGAATTTAGAAACTTTGATATATGATATTTTTTTAAATATTACTAATTTATAGTTATATAATATATATTAATCTTTGACAATCAACAATTATCTCAAAGTGTAAAATGATCAAACTGTCATAAGAAAAGCAAGACGACAAGCAAGGGTGACTATCAAATTCTGGGCTTGATTGGTACAAATCAGAGGCTACTTCTGGTGTAGAAAGGAAAGCAATAAAGCATCCAACATATATAGGTGTAAGAAAAAGGAAGTGTGTAATGTGAAATTCAGATATCATAGTTGCAAAATATGTTTGGGCTCATTTCCAACACTAGAAATGCAAGCTTGGGTACATAATGCAATTGCTTGGTTGTCAAAGGGGACTCTGTCAAAATATATTCTTTAAATTCCTTCACTCCCATTCATTATCTATTAGGGATATGTAAGCCAATATGATAAGAGTTGTTTATTCAAAACTAAAAGAGAAATTATCCTAGCATACATCCACCAACAACCACAATGATTGAGGGTCGGGATCAGATTCAAGAAAATATTCAATTTAAGATATCTATCTTCAATTAGGACAAACCTATTGCACAAGATCAAGAAGACGTGTTCACATCAATTTGGGATTCAAATTGGATGAATGAATGTTGTGTTTATATTTGTAAATAATGTAATCCATTCATTGTGCATAATTTGAAGTCAAAATTATACAACAATGTATTTAGAAGCTACATAAATTTGAGAAATGTTAAAAAACTTTTCTTTGGTTGATTATTGGGGACTCTACTAATTTGAATGAAATAAAAGAATATTTATATTTTTACTGTGTTTTATGTTGTACAATTTTATCTATTCTTTCATCTTTATAGACATAGGTTTATATAAGAAAGGATGCAATTAGGTCTAGAATTTAACTGTCAAGCATGCCTGTAATCTGAATTTTTTTATGACGGTTGGATCATTTTAATGCCTTTCATTTTAAATTTTAAGAAAATATTTATTGTCAAATTTTTTTATGGATAATTTAATAAATTATTTTTAAATTTAAATAATTTTTTAATATAATTTTCAATATATTAAATATTTATTTTTTAAAAAAAATTAGGATACAAAACATAGACTTATAAAAAACAAAATAATTAAAGGTCAAGAACTCTTCTTGACTTTGTGTTTTTCCATATATGATATATTTCTTTCTAGTTTACATCATTTATGTCACATTTATTTAATGACACTCTCATTAATGGATCTAGTGTATCCAAACCTAGATTTGACTTTTAGACATCTTTGATGATATTTTGTTTTGAAAATCCTTTTTCACAATAAATATTAGTTGTAGGAATAGTAAGAACATGTCATAACTTCATCATATGAGGATAACTTTTATGACAATACTATGTATTATGAAAAAATCTCCATGCATATTTCATTTTGAAACCATCACAACTCAAATGCAATGCATCAATGAAAGATTTTATCTCCCTTTTGTAAAAATTAAAATAGCTATAGCTTATGTACCTACATAAACAAATATAGCATTAGTAACTATGTAGAAAATTATTCTCTACAAATATTGAAAAGTTGCATAAAATTTACCTTATGTGATTTGATATGATGAAGAATATACAAGGGTTACCATACTAGTAACCTCATGGGAGCCCTGGCTATCTTGGTTGTAGTGGAATAGTGCTATCAACATTGTTGGAAAAGAATTATATGTGAGACTGACTCGTGGGTGGTTGTGAATTTATTGAATAACAGGAACCTTATGCATGTGGATTGGCATTTGGCTCTAGTTATTTAGCAAATCATTCAATTATGCAATTTTTTGGATTCTGTGTCTTTTATGCATATCCCTCATGAGAGGAATGTTGTGGCTGACTGTCTGGCTAAATGGGCCTCTGAGCATGGGCCAAATTGGAACATTATTGATCATAGGATGCTTCCCCTTGATTTATCTCAAATGCTGGTTCAACTTGTGGACCAGGATAAAGCTTTGTAGTTCTCTTTGCTTCTTGTGTTGTTCTGCTCTCTTTGGTATTCAATAAAAATTTTACCCCTCTTTTAGTTGATTTAATATGGTAAAGAAGAAGAGTTTTGAAAACTACATAAAATTTACCTTATGTGATCCAATATGATGAAGAAGAAGAATTTTGAAGCTACAATAAAATGAAATATAATTGTTTGATAAGAATTTTTTTTTTAGTGATATGATTGTTTTATACATATACAAATTGAAATAAATATAAATTATTAACAAATTTAAAAATCTCAAATTTTCAACAAGTTTCTTAATTTTTCACATTTTATTTGAAAATAATTCTAAATATAATAATAAAAAATAAGTACAAATTATTCATATATTAAAAATTTATTAATATTTTCAATTTAATAATAAGAAGATTTTAAAACATAAAAGATTTTATTTATTAGATAAAAAATATAAAATCACAAAAATATTAAATAAACTATGAAACTTTCTAAAATTCATATATTTAATTTTAAAAATGTTAAATCAATATAAATATAAACAAGTTTCTCAACTCGTATGCTTTATAAAGAAAATTTTAAAATAATAATAATTACAAATTACAATGGTTAATGCGAAAATATAAAAATATGAATGTAAAATAAGTATATAAAATATGTGTTAACTATAACATAATAGTATTATTTATTAGTAATTTGAGTTTTTAAAATTCTCATATTTTATATTCTAATTTATTATTAATATACACAAACATATATTAATATGTCTGTGTTATATTTTATCATACAATTATTCTATATATTTTATATAATGATATATCTATATTATTAACTAAAGTATTATATTATTTCTATAAGAGATTCTGACAGTTTATTAAGAAATTTAACTATCAAATTTATGATTTTAAAATTAAATTACAATAATGAATATTCTATGTTTTAAAAAATAATTACAAGATTGGAAATAGAAAAATTTAAATGACTTAAATAAGATAAATAGAAAAAAAATTACTGCAAAATAAGAAAGTTTATTTCCTAATTTTAAAAGTCAATATAAATATTAAGCCCCCATTTTTAAATCTTCATAATAAACAAAGAAGAACTTTTTAGAGATAGACTATACTAAAAAGAAAGAAATTGTGTTGAAGATACACATTTTAGATAATATGAATTCATAATAGAAATAATAAATTAAAATTTGTAGTCATTTACAATTAATTAACATGAAATATTTGAATAAAGTAAAAAGAAAGAAGTCATTTATAATTAATTTTTAACTCAGAATAAAGATAAAGAAAGAAGTCATTTTTGGAAAGAACCTTCTGCTACTATGAAAAATTTATAGGATCTTTGTAAAATATGTTTAAAAAGATGTTGCCATTTTAGAAGGAAATGTTTGTGTTCTTAATTAGTTGAATGTATAATCTATTTTTTATTTAAAAAATATAATATTTTTTTTTTGGTTAATAATATATTAGAATCATGAGAATGTGGAGAAGCGTTGGCTGCCGGCTGGGCTAGGGTTTTTCCCCTAGCCTGTTCTTGGTGTTGGATCTTTACTATTTTTCTGTTCTGTTTGGATTGCTAGCTACTGGACATAATTTGCATCAGTGTTTTTGGAAATCTTCTGCAGTCAATTTTGGATTGGGGTTTTATTGTTTGCATGGCAGGGCCTGGGATTTCTTCTCCGTTGGTGAGAACAGATGGTTCTTCTCCAACTATGCATGCAATGCGATCTGAATCGTTTTATTCAGGGGAGAGCTCCAAGCTGAAAAAAGTTAATGGTTATTTTCTGCATAGCCATGATCGCCCTGTTCTGGTTATTCCTCCAACGGCTATAATGGAAGACATTGATTATTGGACCAAGCATGCTTTGATATGCAACTTTCTTGGAATTCGGATTTCCCTATCCACTCTTGAGGCATGGATCCGCTGCTCATGGCAGGTGGAAGGCGATATGGAGATTATGTTGGTGGGGAATAGTTATTTTTTTTTCGTATTCTCTTGCATGTCTGATCAGGATCGTGTTTTTGAAGGAGGCCCTTATTTCTACAACCATGTGGGGTTATTTGTCAAACCTTGGCATTCAAGTTTTAATTCTACTGAGGATCTCCCTTCAACAGTGCTAGTTTGGGTTTGCTTGCCTCGTCTTCCCTTGGAATTTTGGCGTGAAGACATCCTTCGACAAATTGCTGCTTTGTTGGGGAAGTCGGCTGCGATTGCACATCAATCCCTCGATAAAAAGATTATTTTTTATGCTAGAATTTGTGTTGAAATTAATTTGAATAACCCATTACCAGATTCTTTGGAAATTTATATGGGGGATTTTTCTTGGTTGCAACAGTTAGATTATGAATCTCTCCCTTTTCGTTGCCGAATTTGTCATGAGTATGGTCATTTACTGCATCAGTGCCCCTGTAACTCAAGTTTCAAAGGAGTGGATGGTTCTACAGCTGGCAATACTAGTGGTTTGGCAGATAATACAGGGAAAGGACAATCTCAAATGGTTAATACTACCAAGGGGATGAATCCGCAAGATCCTACAGGTAAGGGTAAGGCTCAAATGCAGGATAAGGATGGATTTACCCCTGTTCCCCCTCATGCTAAGGGCTATGGTCAAAAGAGGCCTTTGAAAGAAAGATTATCTGATTCAGGTTTTAACCGCTTTGAGGTGCTGGATAGTATGGTTCTAGAGGAGGGTATTCCTCCTCCTATCTCTTCTGATCCAGTTTTCCCAGATGAGAGATCTATTCCTAATGATGTTTGTGGGGCATCCCAAGTTGTAGTATATCAGAACTGTGAGGTCCCTATAGCTCTTGTGATAGAGGCTCTGGTGACTCCTGCAGTGTTGGAGGATAATGATGTTGTTTTAGCTGATTTGGTTAAGGATGTGCTACCATCAGGTAAGGGCAAGGGTTCTCCTCTCCCCTTGGTGTTGATGTCTCGACCCTATAAGTGGGCTTCTTCTACTCCATCTCTAAGGAGTGGGTGCAAAATAGACCAAGAGAAGATTAAACTCACAGGAGATATATTGATTGAGTCTGGTTCAGTGAAACCTTTGGATTCTCATTTTCCCAATTCTACCCAATGATGATTATTCTCTCATGGAATGTAAGGGGGTTGAATAGCATCCCTAGACAAAAGGCTATTCATAACTTGGTGGTTGATCATAGCCCTGATGTTTTTTGTATCCAAGAGACTCGGCTCTCTATGGAGTCTATGGTCCAACATGCCTCTAGTATTTGGTCTCGTGGCCAATGCGAGTGTGTTGGGGCAATAGGCAGTGCGGGTGGTTTAGCTATATTTTGGGATCCTCAAAAATTTCTCCTCTTGGCTGGATGTCTTCTCACTTAGCTCTCTCTATGGTAGCTTCTGCTCTAGACTCAGGAGAGGTAATCATGGTTACTAATGTGTATGCACCTGTTGATCTTGTGGGAAAGGAGGAACTTTGGGAACATATTCAATATGTTAGAAATTGTCATCCTTATCATCCTTGGGTGTTAGTAGGGGACTTCAATTCAGTTTTAAGTGTAGAGGAGAAGCATGGTGGTTTGGCTAGATTGGGGCCTTCTTCTGCTCTTCTTCGGCAACATATATCTCTTTTGCATCTCTCTGATGTTAAACCTTCTAATGGTCTCTATACCTGGAATAATCGTAGGACTGGTGTTGCTGCTATCTCAAAACGTCTGGATAGATTTCTTGTTTCTTGCTTCTGGGTTAGTGGCACCCTTACTATCTCTTCAGAAATCCTTGATTGGAGAGGTTCAGATCATTGGCCAATCAAATTTTTCGCTATAGGGGCTTATGTTCCGAAGCATCCTCCTTTTAAGTTCTAATTGATGTGGCTTCGGGACTCCTCTCTTCATGATTGTGTTTTTTGTTGGTGGAAAGATGGTGCTCCTGCATATGGTACTGCTATGTTCTCATTTTCTAAAAGGCTTCAATATGTTAAAAGGTAGCTCAAGATATGGAATAGGGAATGTTTTGGGAACCTTCACTTTATGAAGAGGCTTGCTCAAGAAGATCTCGATGTCATCACAAGGGAGATTAGAGATCGAGGTTTCTCAGAGGATCTTGGAAAGGCTGAATCCCTTGCTTCTAGAGCTCTAGAAGAATGGGAACTTTGAGAGGAAATTTTTTGGAAGCAAAAGGCTAGAGTTGATTGGCTCTAGGAAGGTGATTGTAACATTGCCTTTTTCCATAAAATAGTGCAATCTCGCCAGAATCAGAGCACTATCTCTTCTTTGGTTAATTCTCAAGGTATCCAACTAAATTCCTTACCAGCTTTGTTCTAGGAGGCTATTTGGTACTTCTCTACCCTCTTCTCTAAGGACTCTCCTCCTACTGATAATGAAGAAAATCTTATTTTGTCCTATATTCCTTCCCTTATCACTCAGGAAATGAATGATTATCTCATGCATCCTATTTCTTTGGAAGAGCTGGAGGAGGTGGTCTTTGGCATGCCTAAGGGGAAGGCTCCTGGTCCTGATGGCTTTCTAGTTGAATTCTTTTAGGAATTTTGGGACATCATTAATCATGATTTGTTGGAGGTGGTTAAAGAATCCTATGCTAGCAAGCAAATTCTTTGAGCTTTGAACTCTACATTCTTGACTCTTATTCCTAAGAGAGAGGGTGCTAATCATTTGGAGTATTTTAGACTAATTGCCTTATGTAATGTGGTTTACAAAGTTATTACTAAGTTGATTGCTAAGAGATTGAAAAGGTGGCTTCCCATTATTATCTCAGAAGAACAAGGTGGTTTTGTTGCTGGCAAACAAATTTTGGATGGGGTGGTTATTGCTACTGAGGCTATTCACTCTATGGCTACTTCAATGGAGAGAGCCATGTTTGTTAAGCTGGATATGGCTAAGGCCTATGATAGAGTTAAATGGAGCTTCCTAAGGAGTATTCTTTTTTTTTTTGGATTTAGCTCTGACTGGGTGAGTTGCATTATGAGTTGTGTTACTTTTGCCTATTTTTCTGTTCTGATTAATGGTCAACCTTCTCAACTATTTGGTTCTTCTAGAGGCCTCTGCCAGGGTGACCCTCTCTCCCCATATCTATTCATCATCATGGCTGAAGGCTTGGGAAGATTCATTAAGCATCAGGTGTCCCAGAATTCTATTCAAGGCTGGCGGTGGGGTAATGGCTTACCTTCTCTTTCCCATATTCAATTTGTTGATGATTATGCTCTCGTTGGTCTTGCTAGGATCAAGGAAGCTGAAGCCTTTCGACATGCTTTGGACGTTTATTTGGAAGCTTTAGGCCAGAAATTTAATGAGCACAAATCTTCCATTTACTTTTTTAACACTCCTGATTCTATTCAGCACAAGATTGTTGGTATCCTACGATTTCAAATAGGATCACTTCCTTTGACTTATCTTGGCATCCCTATTGCTATTTCCAGGCAGCCACGTCTCTTCTAGAAAAATTTGATTACCAAGCTTCAGGATAAGGTAAATCATTGGACTCATAGATGGCTCTCTATTGCTGCCCGGGTTACTCTTCTTCAAGCTTTTATCCAAGCTCTTCCTACTTATCGAAGCATGGTTCATGTTGCACCTATTTACTTTCTCAAGGAGTTTGATGCTCTTTCTCCACAATTCCTTTGGAGTGGTAATTTTCATAGTACTAAATGGACCTTGGTTAATTGGGCAACTATTTGTAGGCCTAAAAAGGAGGGTGGTCTTGGTCTTCGATCTACTCTATTGAGTAGTCAAGCTTTGGCTGCTAAACTTTATTGGCGATGGTGCTCTGGACAACATCAAATTTGGGCTTGTATTATCACTCATAAATATTTTTATGGTGCTGATCCTTGCTCTATTTCTGCACTTCCTCTTGAAGGTCATGGCTCAATGGTTTGGCATACTTTGAAGATAGGTGCGGTGTTGGTAAAGAGGGGTCTATTTTGGATATGTAAAGGAGGTTCTCAGGCTTTGTTTTGGTCTGATGCTTGGGATGGATTCCCTTCCATTTTATCCATATACCCTCATCTGCAGCCTCTTTGTGACTCTTTTCTTGCTGCTGGATGGGATAAAGTGGCTCATTACAAGACTCCTTATCAATTGGGACATGTTGTTGGTTACAGATGGAAGAATTCTTCTGATTGGCCTCCTGGAGGTATAGACATGGATCATCAGGAGCTTTCTCAAATTTTAGCCTCTAGAGAGTGTTCTTCTTTGCTTGGTCCAGATGTTTTGGCTTGGGGCGGTACCTTGTCTGGTAAATATCATGTCTCTACTGGGTATCAGGAGATAACTAGACAATTATTTGGGGATGCTGAGGTCCCTTGGTGGAAGCAAGTTTGGAATAAAGTTTCTTGGTCCAAGTGCAATTTTTTCATGTGGCTAGTGGCTCACAACCGTTGTCTTACCTGGGATAATCTTTGTAAGAATGGATTTCAGGGCCCCTCTTATTGTGTTTTGTGTGGTAATGGAGAGGAGTCTATCTCCCATCTGTTCTTCCATTGCTCCTATTCTACTCAGATATGGTACCTTTGGTGGCACACTTGGGGTTGCTCTTGTCGGCATGCTTCCTCTTTACCTGAGTTCTGGGCTTGCTTGGGTACTACTCCCTCCAAGTCTTCTTTTCTCCATGCTGCTTGGATTTTTGGCCCATCTTTCATGCTTTGGCATATCTGGTTGGAGAGGAATCATCGCATATTCCAAGATTTTCGGCTTGATGTTTTGCATCTTTGGTGGAAAATATCACATTCTCTTCAGGAAACTATTCTTGTGAAGTGTGAGCTTGATGGGGGTATGGATTCGGTTGATCTTGCTATCTGTAATTGCCTCAATTTTCATCTGTAGGATGGGGCTGCAGCTCATAGGTTTCCTTCTATGTCCAAATAGCTTCATCATCAGAGGAAGGGTTGGGTTAAATGAGATGGGCACTGGACTCCTCCTCCTTGTGGAGTTCTGAAAATTAACACTAATGGTTCTTCCCGTGGGAATCCTGGTTCAGCTGGTATTGGTGGAGTGGCTTGTTGTAGTTCTGGGGATGTTAATTTTTTCTTCTCAGTTCATAAGGGTGATTATACTAACAATCTCATGGAAGCTCATGCTATTTTATATGCTGTGGAATAGTGTTTCTTGCGGGGATGGAGTAAGATTATCTGTGAGTCTGATTCCCAGGTAGCGGTGAACATGCTTTCTTTGCAAGAGCTTGAGGATGTTAGTTGGCAGCTGGCTACTATTGTTAAGCAAATTATTTTCTTCTCTTCCTCTTTTTAGTTCATTAGGTTCACGTATGTTCCTCGTGAATGGAATAGAACTGCTGATTGTTTAGCCAAATGGGCATCTAGTCATGATCCGGGTTGGAATATTAAGGATAGGAGGCAACTGTCCTTTGAGATGGTGCAAGAATTTGATGATCTTGTTGCTCAGGATCAAGCTCCTTGTTGAGCTTTCCTTGTTGTATTCCTTTCTGCCTTAATAAATTTTTACCCCTCTTTTTGCAAAATAATATATTAAAATATTCTTTCAATTTGGAATAATTTAGTCAAGCCTTAGTATTACTTAATTCAAATAGAGAAAATATGCATACAATGATGTAAATTTTGATCATTAAAAAACAAATTATATGCTCAAATGAAGTATTTTTTACACTATTCCAAACAACATATAAGATATTTTATAAATCATCATTTCCAATTCTGCTACGAATTATCTTAAAACTTAGCCTTAATCCAAAACATAGTCCTAAGCCTAAACATAATGTAAATAATGTAAAAAATCAACATTCATTGAAGACATACTCTAAACCCTAGCTCTAACCATTATGTAAACCATAACTATAACCAAAATCTCAACCCTAATTTAATAATTATAATAGAAATCCAAAGTTATAACTCTGACCATATTTCTAATCCTCAAAAATAGCCATAACCCAAAACTTAGCCCTATAAATTAGACCAAGCAGTTAGATATTATATCAAATTTTATAAATAAAGAAAACCTTAGAAATATATTCAAACCTATAAAGATAAAAATTAATAGAAGGTTTGGAAGTAATGTCAAATATTTAAAGTTAAGAGAAACATTTGAAATAAATTTGAGTTTACAAATAAAATCAAGTTATATATATATATATATATATATATATATATATATATATATATATATATATATATATATATATATATATATATATATATATATATATATATATATATATATATATATATATATATATATATGTATATGGGTATGTGTAGCATCATAGTGTGCATAAAAGTGGCAATCTAAAAAATCTATAGTTCTAAATATCTCAAACCATTTCAAAATTGAATAAACGTTTTTCCCACCCACCTTGATACTAAATGAAAACAATTAATATCTTTATAAGGTCTACTATATCTTTTGACACCAAACCTATATGGTCAACTTTAAAAACATCCTAAAAATATACTTTTAGCTTATTTTTATGTGATTTTTACTTCAAACATGTAGTTGATGACTTTTTTTCTACCAAAATTTGATTAAATAAAAAGGGTTTCTTAAGAATGTTGTTATGTTTCCATAAATGTAAGGTTTGTCAAATTATGAGTTTAGTAAGTAATTATTACTTATTTTCTAATGGAGTTATATATAAAGTGTTGAGTAACACACTACTTGAAAACAACTATTACTTTCAAATGGTACAACATTTTTTAAATCCAAAGATGCATCACATTCTATGTTTCTTCTACTATAAGGAAAAAAAAATGAAAATTTGAATTTTGCAGAGTTTTGAATTAATTAAGGTGGTCAGACATGAGAGTTTTTTTTATTCCAAAAATACTAAAGTCAAAAATTAATTAATTATTATTTATTTAGAATAAAAATACCCAAAAATATGTGTCACATCTAGGCACGAGTCTACTACTTATATCAAGAATATTATTAAAAAGTATTATCAATTAATTTGACTAAGGTGGTCAAACATACATCTACTTCTTATTTTTATTTTGAAATTTTTGTAGTATTGCTTTAAAATTCAAAATTTTGACCAATCAATTTTTATTATTTTGAGATAAGTTTTACTAGTTTAGAAACTAAATTCAATTTTCTAGAGATTATTTTCTTTCAAATTTTTGATATAAACTTAATAACAAGTAGAAAATCGAATGTCAAATTGACATAATTTTTTATTCCCACTTAAGAGCATAGTTTAGTTGACCATGATCCTGTACATGCCCCCATATATATGTATGTATGTATGTATGTATCGATCAAAAGGTGTGTGTGTGTGTGTGTGTGTGTGTGTGTGAGAGAGAGAGAGAGAGAGAGAGAGAGAGAGAGAATGTAATCTCAAGGATAAAACTTATGCCAGTGCTCATGCAAACCAAAACTCTATTTTTTGTCTTAAATTTAGTTGTATTTACTTGATTTTTTAATTTTCCAAAGGAAACCTATTGGATTAAACATATTTTTTAACGAACATATAAAATGTATAATATATCATATATTTAGTAATTATAATTGACTCTTTTTTTAGATTCACTATAATATTGTCTTTCACTCTTGTCCCACGAGCACTACTAAAAAATAAAAATATATACATATATCCTTCTCGAGGTGCCTCAAAAGAATATCTCTTGGTTTATTTTATATATATATATATATATATATATATATATATGGGTATGTGTAGGATCATGATGTGCCAAAAAGTGGCGATCTAAAAAATCTGTAGTTTTGAAATATCTCAAACCATTTCAAAATCTATTCCAACTTTTTTTCCACCCACCCTAATACTAAATGAAAACAATTAATTTCTTTATAAGGTCTACTATATCTTTTGATACCGAACCTATATGGTCAACTTTAAAAACATACTAAAAATGTGCTTTTGGCCTATTTTTATATGATATTTACTTCAACATGTAGCTGACGACTTTTTTTCCACCAAAATTTGATGAAATGAAAAGGGTTTCTTAAGAATGTTCTTATCTTTCCATAAATGTAAGTTTTGTCAAATTATAAGTTTAGTAAGTAATTATTACCTATTTTCTAATGGAGTTATGTATAAAGTGTTGACTGACACACTACTTGAAAAATAACTATAAATTTTAAATGGTACAACATTTTTTAAATCCCAAAGATGTATCACATTCTATGTTTCTTCTACTATAAGGAAAAAAATGAAAAATTGAATTTTGAAGAGTTTTGAATTAGTGAAGGTGGTCAGACATGAGAATTTTTTTATTCCAAAAATACTAAAGTCAAAAATTAATTAATTATTATTTATTTAGAATTAAAATATCCAAAATTATGTGTCGCATCTAGGCATGAGTCTACTACTTATATCTAGAATATTATTAAAAAATATTATCATTTGATTTTGATTAATGTGGTCAAACATATGTCTATTTCTTATTTTTGTAATATTACATTAAAATTCAATATTTTGACGAATATTTTTTTTTTTTTATAGATAAGTCCTAGTAGTTTAGAAACTAGATTCAATTTTCTAGAGATTCTTTTCTCTCAACTTTTTGATATAAAGCTAATAACAAGTAGAAAATTGCATGTCAAGTTGACATAACCCTAATTTTCTAATTTTTTATTGCCACTTAAGAGCACATTTTGGTTGACCATGATCTTGCACATACCAATGTGTGTGTGTGTGTGTGTGTGTGTGTGTGTGTGTGTGTGTGTGTGTGTGTGTGTGTGCACGTGTGCGTGTGCGTGTGCGTGTGCGTGTGTGTGTGTGTGTGAACAAAGTTCATGAATAATGTTGATAGCCAAGGGTTAGATTTTGTTAAATTTTTATTAATTTAATTTTATCATTCCAAATGATAAAAGTTTATGTATGCAAGATTAAAAATAAATTATCATCCAAAATTAATTCTAAGTAGACAAATATTTTTGGCTGAAGAATTGTAGGTCACATGGGGCTTAAAGGGTTTGGATATATATTATTTAAATTTCATTTTTTTGATTAAAAATTATTAATGAATTTTTAAATATTTAATTAAACATTGCAACAAAAAAATGTGACAAAAAGTTTAGAATTCTCCTCATCTTTTAGATGAGGAGAGAAATTCAAGTTAAGAGTCAAAATATTTTCAAATTGAAAAGGATATTTATCTTGCAACATAGAATAAATTACTATGATAGTCAGATCCAATCCTAACAATAGAAGAAATCAAACACTCATGAATGATGTTCCAACTTAAGGATAACATAAATCTATGTAGTCTAGCTTGAGTCAAGTTTTTTCTAGGGTGCATGTTGGACCAAGTAAAACTCCCACCCTACAAGTCCAAATCCTAGAGCTTCCCCCCAAAGATGAAACTATGGAGATCAAGCATTGAGCCTAAAAAGTCAATGATACCTCATTATTTTTCTGAGGAAAAAAGAGGAGTGTTGAAATCACTCATCACCATAACAAACTCAAAGTTTTTGGAATTTCTACCTAGAAGGATTTGCTCCCAAAAAGTCTTCCTAGCCCCTACCTTATTTGGGGTCTAAACATTATTCAGGTTCCACTCCAGGTCCATGTATGCATGAGTAAAAGCCATGTGTTGCACTTTCTTACTATTGCATAATTCAAAGTTAGTCACAAGGGTTGATTTCTATAGGGTGACAAACTAACTAGATGCTCCTTTAGAGTATATTGAAAAATAAAGAGAAGAAAGCTAGATATACTTGTTGATTGAAGAAAAATAAGAGGTAGACAATTTGGTTTCTTATAACATAGCGATATTCAAATTAAGATCTTTTAAAAGATTTTTCACTTTACCTCATTTTTTGTAGACAATTGAGACCCTTCATATTCCATTAAACTAAAGTTATTGAGAATATTTAGAAAAATATTTCTAAGAGTGCTTTGGCTCCCATTAGAAATTTATTTATAACGCCTTGCCAAGGGATCCAAAAGAATTAACCTAAAGTTTTACTAAGTTTTCCAAACAATTTTTTTTTTTTAATCATGAAAGAAATACCATTCATATCAAACACATAGTAGCAGAAGCAATAACATACATACAACTAAAAGCATACATAAGCATACATTACAGGTTACATTCCTTAAGGTCCCAAGACGTTGAGTTACATTTAATCTAACTAGTACTAAGTCTAATAACTACCACATCCACATGAAAGAATAATTAAATGTTCACTATTCATAATATTCATTTGTTTTGGATGCCTCTTGGAAATTAAATTCGAAATGCTCAACATCCACTATACATGTCATAGGGCACAAAAAGCTTAAAAGATTAAACATATGTAAAAATAAAGATACATCATCCTCATTGAATCTGTGATACAAGTACAACAAAGTAAATGAAACCAATAACATACATGATACATTCATCCATCAATAAAGATATAACAACCATCGTAAAAGATAACCATCCATCATAAAACACATCTAATATAAGTGTGTGGTTCCTCCCAACCATCAATAGCATCATTAGACCATTGTGGTCCCTAGCCATCCCCCATGCATAACATCTCGAGTCACCGAAGAGATCATCGGTATTATCATAGTAGGGATGTCACTCCTAAAACATACTACAACATATGCAAAAAGAAATCTAACATGCTACAACATATACATAAAGAAATCTAACATGCAAGAATAAAGAGTAAGATGATCCTACAAAGCAAATAACATCATCTATCACATGCTAATCATCAATATAAAGAAACATGTCAATAATTATGTCTTTCATAAGATATAACATCCATCATAAGACCCGAGAACAAAATGAAGGTAAATGCCAACAAAAAAAGCACTAGAGGAGATAGTCTCAAGTCTCAAACAAGATATCAAATTGTACAACACAAATACTCTTTAAGTCCAGGAATCCTAAAAGTACACTAGCTCAAGGTTCTATCATAGAATGACACCTAATTCCTAGAGGCACAACAAAGACATGTAGGAAACCTCCTATGTAAGCAGGAAAGTGTCATCGCACGGATCATGCTAGAGTTACCCTGGTAGTCTCTCAATAGACCTTGGGCCCCTAGTGATCCCTATGGATCCACTGGTATCCTCTCATACTAAGAAGGCATACTACACAATGCAAGGTCAAAACCAAGCGTTCTCTCTACTCCCATCCTAGTCTGTACTAGCACTCGAGGCATGGGTGAGAACATACAATTATCTTATTAGGTTCATTTTAATCCCCATTTAGTGTAAATGTTTTCACTTATTAAATAACTTACAATGAGTTACCCTGGTAGCCACTTAGGGCCTCGACCCCCATTGTAAGCCACTTCCCAACACTACAAGTAGATAACCTACCCTAAGCTCATGGAATCATAAATCACAAAATCACCACATTCCTATACAAGTGACTAAAAAAATACCAAAAGATAATCCACAATAAGAACATCAAATCTCCATGAGCAACTTAAAAGCATCTATTGATAATCATGACCACAATAGTTCTCTATTGGAAACTGAAGGTATCAATGATAATCACAATATCCATCAGTCCTCAACAAGCAACCATAAGGAATCTCAAAATAAATCACAATATCCATCAGTCCTCAACAAGCAACCGTAAGGAATCTCAAAATAAATCACAATATCCATTGGTTCTCAACAAGCAACCAAAAAGGCATCTCAAAGAAAATAATACTGATTGAAGACTCCAAAATGGTCAAGTCAAAACATGTCACAACATGACAACATCAAGAATAAATCAACACTTTAGTCCCATCATGGTGATTGGAAAGTAGTCCAAGTATAACTGATCGATGACTCAAAAATTATGGTTAAGCTGAGTGTCTCATACACATATAACTCAACTTCACACAAGAAGATTGATGAGCATCAATGCATAGAAAATACAAACATTTCAATATCAGTTCACTGCAAAGTTCCAAATTCCATTTCAATGTGAGTTTTCAAATTTAAAGAGGCACATCTTATTCGATATAGTTTAACCCTTTCATTTCAACAAATAAAATACAAAATTACCCCAATCAAATTCCCAAAATAATAAAGATACAAATACATGTTTTTAGTTTGCTCTTGAAGTCACATGGTTATGCCAAGTATGAGGTATCTGTGTTTTTTTTTTTTTTTTTTTTCGGGTATATTTCAAATGTACAAGATTCTTCATTTAACCTCCAAATCAACATAGAATTATCCCTCTATTTCTTAAAAACAATTTTCTAAAATAATCAGAAGATAATTATTTACTTATTTAGATCATTGAACTAGTTCCCATTTACTTTTGGAAAAAATCATTTGCAGTACTTACTAAAATCAATGTTAAATAAAACTCCCCTTAATTCCAAGAAATGACTTCCATTGTTCAAGTTATTGAATTAAGACCTATCAACTCCCAAATAAATAATTTATGATTTCCTAAATTACTCTACAAATAAATATTTTGAATCACTTAAATCATTACGATTATAATCTAATGATCTCTTAATGAATTTAATTCCAACTCAAGAATGAATTAATCCTCATTAAATACTTCCCTTTTAAATTTTCCCTCAAATAAATTCCATTTATTTATATTATTAAAATAATGCTCTTTGAATTTTCAAGAAATTCATCTTGACTCTATTAAACCAATATTATAATAATTTCAAAACTTGAATTAAACATCTTCCTTCATTAATTGATCTTAATTTTTCATGCCCATAGTTTCTAACCCAAAATGAAACATAGATTCTATTGAAGAAAGGCATGATTTAGATAACTATTTTCTGCTACAAATTTTCAGATCTACACTATAAGGAAACAAAACTTTTATTAACTAATTTATTTAAACTCGAAAGAGCATTGAATTTAGATTTCCATTTTAAAGTCTTTCAAATATAAATCTTAATAAGACCAGCTTGAATCAAATAAGAAGGCTTAGCTTTTATAAATTTCATTTACATTTCTTTGCAAGACACAATAAAGAAAACTACAAATACTCAAACAATGCTCATTTTCCACCCTACCAATTAATGGCATCATGAGGCCTCTTGTGCCCTAGCCATACCCCCGAGCAAGAACTCACTACATCTAAGGATCATAGATGTTATCATATGAGTGAGTTCTAATACAAGAACAATATTTTAAACTACACTTGTTACACATTTTAGACTTACATGAATCCGACTCAAAGAGAAATACTACAAAGAAAAGGGATAAAAAGACTCATCTCTCTCTCAAGTTCCCTCTTGATCTTATTCTCCTCATACTGGTTCTACCATCATCTCTCCCCTTCTCCATTCTCCTCCTTCCCTATTCTGCATATAACTTCCCCTTTTCATCTCCAACAATGGTGCATAGTCAATCCTTCGAAGTCTCCCCCCCCTTCTTCTTCCAAAACCCTTTTTTCCTTTTAATGAAGGCACATGGCTCTCTTATCAATGTGTCATAACCCATTGTCTCCCACTACTCATTTTCGTCACATTTGAAGTGGGGTCCTTTTGAGGTGTCATAATGTAAGTTTTAACCATGATTTGACCCTCAACTAACCCCCAACCTTAGGTAGTATAAGTGGGTTAGGTTATTTTAACCCAAAATGCACTCTAGGGTCCATTTTAATGCCTCTTAAGTCCAACTTTAGATTACATCCGATTTTACAAGAATTTCACATGGAGATGGACTTTGATTATAGTACATGATTTGGCATAGATTCTTCAAAGGTCTTCATAATCATCCTCTGCACAATTCAAATTAAACATCAGTAACCCAAACCTATAAATATGTAATTGTAAACATTAATACATGTCCTTGATTGAACCATAGATCAACACATTAGACCAACATCGTATTCTAACATCATTTTCTTAAGAATCATATGTCTATGAAAAATTATTTACAAATGTGTATCATTCATTCTACTATAACCACTTCTCTAATTACAACATTTTAAAGAATAGTAGCCACATTAATAATTCATAACATATGTATCATAACACCTTACACATCAATTTCTTACCATAGAGTCCAAATCTATAATGAGATGGGGTATTACATACTACCCCTTTGCCCATTGACTTTCTCCTAGAAGTCACAAATGTTTTATGACATCACTCCCATATTTAGATTATTATTCACATCAACGATCTCTTCATTTAAATTGATTGGCAATTTCTTAAAAATTCTTCAAGCATAGGTACTTACTCTCACTAATTATAGGAATCAACTCATAACATCTCTTAGAATAACATAACAAGCATCCCTAATGTTCACTGTGTTATCTACATTCTAACCATTTTTGTATTTCTTTATTTTTAAATTAAATGATGCATAATTCACTTCAAAATGATAATCTCATAACCCAAACTTGATTTCCATTTTCACAGTCACCCTATGTAAAATGTATTCATCACAACAAAATATCTATTTAATTCAATTGGCCATAATTTCAATTACAAAACTATCTAATTGTCATGACAACGTAAGATGAACAATATAAAATATTTACCCATAAGGTAACTCATGTTAGCTAATCAAAGTGTCAACATAAATTAGATATTTTGAATAGTGTGAATTAGGTCTAATGCTACCAGTCTCATAAACTACATGTCATATGTAAAGAGGTCCAACCATTTCTATTTGTAATCAGTGTCAATTTTATGAACAAAATCTATAGTTTATCATAAGTTGAGTCTAACTTTGCACATTAATTAAATAAGAAAGATTCTGCTATACAAAGTATCACATACACATTTGCACCTAATATTCAAATGGTTACAAATGATAAGTAAAACTTATTTAAACAATAGCAAGTCACATAAGGAACCTTCCTAATCATGTTATTGCATAAGCCATATAACGTTCTCTAATGACAAAATTAATATTTAGTTCTAATCAAATTATATTGTAGACAAATTAACGATCCTTCTAGTCCTTACTTGGATGTGACCTTACATAATTAAATAGTCATTTAATTAAATTAATTAATAAAGTATATAATTCGTAGTCTACAATTCTAAATCATTAATTTAATTAAACTAATATTTAATACAATTAATTATCAATATCTCGACAATAATTAATTACTAATAATTAATAATTTTATTAAACCATATTTAAATGCATTATTATTTAAATTAATAAATAATAACGCTCTCATAATAAGGATGTAATATAAAAATCTTAATAACAAATATTATTAATAAAATAGTATTTATCAATGACATAACAACCTTATTAAAATTCATTTTATAATATTAATAAATTAATTCTAAAATCTATTAATAAAACTTATTAAATATCAATAAGCTTCTTGTAAATCTTACTAATAATTTAACATCAAATCATATTCAAACCTAAATCAATTTATAAGTTAATCAAACTTTGAATAAAAAAAGCTTAATTAAAATCTATCAACTTTGATTGAAGCTGTTGTGCATAAATATTATACACTTCCATGCTATTGTCTACTTTCTAGAAATTGCCCTAACTTGTCAAACTTAAAATTTTCCTTCTTTAATTTGCTAAGAATGAGGTCGAGAGCTTCATCCCACCTCAAAGGAGGTGATACAACTCATCCACTACCTAACAGATCTCTGTAACTCCATCCTTGGATCTGTAATGGGGTAGCTCCGAGTCAAAATGAACAATTTCAGAAGAGACAATGTGAAGATTGTTGCCCAACACATTTGCTTTAAGAGACTGAGTAGAGCTATCCAAACCAAGAAACGGTGCATCTTTACGAAGTGCATAAGTAGCCCTGATCTTAACCTTCCTTGTATTGATCGAATAAATCCTCGATCTATTTCTGAGAGCTTTGAATGATTTGGGCTTACCTTTGTTTAAGTTGTGAAATGATGATATATGCTAGGAATGGGGATTGTAATAAAATATGAGTTGTGATCTAGTGGATAAAGCCTTAAATAGAGCACTATTAGAAAGGATAATTGCACACATAGATGGCCTATTTACTATCATTTGGGGTCTTACCACATAGATTTGCATTAAATGTAGCTATTTGCAAGTTGAGTTGACTATTTTGGTTTATCTATCACACGTGTACCTAGTTATAGTTGTTGGAATATTTAATACAACAATTGACATTTGCCCCTGGAGCCAAATGCCCACCTACCACCTGACGACCAATAGATTTAGTCATTGCATTATCTAAGAATTCAATCTTCCATGGGAGAAGAAAACATATTGAGATTAGATATCACTTCATCAGAGAGTTGGTGGAGAATGGGGATATCAAGATGAATTCTTGCAAGTCTAAGTAGCAGCTAGCAGACATATTTACTAAGCCTTTAGGCATTGGAATTTTTGTACAGCTAAGAGAGAGTCTTGGTGTAGTTGATGTGGATCAGTTGTGATCCTTGTTTTGTTTGGCTTAGGACAAAGGGGGGAGTGTTGGAATATTTAATACGACAGTTGACATTTGCACCTGGAGCCAAACGCCCACCTACCGCCTGATGACCAGCAGAACAAAAAGAAAACATAAATGCGGTGGGCGAGGTTTTCAAATTTTGAAAAAAGGGGGAAAAAAGGAATGTTTTATTCATTCATTTAGTCAGATTATTTAGTTTTTTGGCAGATCAAGCAGATCAGAGAGAAGTTGCAAAGCTGAGCAGAGAAGGAAGAAGGAAAGAAGTTTGTGCCTACAATTGCACGTGTTTCCCCTCCTCACTCAGTAAGTTTTTTGTTGTTTGGATTTGTCCTGTTGAAGCAGTGATTTCTCCAGGCACCATTATATGCAGCCATTAGAGTTGTAGGTTTAAAAGTTTATTGAAGTTTGAAGTATTATCAGTTTAGGGTTATTTTAGGGTTATCTGGTTGAAGCCAAATGCTCCCAAATTTTGTAATAGTTTAATGAAAGATTGAATAGAAAGCAAGCAACATACTTGATCTATTGTTCTTCATCTTCTATTCATTGCATTTGACAAGTTCGGTTGAAAGGTTAAAGCTTTGGCTTTCTGGTTTTAATGGTGAAAGCATTCACATTGAAATATTTCCTAAGTTATAATTTTTAAGTTTGAAACAGAACACTTGTCATCCTCTTTCTCAGTTGGAGCCAAGCTCACTCAGCATCCATTGGTGCCAAGCATTTCTTGCATGTGTGTCGAGCTCTTCTTGTGCCAAGCATTTTTTTTCAAGTGTCAAGCTCCTCTTTGTGCTGAGCTCACTCAGCACCTGCTACCTGTCACTCGGCATCTGTTGGTGCCGAGCAAATTTCCACTTGGCACATTCACACGCCAAGAAAAATTGGCACTCGAAAATTGTGAGTGCCAAGTAAAATTTTTAGGTTTAGGGTTGAATTGTGAGTTAAATTTAATTTGTATTTCTCACAATAGTTGTATGCCTATAGAGACATCTACCAATTAATGAATCCTCTTGTAGCCAAGAGCTTGGCTAAGTGCATCAACAGATTGACATGGCTTTTCAGGAAAGGGCACGACTACTGCATTTGGAGGATGTAAGGTTACGATCAATAATTTAATTCTTCATATAATATTTTGAATATAATAAATACTATTTTACGAGCATATTATAACCTAGAATAGAAAGTTTGGATCAACACCCTGGCCATTTCCTAAAATAAATAAGTGTATGGAGTTCAACTGATGCTCAACTAGCCATTTGGGCATTTCAATGACAGTAGTTCAGACTTTTCGCAATGCTTGTCAATTGTGTTCATTCATGAAACATGACAGGTAACTTGCTCAACCCAAAGCAACAACAAATAATCTATGAACTATAACATCTGCATAACGTTGTATGGGTGATGTGAAATGAGCATACAAGGGAGTTCCAAGACCATAAGGATGGAACTCGGGAGGAGTAAGATCTCCACTAAAGCAAAAAACTGCCTAAGACAAGCATTTTTCCATAAGAATCTAGACTAGCTATATTTTATTATTATTATTGCAATAGTTGTCATCTACTGATCACTGTCCTCAATTGACACTGGCAGTGATGAAGGGATTCTTTTGAAAAGAATTGTGAATCACGTAGTATAGGAGATAAAGAATGCGAAGGTACCATGCGATGTAGCTCCATATTTAGTTAGGCTAGGTGATGCTGTATGAGAGTTTGAATTAGTGAGATGTCTTGGAGATAATAGGAATGTAAAGATTGTGGGAATTTTTGGCATGGGTGGATGTGGTGAAACCACACTGGTGAAAGAGATATATAATAGAAAATACTCTTCCTTTGACAATGATAACTTTCTATTCAGAGTAAGGGAGAATCCATTGCATGAACTGCAAAAACAACTGCTGGAAGATGTTGTACATATGAATATACCATTCAAGGATGCAAGTGAGGGAAAGTTTATTTGCTACAATATTATATGTGAAAAAAAACCAACACCTCTAATGCCATCCCAATTGCTCATAAACATTTTATTGCCAATTGCTATCAGCTAATTTGGTGTGGACACTAGGACACAAAGTGTGAATGGTGTGAATTACGGAAAGAGTAGTTAATACATATTATGCTCATATAATCTCTGGAAAACCAAGGGAGAAGGAATTTCTTATTGTAGAGGCACATTCATTAGATGCCATCAATCTAGAAAATAGGTGCAAGATGCCTATAGTTGGGTTGCTGGAGGGTTTCTTGTTATATTCCTGGGCTCAAGCAGATTGGATCCATAGGAATTCACACACTGATGAATCAATGTGTAGAATGCATGGGTTACATTATGAAAGAGGTTTAGCATTTAAAAAGAAATGAATGATCCTTTGAATTGATGTAATTTGTATTTTATTGAATGTTTCACATTAATGAGATCTTATCGAAAAGACTTTTGTATGAATATAGATGCTAATAATAAGTATGAATACATAAGCTGATACATTGCTGAATTGTACTTATGGATTTATGTTTAAAATCTAATTTTTCTTCAAGATTTGGATTTACACACTTCTTGAATTTGGATTGAATTGGACCCAATTCTTTAATCAGGAGGGTCTTGGCAAGATTTCTCAACCCTAGCCAAATTAAATTCTTAATCCTATTTTAAATCAAATCCAAACTCGATTTATTTCTACACAATCTAAATGAAACAACATGCATACCCAAAATCAAGTTTGAGATTCGTTCACAGAGAATTATTTAGACAAGCATTATCATGCATAATGAAGATAGGAAGAGAGAAGGCATAACAGAATATGAAAAATAATCATGAGTGCCTATTTGGACACTGATGCTAATTTGCTACACCTCAAAAAATTGTAGAGAAGCTCCTCCTCACAGAATCCATCTCCTCTCTAAAAATTTCTTCCTTCTTCAACAATCATAGCTCCTTCAAGAATCAAACCTCCAAGTGACTAGAAGTGCCTGTAGAATCCTATGGGCTTGTAGAAGCATATGAGCTTGTAGAAGCATATGAGGATGTCCATACACACTAGGAGATCCTATATATAAAGGCCTCTAAGATGCATCTAGAATGTGTCTAGAAAGAACTAGGAGATAAGCATGACAACTAAGCACATAACTTCCATGATAAGAAGATAAGCATGATGAGGTGTCGAGAATGTTGTAGACACTATGTGCTCAATAATGCGCTAACTCCTAAGTGTAGACAACATGTGCATAATTAGAGTGCAAACTCTAGTGTTGTCAATATGACAACTCTCGAGAGTTCACATGCTCCTATGTGAATAAATATTAAAATAATGCAAAAATTTATTTAATAATCACTTTTCTCTTTTCAATTTAATTTATTAATTTTAAATCTCATGCACTTATCATGAAATTATTAATAAATTAATTTCTTTTCCATTTTTAAATTTATTTTTAAAACTTAATTGATAAAACATTTATTAAATTAAATAATAATATTATTTAGCATTTATTTGAAAATGAACTCTAAATATATTATTATTAAATTAAATAATGATTGTCACATCCCAACTTTGAACTTATAACTTTTATCTCCAAATTTAATTCTTTTATTTAATTAATTTCCCAATTAATAAAATAAAATAAAATATTAATATATCATTTTAATTTTCATTTAATTAAATCTTTCAATTAGACTTAATTAATATAAATTCGCTAAGAAAGAGTTCAGCAACAATAGCAAAATGCAAACTAGGGCAGGCACTACATCCACCCCCCCAGAATTAGGCTTACTCTTGGAAGCCTACATAAATGATAATACTGAAGAACTCACTGTACGGGTCACATTGAACCCTTTCCCTCTTGTAGCAAAATATGATTCCACTGATGACTCTACAACACACTTAGAGCAATATGATTCTAGTTTAATAGTAAACTGAAAACCACATTGATCCAACATTCATCCTTTTAACAAATAATAAAATAGATCTCCTAAACACTCTAAAAAAGAGCAAAATAATGCTCACAAAGATAATCAAAGGCATACTACCTTAAAGATACATGTTTTGCAACTAGAATAAGTTTTCAATTTTCAGTTTTGCCCATGTTTAAGTTTCAGTTTGAAAGAGATACACATGATAGTTCAAAGTTTTCATTTTGTTCAACTAGTTAACATTAGTGGCATTCCAATATACCTAGAGCTCGCAATGTTGAAACTCAGGCTTTGATACCAGATATAACACCCCACCAAGGGATCTGAAAGAATTAACCTAAAGTTTTACTAAGTTTTCCAAACAATAGCAATTCAACAACAATAGAAAAAAGCAAACTAGGGCAGACACTACATTATCTTTCTTTGAAAAAACCACATCCTTAGATTTTTAGGTCTTAAAAAGGGTCAAGATGAGTGGAGAATACTAAGGGGGATGAGGGGGGTAGGAAAAATGAGGGGAAAAGGATAAATCACCAAGTGTGAAATGGAGGGAAGAACAAGGGGTCAGGGAATGACCAATAGGGTAAGGGGAGGGGAGGAAAAGGAAATGAGATGAGACATGGATGAAAAAAATCTTTGGGAGGGAGGGAGAGGGAATGTAGGAGGGAAAGTAGCCAAGGAAGAAGAAGCACCCAAGGAAGGCAAGGGGGTGATAGGAACCTAAGTAGGGGAGATAGAGAAGAGGGTTAGCTCCATCCTAGTACCTCAAGACATTGGTTAAAGGACTCAACATCATCCTATAAACCATTCCAACTAGTAAAGGACCACATGAATTCCCTAAATTGACTAATATAGCTTTAGGATAACGCTTTATAGGAGGGACCAAAGGCTAATCATTACAAAAGTGGCCAACTATAGAATAGAGATGGAAGAACCACATATAATTATCATACTCTAGTGGCTAGGAATTAGAACCTAACCTAGATATGAGGACCACAGAAGCCAAAAGATGCATCCCAGGGACTACCCTAAAACTAAACCTAGCATATAGATAAAATGGGTCTAGTTGTGAGTGACAACATTAACACCTAGGAATTCTCTAAATGAGTTAGCGACCCCTTCTAATAATTTTTCATCCCAAAATTATAGGGGAGGGCCAGGAAGGCATACCTAGGTAGAACCTACATCGAAGAGATGGGCTATGGGGTCAAATACTAGATGTCACTTAAAAATATAAAGAGACATCTTTCCTAGAAATAATGGACTACCCACAAGGATACACAAAAATTCCTCCTTGAGGGAGAAGGAGAAAGAGAAGAAACCTTTGAGGAGTGCAAAAATCATGACAAAACCTTTCAAAGCCTAAGACAAAAGGGCCCACTTCTTGTCTAAGGAAGGATCCTTAAGATGGATGTACATCTCATGGAGTGATTTAGATACTAAGACACCACCTAGAGGAGGTTTAGGAACACTGCCAAAAATAGTTTTCTACTCTCTAGAGGGATCTAAATTTCTAGCCATAGACAATGTTGGAGCCATCACGCTTGGGACATTAAGGCTTATCTTATTCATAATTTCTAAGAAAAGTGTAGGATAGAAGGAGACAATAAAAAAGGAAGACTCACTAGAAAAATTCTTACCTCTATCCTACAAGAACACATTTTCCCTTAAGATAGTAGCAAAAAATCGCCCACCTTCAGCTAGGAATCACTCGTAAAAATTTCTTTGGTTCTACCACCAACCAACTCTTGCTCTAAACTTGCAGAACACATTTCAAAAAAGTTTGAAGAAATATTATTTTTGATTAAGGCCAAAATAAGATTTTTATAGGGACCCAAAACCCCAAGACATTTATAGAAGAAAGAAAGCATTAAGTCTTGAAACAAAACATTTTTTTGACTAGTAGACACACCCAAAACCCTAACCAACTTAACTTGGAAAAAACCACACTAAAAACTAGACAATAAAAGACTAGCTAAAAACCTAGCTACAACAACAAAGATAGAAAGAGACCAACACAAAGAGAGGATCTACTATGTGACCTTCTTTATGTGACTTTGATGAATAGGAACCTCCTTCATTTTCTTTTTCATGTTGGAGCACATCCTTTTTACAAGTCTATCACCTTCATCATCCTTTATGGCTCCTCCAAATCTAGCACCAAGTTAATTTCCTTACCCTTTACTATGACATTCATAACCCTGTTCAAGAAATGCATCGAAGATTCAAGTAAATCCTAACATTTTGAAAGCATTTCCTTCATACTCTTCTCTATATTGAACCTTTTTTTCTCATATCTTCTAAGGCATCCATGTTCCCCTAGTCCTCTTTCCTATTTTCATTTTGTCCATCAGTAATCTCTAATTCTTCAACTTTCCTCTCTAAAGCCTTGCATTTGAGGTTCAATACTTTAATGGTCTAGAAGGAGGACCATTTTTTAAGCCTAAGGAAATACATATATATGGCTTTAGTAGTCTCTAGGACTCCATGGGGAGGGTCTATAGCCAAGTCTAAATAATATTGTCATTTGTGATTTTCACATTGAACACATCATCATCCACAATGTGGAACAAAGGGATTCTTGCCTTCCTTATTTCCTTCTTCTCCTATATGTCTTTATCTCTTTTCTCGGATTGGCACTCAAAACCCTTGGAATCAACATTGGGAAGGGAGATGAACACATCATGGTTGATAGAATCATCATAGTTGATAAATCTTATGGCTTCCCTTAGTTCATCATCATTCTCAATATTATTTATCTAAGGATCAAACTCCTAAATTCTTATTTACAAGGGAAATTGGACTATTTATCTTGCCATAATTGATTTGAGAACCTTTTCCATTTTTAGATGGGGGGTACAACTTTTAACCTAAAACTAGCAAAGGTGGAGTCCCCAAACCATCTTCAAACAAACTCTCAACTGATTTGAGATTCTCTTCTTCCTCCTTATAATTGTCCATTTCCATCTCTGCATTTCCTTTCTCCATATTCTCCTCCTCCCCCCCTTCATTATCACTGCAGTCTTCATTGCTTGAAAAAAGATTTGTATTCATCTTAGGTTTCTTCTTTTTCTTGGTAACAGAAAGATCAATCCTAATAACTTGTAAAGTTCTTTTTCCCATTGCCTTTTTCTCCTCAGACTCCAAATTTTTAACACTTTTTTCACTTATTTTCTTCAAGATTGGATCTAGGATAGAATTTTTGACATAAGAATTAGTCAATCTCATTAAAATCTTATGCATAATAGGTTTATTAGGATTAGACCTTAGGGAATTAATTCTCACAAACAAAGAACAAAGAAAATAAAAAGGGAAACACACATTTTTCTTATAATAGAAATGGTTAAGTAAGAGAAAACAATAAGTATGGGCCCTTTCATACCTCCCATCTAAAGTAATATACTCCATTATCATAGTGAACACATGACACCAAAGAGAATTAATAGAAAGAGTCACAAAAATACCCCCTTCCTCTTTGATAAGTTGGCCACTAGTTTCTTTAGGGATTTTACTAATTGCCAATTCAAAATACTTAAGGTCC
Organism: Cupressus sempervirens; assembly: GCA_028749045.1. Lineage (NCBI taxonomy): Eukaryota > Viridiplantae > Streptophyta > Pinopsida > Cupressales > Cupressaceae > Cupressus > Cupressus sempervirens. Next base: position 436,140,915 of record CM053783.1, on the reverse strand, counting down.
TAGAAGAAACGGTTGCCTTGAGCACTAAGCCCAGTAATTATGGCCACTACTATAATATCAAGCTTCCGTTTCCCTCCTCCACTTAATCACTCTATTGTTCTAGCCATTAGTAAAATATTCTTTCACAAAAGGTTTCACAGGTTTTAGAAATTCCATATATGATGTGAGCCCTCCCACATCCAGATTATCCTAAACCTCTTTTTCTTTTCTCCACTTATCACAATTATTAGGTTCCCTCTTCCTCACTTTCCCTCCATTTTGATAATTTGTAGAGACAAACACTTAGAGATACTCACAGAGAAGAAGAAAATAGGTGGATCTTCAACAAGATGAAAATGTAGCAAAAATACCAATAAAGTGTGTGAATTAAAAATGACTGTACTATTCTAGCTTGAGCTTAACTAAAAATAATTATGCTTTATTTTCCAAAACTATCAAATCCTATACAAGATTACATAAAATATTACCAATTTTTCTAAATCTCTTGTCATAATTAATAAGCTCCTTATTTTCATGATTAATAAAATCCCTATGGTTCCAAAAGGTGGAGGTGCCCTTAGTTATTGCCACATTAACAAGTGAGTCAACAATGTTGTTCACCTCTATGTACAAATGAGATACATAGACATTCTCAAATTTACTAAGAAGGGCTTTAAATTCCTTTATTATATTTTCTACAGTCCATGATGGGGAAACACCTTTAGATATAGAATTAATAATATTAAGGGAATTGTCTTCGATCTATATTCTTTTTAGGTTTTAAATTTCTAGCCAACTTTTGCCCCCATGAAGAAGATCGCATCACTTCTGCCTCATGGTTGGTTTGGGTTCCTAATGGAATAACCATTTATTCGACCAAATTACCTTCTCCATCCCTTATTATTGCACCACATCTAGTAGGGCCAAGATTACCCTTAGCAGCTCCATCCAAATTCATTTTGATCCAACTATCTTGCATTGTTCCTCTTTTCTTTAATCTCATCTTCCCATTTCTTCCTTCAGTGACTCTTTTCACTTGTATTAGAATCCTCCTTTTCTATATATGTAGAGTTAACAAAATTTAGAAACATTATTCTTGATATGATTAGCCAGGATTTGGAAAGGTTGTTCTCCATCCTTGAACACCCTATTATTCCTTTCCTTCTAGAGGGACCATAAACACCGGGGAGCACAAGCATCCAAATATATTTTTCTATGCTTCCTTTAAAATATTTCCATAGCCTCCATAGATATGCCATTTTTTCTTGCATTATTCAACAAAGGTTCCAATCAATCAAGATTTTCATCCAAGTATTCCAAGCATAAGAACAATAATTAAAGATGTGTTCAACCAACTCTCCCTGTGTTTCACAAAGAAAGCACCAGTTAGGAAACCTCATACCTCTCTTACTAAGGTTATCTAGGACCTAAGTAAAAAAATATTGTTATTGATAAGTAAGAAAGTATTACTTCAAAGGTAGATAATGTTGAGTAAAAGCACAAACCTATGCCACCCTTTTATAAAGGAAAAGACTAAAAAAAATATAAGTGTTCACCTTCAATGACATAAAACTAGTTTTGTTATTTAGAATTTGTAAATAAAGTAAACTACTTAAATGTATAGAAATCGATGAAGTTTAGGATTATAATTTTCAATAATTATTTGAAATAATAAATTATACATTTTCGTATTTTTTAAAGATAAATTTTTAGCTGTTGAAAATGCTAGAAATTATGGGTCTAGTTCCTAACACAAAACTGCATGGAAATAAACTTATTTCCCTTTCATTTCAAATTATATTATAGATAACATATGTAGCTATAATAATCAATAATAAAAATTAGTTTTAGACTTATATTTCCTCTTTTATCATGATTCAAATTTTAGCTCACTTGAAATCAACAATTTTCATCTCCCACCACATTTTACAAAATAAATCTATTCCAACCAAAAGAAAAATATACATTATGGAAGAGGAATCTCTCCTTTAGAACATCATATCATGTTTAAATTTTTTTAATATGATTTAATAATTTTTTCTTTCTCAAAATCAACATCTTCATGAACTTGTAGAATTTTTTAATTACAACATACTATATCTAATCAAAACACTATGAATTCTATATGAGAATATTTTTTACTTTGAGCTCTATAAAATGGTGTTCGTATTTTATTAAAAAAAAATCATAAAAAATAGTATGAGTTATTGAAACATGTTTTCTGAAATATTTTTATTTCTTTAATAATTTGATACAAACTAGTATAAAAAAATGCATTTAATAGACATTTCCAATTGGAAAAGTGTGAGAAAATATATGACTTAGCTAAAATAAATTTATCAAGATCATATATTTGAACAAAGTTAATTTTTAGATCGAAACACTTAAATTTAGTTGTTCTAATAACTCAGCCAGAAAGGTGACACAACTTTGTACTTTTATGCACTGCATATTTTCTAGTTAAGAAAAGAACATTTTAAAGACATTTTAAAGGTATACATACACACACACACACACACACACACACACACACACACACACACATATATATATATATACATATATATACATATAAATATATGTGTATATATATATATATATGTGTGTGTGTGTGTGTGTGTGCACGTGTATGTGTGTGCATGTGTGTGTGGATACATTTATATCTAAATATAGGTATGTGTAGGACTATGGTCAACCAAACTATGCCCTTAAGTGACAATGAAAAATTAGCAAATTAGGGTTATGTGAACTTGAGGTGAAATCTTTGACTTGTTATGAACTTTCTATCAAAAAGTTGAGACAGAAAAAAACTCTAAGAAATTGAATTTAGTTTCTAAACTAATAGGCCTTATCTAAAAATATAAAAATTGATTGGTCAAAGATTTGAATTTTAATACAATAGTATAAAAATTTTAGGACAAAAATAAGAAGTAGGCATGTGTCTAACCACCTTAATCAAAATAAAATGATAATATTTTTTTTAACAAGATTCTAGATATAAGAGGTAGACTCATGCCCATATGTGATGCATATTTTTTGGTATTTTTATTCTAAATAAATAAATAATTTTGAATTTTCTACTATAGTATTTTCAGAATAAAAAAACTCTCATGTCTGACCACCTTAACTAAATCAAAACTTTGTTAATTTTTATATTTTTATTTTTTTCCTTATATTTGAAGAAGCAAAGAATGTGATGCATCTTTTGGATTTGAAAAATATTTTACCATTTGAAAGTTAGTTGTTTTTCAATCAGTGTGTCAATCAACACTTTATATGTAACTCCATTAGGAAAAAAAGTAATAATTACTAACTAAACTCATAATTTGATAGATATTACATTTATGGAAAGATAAGGACATTCTTAAGAACCCTTTTCATTTCATCAAATTTGGGTGAAAATAAGTCGTTAGATACATGTTTGAATTAAAAATAACCTAAGAACATGCCAAAAACATATTTTTGGGATGTTTTTAAAGTTGACCATGTAGGGTTGGTATCCAAAGATATAATAGGCCTTATAATGTATTAATTTTTTGGTTTGGTATCAAGATAGGTGGGAAAAAAGATGGGATGGATTTTGAAATACTTTGAGACATTTTAAAACTACATATTTTTCAAAGTGCCACTTTTTGGCACACCATGATCCTACACATACTCATATCTATGTGTACACACACACACACACACACATTTATGAATGTATACATACATGTATCTATACATATGTATAGATGTATACACACACACACACACACATGTATGTATGCATGTATCTATGGAGAGAGAGAGAGAGAGAGAGAGAGAGAGAGAGAGAGAGAGAGTTGTATTGCATTAATAAACTAGTAGAGAAAAAAAAGATCCAGTTATAATCTTATATTGTGATGTTTTATTCAAAACAAAATGGGGTGTTATATTTTCTAAATTTATGGACATGGCCACGTTTGAAAGGAAACATTAATAAATAAAAATATTTATAGTTTTATATTAATTATATTGAATAAAATAAAATTGAAAATTATATTAAATTTCACTTTTTTATTTTATAATTCAATTTATATATTAAATTTATTAAAATGACAATTATAATTTTATATTAGTAGTCATAATTTCAAATTTTGTATTATAGTAACACAACGGTAAATTGTGAGCCTCTTATCTAGGAAGTCTTGAGTTCAAATCTACTCAACTAGCAATCATAATAATTAATTACAAAATAATAATAATAATTAACCTTCACTTTGGCTTCTTACTGGTAAAATAAATAAATAAAATTATATTATACTTAAATAAAATAAATTTCAATTCTCATTATATAAATATATATTAAATAATCTTACACTATAAAATACAATACATTGTTTAACATGAAATTTTAAATTAAAATGATATTTAATATTCTAATTAACTCTAGAGAAGTACTAGCCACTACATGCCACTTTTTTACTTTTTGGAATAAGTAAAATTAATGAGACAAAAGACTTTTTTCATTGTTAAATTTTGTTTAATGTTTTATATTAAAAGTATTGAAATTTTTATTTTTCAAAAAATAATTAAATTTGGATCATTGAAGAAAGATAAGAAAAATGATTAAATGTTGACTTTATCTTTTTAAGTAAAATAACTTTAAGATTATATTTATTCTTATAATTATATTTATTAGATTACAATTATAATTACATCATATATGTCGATTGAATATTACGTTTTCATTAATTTTGAATACATGTAATTAATTTTTTAGAGATAAAATTAATTCAATTTATATAATAAAATCTTGATTATATAATTTATAGTTTTTGGACATATATAAATTATACATATAATTTAACATTTTTTTCTAAAATTTAATAATAAAGAATAACCAAATTATTTAAATATATAATTTTAATATTATTATTCAATTGCACCTATAATGTAAATTTATTTTTAGGATGTATAGTTCTTAGAAAAGTTACTAAATTTCAAATGAGCTTAAACAATTATTTATAAGTGATTATTCTACTTTTACTATACTTATTAGAAAGTCTCTCATTGTTATTAAAATAAACTATTTATTTGTTATGTTAGCTTTTAATATGTTTGTGTTTTATTTATTGAAGTAATAGATAGTTTATCTATAATTTATTATATGTGTTTATAACATATGTATAGATTTAATAAATATATATAAATTATTATAGAGAGGTCACTAGTTCATATCACTATTTATTTTTAATTTAATAATAAATATAAATAAATTAATCAAACATATACAAATTATCTTTTACTTTTTAAATTATTAATATATCATATTTTACAAATTATAAATTAAATTGTCTATTATGTGAGCATTTATCTTCTATTTATGGTTCATTTAATATTGATACAAAGAGGGAGGGGGGGGAGAGATAAAGTGAGAGGTGAAGTGGATTAAATTTAAAATTATCTTATCTTGCTTCACTTTCAACCCAATAAACAATGACTTCAATATATATTTAAAATGTCCATCCAAATATATTTATCTTTAAATAATAATTTTTCCTTTGGAAACTTTTCTTAAGTAGCAAATATGTACATTTAGTTTGTCTAAGTGGACTATTAAAATGTTTTGATATTGAAATAATATAAAACTAATAATCTGAAAAATATTTATCATTGAAGCCTCTTTTAAATTTTTTTCATTAGGTAAATAGATTAGGAAGGGATCCTGAAACCCATAACAAAGCATGTTTTAGATAAAGGGACATAAAACCCTCATTAAAGATATTCAATAAACTCTACCAAATGAAACATGACAAATACAAGATGGGACAAAAAAAGAGAAAGGAAGACAACAATCTAACACATGATCTCCAACAAACCATAGGTTTTGGAAGGATCCTGAAGGCCCATAGATCAGACAGAAAGAAACTGGTAGAAAAGAAGGTGCAACATATGAAGCTCATTCTACTCATAACCTGAAAAAAAAAATTAAACTTTTCCTTTGACCTCCCTTCTTCTAGAAGCACAACATCATATAAAATTGTAGAGGGGTCCTTTTACATGATGTTTTTCAATTGTAGGGGTCTACGCCTCTTCCACCATAAAGGCCTTCTTCTGCCAATGTTGGGAAACCAAGTCTTGAGACCTCAAGATAATAGAGGAAGAACCAATTGTAGAAGGACTGACAAAGACAATAGATCCAATAGTAGCACCAACAACAATAGCCACTATTGATTCAAGGATAGAAGCAACAATCCTAGAAGTAACTACCAAAGTAGAAGAGCTAGGTACATAAGAACAAAGAACACCATTAGAACCTTTTGGTGAACCACCAATAGGAAGAGAAGCCATAATAGAAACAACAACAACATAACCAACAACATCCTAATCAGAAACAAGGCCAAATCTGATAGTGGAGATAGCAGTAGGTTGACCAACACTAGAGATGTTAGAATTCTTTACAATAACTAAGAGGGGGGGTGAATCAGTTATTCAAGGTCCAAATGCCCTAATAATACTTTTTCTGTACTTTTAATAAATCCATACACTTTTCATCCATCCAAAATCAAATCAACCATATTAATAAGTTATAGTAAATCAATATGCAAAAATAAAGCATTTAGGATCAACACATGACACAATGATTTACATGGAAACCCAATTTGGGAAAAACCACTAGTAACATGCTACTTGATTCTCACTCTTCTAAAGTGATGCCCTGTTAAAGGCTTACAACACACTGTTAAATGTGACCTTGTTAGAGGATTTCACCAAACTATTAGGAATGGGCCTGGTTAAAGGACTTTAGAACATTCACTTGGAATGTCACCCTGTTAAAGGATTTATCTCATGGCTATCAAACCAACCTAAGTCCATAGGATTTAAACTAACTATTACAATTGCTAGAAAGTAACAATAATGGCTTTTTGATTTGATATAACTTACAACATACTTTGAAGATTTTAGATCACACTTTCAGTTCAATCCTTATGCTTGGCTTCAATCACTTTAGCTCTGATTTCTTGTCTTCTTATCAAGCTTCGTCTCCTTGAGTCTACTTACTCATCATGCCAATGCATCCATATCTAGGGTCTTCTTATGTAAACAGAGTAACTATGCTCTCTCTCCTCCTTAGCACCTCCTTCAACATTTTATGCTTTCATGCTTGACTGCCTCACTCTCTCTTACTATCTTTTCCATGAACTTATGTCTCCTTAAATAGAAATTTGATTTTTGCCTTTGTCGCTCAATTCTCCTTCTCTGATGTTAGGGTTTCAAAATGTATTAGGTAGGATACAATGTATCTACCTCATATCTTGTTCTCATCTAGAAACTTCATTAGTTGTATCCTTAAAACATTTTACATGGTGTTCTATGCCACCAGCTCATCATTTTTATCTTCCATTTAATTTACAAACTTCTAGATAACAACCTTGTCGGCTTAGATTTGGCGAATCTTCGATTTTCAAAATAATGCAGCAACTCGGCATTATTGTTTTTACTGGTGCTCGGCATCTCTGTGTTACTTGACACTATTGGTTTTACTGGTGCTCAACATCTCTGTGTTACTTGGCACTATTGGTTTTACTGGTGCTCGGCATCTCTATGTTACTCAGCACCTATATCTACTCAACACTTGATATCACTCGGCACTTGATATCACTCGGCACTTGAAGTTTACTTAGCACTTGATATTGATCTTGCTTGGCTTCAACTAGGAATCTTCTCAGCTCCTACTAGCTTGCTTGGATCCTACTCTCTAATGAACTTTTAGTCAGGCTTTATAGATGTCTTAGCTAAAAACCTTACATCTTTTGATATGTTTCAATGTTCCCATTCTCTATGTCTTATAGTATGTCATCAACACACTTTTTCATCAATGGCTTAGCTGATCCTTGTACTTCATTACAACATCATAACTTCAACCTTTCTCTTGGTGTACTAGTTACATCTTATTGATTGCCACCTCCTTGTCAACCAACTAATTGATAGTATTTGGATCACTAAAGCAATTGTCATTCCTACAAATAGCAAGTTTGACATCAATAACAAAAAAATGATTGAGAACATTCTTTATCATTTCCATATATCATTCCAACAACTTTCCTCATGATCTTTTCAATCATTTCTAACAATCTCCCTCTTTGGTATTGATGGAAAACTAAACTAATCAATTGATCAACTTAGTTACCACCAAGATTGTATGCGTTATCTGCTACTGAATCTGCTAGCTTCATCTTTACTAGCTGATCTCATATATCTCCCTCTTTCATATATATTTCCCTCTTGCTTTGTATTGATCAGGTTTCATTTCTCCCTCTTTGAAATAAATGCCAAAGATGTAGCATCTTTATTATGCAAAATATGATCTTTGGCTTCTTGTTGTTTTCTCCCTTTATCACCATGCTTGTGATTGATTTGGAGTTTCTGCTCCTACTATGATCCTCTGCATCATTCTTCTGATATTTCAATGATTCATTGCTGGTTATGCAGGGTAGCTTCTTTTTTGCTTTAAACTACTTGAGTTAGGGGTATTACCCCCAACTTGCCTCTAAGATATTCATAAGCATCCTTTGGCAATGGTTTGGTGAAGATATCTGCAGTTTGTTCCTTTGTGTGAATGTATTCTAACTTCACTTGTTTGTCTTCTACCAGTTCTCTAACAATGATACTTGATTGCAATGTGCTTGGTTTTTGCATGCATTACTAGATTTTTAGATATGTTTATAGCACTTGTGTTATCACAATACAATATCATAGGTTTTGTTACCTCTTCTTTCATCCCTTCTAATAGATGTGTGAGCCACACAATGATTGTGCAATTGACTGTTGCTGCCACATATTCTGACTCTCCAGTGGACTAAGATGTGCATGTTTGTTTCTTGCTAGTCTAGGTAACTAGACTTTTGCCTAGAAATAATGCACCTCCACTTGTGCTTTTTCTATCATCAATGTTGCCTCCCCAATCCGCATCTGTATATGCATTGAGCTCAAATTTTCCATTCTTTTTGTAGTATAGACCAAAGTTATCAGTTCCTTTAAGATATCTCATTATCCTTTTTACTGCTATGAGATGATTTTCTTTAGGATTAGCAGAGAATCTAGCCACTATTCCAACTGCTAATGCTATGTCTGGTCTACTATGTACAACATATTGTAGTTTTCCAATCATGGATCTGTACATTGTTTGATTGACTTTAGCTGATTCACCATTTTTGGACAGCTTATTTCCTGTTGCCATTGGTGTGCTGACCGGTTTGGACTCCTCTAATTCGAATGTTTTAAGAATCTCTTTAATGTATTTTGATTGTGTCATGAATATACCATGTTTGAGTTGATGTACTTGCAATCCAACAAAGAATTTGATTTCTCCAAACATAAACATCTAAAATTCATGTTTCATTTTGTCAGCAAAGTCTTTGCAAAGCACTTCCTTTCCACCAAACACTATGTCATCCACAAAGATTTTAGATACAATAATGTCTTTACCTTCTTCTTCTTTGATGTACATATTTCTGTTATCATCAGTTCTTTCAAATCCTATTTGTATTAGATAGTTGTGAATTCTCTCATACCATGCTCTAGGTGCTTGTTTCAAACCATAGAGTGCTTTATGTAGCTTACAAACCATATCCCTATTATTTTCATCAAAAAATCCTTCTGGTTGTTCAATGTAGACTTCTTCTTCTAGTATGCCATTTAAAAAAGCAGATTTTACATCCATCTGATAGACTTTAAAATCTTTATATGCAGCATATGCAAGTAAAGTTCTTACTCCTTCATTCTAGCAGTGGGGGCAAATGTTTCCCCATAGTCTATTCCTTCTTCTTGAGCATAACCCTTACATACTAGTCTAGCTTTGTTTTTGGTAATCTCACCATTCTCATCTAGCTTATTTCTGAATACCCACTTGGTGCCAATCACATTCTTGTAAACTGGTTTGGGAACTAGACTCCAAGTTTTGTTCTTCTTTATTTGATCAATCTCTTCTTCCATAGCTTTTTACCAGTCATTATCTTGTAATGCACCATATACAGTCTTAGGTTCAGATTTACTGATTAGACATGATTCATGTCTTAGTCTATTCCTTGTCATTGGTCTTGCATCTTTATCACCAATTATCTGTTCAGCAGGGTGATGTCTTTTTACATATTTGGATAATCTTGGTTAGGATAAAGACCAATAGGCTTAGAAGAGATTTTTTTTTGTTATAAATAGTGTAGTGTTTAGCAGAAGAACCCTTCCACCAAGAGGTAGACTTCTTATTCTTAACCCTCTAAAATCAACATTGAGAAGCTAAGTGGCCTACTTTAAAAAACTTCCTACACTTGAAGGGGATCCCTTCATAGTCTAGAGTCTGAATCCATGAAACTCCTAAACATTCCAACATAATAATTATTTCTGGTAATCCTTTTATGATATCCATCTCTACCAAATGGGGCATAAGAGAAGTGCATCATATAATCAAACAACTCATCCACCATAAAAACATTTCCAAGAGAATTTCCCACAACCTCTAGAAGGGTATCAACCCAAAGATGAAGATGAAGATAGGGAAGCCTAACCCAAATTAAGATCTTGTTAAAGATTTTTGAAATGGGGGAAAATTTAGGGACCAAGGTTTCACAACTAACATAAAGTGATTTGATTTTCCCATGTGAAAGAGGAATTGCACAAAATCAAATTCTTAGCTTCAATGTTTTCAAATTTAGCAACAAAATAGACCTTTAGAAATGGGAAAATGTGAACCATACCCAAAATAAGAGGTTCCCAATGAATGGAGATCCACCAATTCAAGTCAAGAAGACTTGGCCAAAGACCCATGAAGCGGAAAATAACCTTGAGAAAAGAGAACTTAGAGGAAGATTCCTCATTTTGTGTCGACAATTCTTGGTCCAAAGAAATCTAAACATGGCTAGCAAATGGAAAAGACCTCCCAACATTCAAACCCAATCCACCACAAGACCTAACCCCTTTAGAAAGACTAGTCATAGTACCAACCGAGACTGTACCAACAAATGATAAGGTTGCATCAGCACTAGTAGAAGGAATGGAGGTAGGAAGGAGCCCCCATAATGCAACTCAATGCTAGAAAACATAGAAGCTCTAACATTCAAAGAGGCCCTAGCTAAAGATCTAGGTTTAGAGGCATGCAAAGTCTCAAAGAAAATTAAAGGTTTAATAGTTGGTAAAAACGTAGCCATCACACCCATAGATGCACCAATAGGTAGGAAACCCTTAGAGGCACCATCAACCAAAGAAGTCAACATGAGATTAGAGTAAACTGAATCCCCATGTGTAGCCTTAGTAGATGAAACACTACCCAAGTCAACAACCTTAGCCAAAGATCCAAGTTTAGAGGCATGCAAAGCCTGAAAGAACATTGAAGCTTCAATAGTCAATGAAAACCTAGCCGTCACACCCATGGATGCACTAGTAGGTAGGAAACCATTAGAGGCACCATTAGCCAAAGAGTACAACACATGCCTAGAAGAAAATGAAGCCCTAGGTGTAGCCTTAGTAAACAAAACACTAGTCGAGCTAGCAACCCTAGCTGGGTCACCAAACTTTAATATACTACAAATAAGAAGAGGAACCCTGGCCAAATCATGACTAGCCTCAACAAGAAACTTAACAACATAATACAAAATGCCAAAAAATTCTAGAAAACTAGTAGAAGCCAATGCCACAACACTAGGCACACAAACTCTAGCAAAATCCCTAGCCACCATGTTATGAGAATTAAAGATATTTGATTTGACTTCCAAAATGATTTCTATTTTATGAGTTTTTGTTTTGTTAGGACAAATACTTTATTATAATTTACATATATTATAAAATTTTGGGTAAGTTCACACACATGCACGCGCGCGCATGTACACACACACAATCTCTATATTATTCACCCATAACACCCATTATTTCTTTTTATATATATATTTATATCTTCCTCCTGTCCTTATGAAGAATATAGTTCAAATCCATCACTATCAAGCTCACAAATGTCTTCAATAATGAGAGAGAAAGAGATGTAATACGAAGAAGAGAATTGTGAGGGGGTGGGAGCATTAATAGGGATAGAAAGAGGAAGGGGTTCATAGGGAGGACCAAGAGAAAGAGAAAGGAAATAGAGAGAGGTATGAAGATGTAAATTGAGAAGAAGAAGTATACAAAGAAGAGGAAGATAGAAATAGAGAAAAGGAGTGAGGATCGAAGATAGAGTGGTCGGGGGGAAGATAAGGAAAGAAAGAGGAGAGATGTAGAGGGAGGAGCAAGAGAGAGTATGGAAATAGAGAGAGTTATAGAGATGGGGATTGAGAAGAAAAGGTATATGAAGAAGAGGAAGATAAAATTTAAGGGAGAGAGTGAGGATGGAAGGTATAAATATATAAAGAAGAGAGAATGTGAGATATAAAGATAAATATAGAGGTAGAAAATAATATATAAAAAGGGGCAAAAAGGTGGAGGTATATTGGGATAGAGATGGATGGAGAGATAACAAGATAGAGAAAAAGGATCTAGAGTGATATAGAGGGAGACTTAAAGAGGAAGAGATAGAGAGAAAGAGATATGAAAAAATTTAGATGGCTAGATATATTGATAGAGTGATAAGGACATACAAAGAGGATGAGGGAGAATGATAAATACTCAAATAAATTTCTATAATTCAAATAAATTTCTATAATTAAAAAATGCACCAGTTGCACACAAAAGTATGATTGCTAGTAATATTCCATAAAACAAGCTTAGAAGTTTGAGAGGAAGGTCAATGAAATTTAATCTCTTGGTTTAAAAACCTAAAATGAGATTCATAAACTACCATTAAATTAAAATAATGAGCTATAATTATAAACATTGATAAAGTCGAGGACTTCTAACTTTACACAACCCCAAAATCTAGAGGAAGTCATAAATGTTGTCATAAACAAAAGAACAAAAGGTAACATTAGGATAGAAATGATAGATTTAAGGTAGATTTAGATATTCTAACATAATAAATGTTCGCTTCCTGTTGATGCCAATGATACAAGAATGAAGAATATGGTCAAGGAATGTGGAGGTCACAATTGTACAATAAATAGAATGCAGATATTGATGCCTATCCATATGTTAGAGAGTTCCATGCCATGATTCAACATTCAAGATAGGCTATTGGCTTTCACCATGTAAGACACCATCATATTATGAGAACAATTTAGTGGAAGTATTGACCAAATAAGTGTATGGATTTAATAATAAATACAAGCATACATACATACATACATACATACATACATACATACATACATACATACATACATACATACATACATACATACATATATATATATATATATATATATGTTGGAAATGAGAATGAAGTAACTGAGAGTGGGAGGGGGTGAATCAGTTACCACAAAAACATTTCACAGTCCCTTAGATGTCTAAAATCTTGATCTTAGTTATAGATTACTGAAACTTGATAATGCAGCAAATACTAATAATTATTAAGAACTGATAACCAAAACAATTTAGCAATCATGAACACTAGAGACACCAGATTTAACGTGGAAACCTGATATGGGAAAAACCACCAATGTAACTAGTTACTATTTTTCACTCTTCTGAATTGAGCCCTGTTAGGAGCCAACCCTGTTAAAGGTTACAAAACACACTGTTAGGTGCGACCCTGTTAGAGGATTTAATCACCCTGTTAGGAGTGGCCTTGCTAGAGGTCTTTAGAACAATTCAACTGAACTGTCACCTTTTTAGAGGATTTACAATAGGGCTATTAAACCCACTTTATTAAGAGATTTTGAGTTCACTGTTACAATGGTTAGAAAGCAACAATGAAGTGACCTGATATAATGTGCAACTTATCTTTGCTGATTGCAGATCTCTATTATGCTTGACTGGATCCTTACTGATCACATACAACTTTGCAGCTCCTTCAATGCATTTGGTCTTTCATCACACTTCTTCAACATTCGTTCATATGTTCAATATTTTCTCATTCCATATCCATACATTCACACTCTTATGCATCCAAACTCTTACATCTTACGAATTCACAACTTGATCTTTCATATATACCTTACAGATTATCTTAGTTGGCTCTAATCACTGACCAATAATCAAACAAATACAATAGTCGGCTAGAAATAATTAAAATTACAAACTAACAAATCCCTTTACTGGCCAACACTGCTTGGTTAGTACTGTTCAGAAAATAATTCCTGTGTTAACCGACTGAGCTCGGTTAATACAGCGAACTTCGTGACATCCCTTCAATCGCCGGGAGAACTCGGTAAGTATAGATGACTGAGTGAGCTTGGTAGAAACTATCTTTGCCAAATTCCCTTTGGACACCGAGTGAACTCGGTAAACACTAACTTTCCTTTGTTTACCTTCCCAGATCGGTAAACACTAACTTTTCTTCGGTTACCTTCCCAACTCGGTAAACACTAACTTTTCTTCGCTTACCTTCCTAGCTCAGTAAACACTAACTTTTCTTCGCTTACCTTCCTAGCTCGGTAAACACTCTGTCACAGTTTCCTTCGATCACCGAGTGAGCTCGATAAGTACTGAACTTCTTTTGTTAACCAAGTTAGCTCGGTAGAAGCTATCTTTACAGTGTAATATACATCAATGCTCGGTAGACTCTGTAAACTACTATGCTTACCTTCTGAGATTGGTAGACTCTGTCTGATGACTGATATGACATTTGTGTAACATAAAAGACAACACTATCCAATAATCTCCCTCTTTGGCATTGATGGCAACACAACATGTCATAATAGAATGAAATTTTGAAAACAAGATAACAGACTTCTCCCTCTTTCACTAGTCTCCTTCTTTTAAGGAGCTTCATAGCAAATTTTTTAAGTCTCATAAATTTCAGAAGGATATGACAGTAAATCTCTCCCTCTTTGACAACACATGCCAAAGACAACAGAAGTAAAGTGAATTGCAATGTACCTATAGTATTGATTCATATGCAATGATTTTTGATTAAACTGCATCAACAAATAGATCTTCAATCTGGTATGCGTTGATGCATCACTAAAGCTTCCTTTAGTGAACTTCAGATAGGGGAATGACCCCTAACTTACCTCTAAGATATAAAAATGCGTCCTTAGACAAGGGCTTTCTGAATATATCAGCAATTTGTTCCTTTGTGTGGACATATTCCAATCTCATCTCCTTGTCATGCACCAATTCTCTGACAAAATGATATTTGATTGCAATATGCTTGGTCTTGGAATGCATCATTGGATTCTTGGATATATTGATTGCACTTGTATTATCACAGAACATAACAACTGGTTCTTTGATTTCCATCTTCATTCCTTGCAATAGTTTCTTAAACCAAACAATATTAGAACAATTTACTGCTGCAGCAACATACTCTGCCTCTGTTGTAGATTGGGATGTAAAATTTTGCTTTTTGCTTGTCCAAGAAACCAATCTCTTTCCAAGAAAGAATGCTCCTCCACTTGTGCTTTTTCTGTTATCAAGGTTCCCTGCCCAATCAACATCAGTAAAAACTTTCAAATCCAAATTACCTCCAATTTTCTACCATAGACCATAATCTTCAGTTCCTTTCAAATATCTCATTATTCTCTTGATTGCCATCAAGTGAGTGTCTCTTGGTTTTGCTGAAAATCTCACAACAATACCAACTGTGAGAGCAATATCTGGCCTGGTATGAACTACATACTGCAATTTTCCAATCATAGATCTATACAATGTTTGATCTACCTCTTTGGATTCATCATCTTTTGTAAGTTTCAATCCAGTACACATAGGAGTTCCAACAGGTTTGCAGTCCTCCATACCAAAATTTTTCAATATCTCCTTGATGTATTTTGATTGAGTAAGAAAGATGCCATTCTTATTTTGTTGAATTTGAAGACCAACAAAGAATTTTATTTCACCAAACATAGACATTTCAAATTCCTTGTTCATTTTTTCTGAAAATTCTTTGCAAAGATCATCATTCCCTATGAAAATAGTATCATCTACAAATATTTCTGCCAAGACAATCTTATTATCTGATCCTTCCTTTATATACAAGCTACTATTATCATTAGCTCTTTGAAAACCAATCTGAATAAGATAATTATGCAATCTTTCATACCATACTCTAGGAGCTTGTTTCAGACCATACAGTGCCTTGTGTAATTTGCAGACCATGTTCCTTTTATCTGGATCAACAAAACCTTTAGGTTGTTCAATGTAAACTTCTTCATCCAGTATTCCATTGAGGAATGCTAACTTGACATCCATCTGATAAACTTTGAATCCTTTGTGAGCAGCATATGCAAGTAAGGTTCTGACTCCTTCCAATCTTACAATAGGAGCAAAAGTTTCTCCATAATCTATACCTTCTTCTTGTGAGTATCCTTTGCATACCAATCTAGCTTTGTTTCTGGATACCTTACCATCTTCAGTCAACTTGTTTCTGAATACCCACTTGGTTCCAATTATATTCTTGTCTTTAGGTCTGGGTACAAGAGTCCATGTCTTGTTTTTCTCTATCTGTTCTATTTCCTCATTCATTTCCTCAATCCAACTATCATTTGCCAGTGCATCCTTAATACTTCTAGATTCAAAATCAGCAAGTAAATAGGTATTTTTCAACTTACTTCTTGTCAGGGTTCCTTCAAATTTGTCTCCAATGATCTGATCTAGTGCATGATGTTTTCTGACATATTTTGCTAATACAGGTTCCTTGCCTCTTGAATGAATTTCATTGTTATCCTTCTGTACTTCAGATTCTTGCTATTTTGGCTCAGTAGATATTGGCTCGGTTGATTCAGACTCGGTAGATACTTGCTCGGTAGTGTCTGAAAGTTGCTGAGGCTCGGTTTGAACTATTTGCAACTCGATTACTAAAGACTCAAGAGTTGAGGATTCTTGAGTGAATGATATACTTGGTATAGTATCTGGTTCAATGTAAACAAATCTTTTGTAGTCTTCAGGTACCTTTTTGCTTTCTTCTTTTGATTTGTCTGCAAACTCATCAATTTTTAGATGTGCACTTTCTATGAACTTTTGAGTGGATAGATTTAAACATCTATATGCTTTGCTTTTGCAAGAATATCCCAAAAATATTCCTTCATCACCTTTTACATCAAATTTTCCTTTTCTAGATTCTTTCAAAATATAACATTTTCTTCCAAATACTTTCAGATAACTTACATTGGGTTTGTGGCCATACCATAATTCATAGGGAGTCTTGAATGAGTCCTTTTTCAGCTGTACTCGGTTTAATGTATGAACTGCAGTGCTGATGGCTTCCTTCCAGTATTTGATAGCAATGTTCTTTTTTATCATCAGGGTTCTTGCACAATCCATAATGGATCTGTTTCTTCTTTCAGCTATTCCATTTTGTTCTGGAGTTCCTGGTGCTGAAACTTGTCTTTTAATACCTCTTTCAATGCAGAAGTTATTGAATTCATGTGAAATGAATTCACCACCTCTGTCTGACCTTAAACATTTCAATCTTTTCCCTGTTTCTTTTTCTACTCTTGCCAAATACCATTTGAATTTCTCAAATTCTTCTCATTTATTTCTTAGATACATGAGAATCATCATTCTTGAGTAATCATCAACAAAGAGAATGAAAAATTTCTCTCCAGTATAGCTTTCTATTCCAATAGGTCCACATAAATCAGTATGCACAATTTCTAATATATCTTCAGATTGATAGTTTTTACTTTTAAAACTAGTCCTTCCCATTTTACCAATCTGACAGTTCTTGCATAGACCAACCTCAGGTTTCTTAATGTTAGGAATGCCTCTTACTTTCTTGAATTTGCTTATTTTTATCAAATTATCAAAATTGACGACACAACCTTTTATGCCATAACCAACTCTCTTCAATTTGAGCAATAAAACAAGAGCATTCACCAAGTTGTAGATAGAATAAGTTACCTTTAGTTTGGGCGCTAGATCCTATCAGCTTTCCTTGCTCATTCAACAGTCTTGCCTTTCCATGCATGAATTCCACCTTGAATCCAGTATTGAGTAACTGTGCCACACTTAGCAAATTATGTTTGAGACCTTCAACCCAATAGGCATTATTACAAACAAGTTATTTGGTTAGACAGATTCTTCCTCTTCCTTTTATGAAACGAGGTTCATTATTACCAAACCTTACACTGCCACCATCATAATCTTCAAACTGATCAAACTTAGTTTTATTACCAGTCATATGATGTGAGCAACCACTGTCTATAATGCATGTATCATTCTTACTTATATGAGAGATAAGAGTAGTTTTATCTTCCTCATCATTGTCAGAATCATCTTTAACAGCAATATAAACAATTTCATCCTCACTATTATCAGAATCTTTAGAATTTTTAGCCATGAAACATGATTTCTTACCTTTGTACTTGAATTATTTGAAATATTTCTTTCCATTCCATTTATGATCCTTCTTTTCATCATTGTTCTACTTGTTCGGGCACCTAGCTGCAATATGACCAATTTCTTCACATGAAAAACATATTAGAGAAACTTTACCTTTATATTTTCCTCTGCCTCTGGAGTATTTTCTTGCTAGAAGAGCTTCAATTACTTCAAGATCACTGTCTGAGCTTAGATCTGATTCATCTTCACTTTCTAACTGAAGTTTCTTTTTGCTTTTCTCCTTGAGTGAAAGTTTGGCCTCAAATGCTGATTCCATGTTCTTGGAAGTTGGAACATAGTTGTCAAAGTTATCTAGTTCAAATGCAGTTAATCTCCCAACTATGGCCTCAAGATTTATCTGATGGTTTGCTTCACATCTTCTTTCCTGAATTGCAGACACTCTGATTGCATAAACGAGAAGTAAGGTTCTGAGAACTTTGCTTACAACTGTTTCTCCTTTGATGTCACCACCAGCTGCCCTGATTGCACTTACACATGCTTTAACTCTTTCAACATACTTTGCAATTTTTTCATCCTCTCTCATCCTCATTTGATCAAATTGTCCTCTTAGACTTTCTACTTTTTCTCTTTTCACATTGTCATCTCCTCCATAGATTTCTTTTAGCTTGTTCCACATGTCAAAAGCGGTTTTGCAGTCCTTAATGTCATCAAATTCTTCATAGCTGAGAGCAAATGCTATGTCTATCATCATGTTATTGTGAGTTTTCTTTTCAGCAATATCATTGACTGATAGTGTGCCAGAAGGTTCTTCATATTCTTCTTCAAGGTATTTTAGTCTAGTATAACCAACAGTAGCCAGATGAAGTTTCATCAGTCCTTGCCATGCTGAGAAGTTATCTCTTTTAAGTTTTGGAATTTCTCTTGTGTAAGACATCCTGATCTTTTGCTTAGATCCATGAAATCTTCTCCTGCAAGTACCAAAAGCTCTGATACCAATTGTTGGAAACAAGAATGAAGTAACCGAGAGGGGGAGGGGGTGAATCAGTTACCACAAAAACATTTCACAATCCCTTAGATGTTTAAAATCTTGATCTTAGTTACAGATTACTGAAACTTGATAATGCAGCAAATACTAATAATTATTAAGAACTGATAACCAAAGCAATTCAACAATCATGAACACTGGAGACACCAAATTTAATGTGGAAACCCAATATGGGAAAAACCACCAATGTAACTAGTTACTATTTTTCACTCTTCTGAAGTGAGCCGTGTTAGGAGCCAACCCTGTTAAAGGTTACAAAACACACTGTTAGGTGTGACCCTGTTAGAGGATTTAATCACCCTGTTAGGAGTGACCTTGCTAGAGGTCTTTAGAAAAATTCAACTGAACTGTCACCTTTTTAGAGGATTTACAATAGGGCTGTTAAACCCACTCTATTAAGAGATTTTGAGTTCACTGTTACAATGGTTAGAAAGAAACAATAAAGTGACCTGATATAATGTGCAACTTATCTTTGCTGATTGCAGATCTTTGTTATGCTTGACTGGATCCTTACTGATCACATACAACTTTGCAGCTCCTTCAACACATCTAATCTTTCATCACACTTCTTCGACATTCGTTCATATGTTCAATATTTGCTCATTCCATATCCATACATTCACACTCTTATGCATCCAAACTCTTACATCTTATGAATTCACAATTTGGTCTTTCATATATACCTTACAGATTATCTTAGTTGGCTCTAATCACTGACCAATAATCAAACAAATACAATAGTTGGCTAGAAATAATTAAAATTACAAACTAACAAATCCCTTTACTGGCAAACATTGCTTGGTTAGTACTGTTCAAAAAATAATTCCTGTGTTAACCGACTAAGCTCGGTTAATACAGCGAAATCCATGACATCCCTTCAATCACCGGGAGAACTCGGTAAGTATAGATGACTGAGTGAGCTTGATAGAAACTGTCTTTGGAAAATTCCCTTTAGACACCGAGTGAACTTGGTAAACACTAACTTTTCTTCGGTTACCTTCCAAGCTCGGTAAACACTAACTTTTCTTCGCTTACCTTCCTAGCTCGGTAAACACTAACTTTTCCTTGCTTACCTTCCTAGCTCGGTAAACACTCTATCACAGTTTCCTTCAATCACCGAGTGAGCTCGGTAAGTACTAAACTTCCTTCGTTAACCAAGTTAGCTCGCTAGAAGCTATCTAAATACAGTGTAATATACATCAATGCTCGGTAGACTCTATAAACTACTATGCTTACCTTCTAAGCTCGGTAGACTCTGTTTGATGACTGATATGACATTTGTGTAACATCAAAGACAACACTATCCAACAATATATATATATATCTATGTGTGTGTCTGTGTTTGTGTCTATGTCTGTGTGTATACTTACACCTTGTAATATAATGTATTTGTAAATATGCTTGACGATCACCAATAAGTTTTAATCTATTATCTCATTGAAGACAAAACATTGAAATAGAAAGAAACATGAAGGTTGAGTTCCCTATATTCCCCATTTAAATAAATTATCATTCATTCAAAGTTACAATCAAACTAAAATATACGCCTATTTTTACTTGTGGAGTCCTTTGCAGCTCAAAATTTTTAGTTAACATCATTGAGAACAATCTTGTTAACTTTTCATGAAATACTCTCACAAAGTCTGCTTTAATTTGAACCTAACGGAAGGGAATACAATCGATGTAATCCATGGATAATTCATTAATTAATTTTTTTATCAAAAGTAAAAAAGTTTTCTTGAATGAAGGAAGAGTCTACAATTCATCCCTAAATTGTGAGCCTTTCCTCCAAGAGGTTTTGGGTTTGAATCTACTGAAGATTAACAAATAACGATAACTAATCTAAACTAATGAATAATATAGGCTTAGGTTTAGCTCCTATCTAATTAATTTTTAGGGCATGTTTGGTAGCGGGAATACAAGTGGAATAGGGATATATAAATTCTTAAAATTTTGAATTCTTTATTTGGATGTACCAAATCAAAATTAGAATAGGAAAAAAATAGGAATACGTATTCCAAATTAGGCCCAAAAATGAGCATTAGCAATTCCACCTAAATAGTTGAAATTGGAATACATATTGCTATTCTAGTTTTATTTATTTTAGAAAACATAAATTTTTGGGTTCGTGAATTTCCCATCAAATTCTAGTTGAACCAAACAAGAATAAGAATGGGCACCCTCATTTTCTATTCAAGAATGAGAATAAGTATTCTTATTCCCATATTTATATTCCCATAGCCAAATAGACTTTAGAGTCAAAAAACATGCATTCTAAAAATGGTTTATTTTTAAAATGTATTATTTTACATTAATTTTGAATTTTTTTATATCAATTCTATTTTTTTTATAAAAGTTTATTTATTTTGTTAACTCAAAAATTAAGGAAAAAGTACAAACCTCTTCCAAAACCTCCAACCAATTTAAAAATAGTAAGCATATCGAATACTCAAGAAATCCATGACTTCATTTCCCTTTAGGAAACAACCATTATATAGTAACCATTAAACCCAAATGGATATTTCTCTATTGTTGAACTGCAAATGATATTGTAGAGGTTGTGTGCAATGCTTAAAACCTAAAGAGATTTGTCTAGGGAAATTAAATAAATGCTAGAATCTAAAGTGTCACAATCTCTGCCTCTTGGAGAAATGTTAGGTCAATTAAACTGCCAGACTCAGATTCAACCCCATGATCACTCTTGTTGATTCTGTAAACTATTGTTGACTATGAATTGCCTCCATAGATCATTCTTGTAATGACTTCATTGTGCGATGTGTTCATGCACTTGACTTTCAAAAGTGAAAAAAAATATAAAAATAGTTTGACTTTATTTTGTCTTAAATATTTTTCATCAGAGATTAACCTGTACCAGAAATATGTTTCTCTAAGGAAAACAATAATGAAAGTAATTGATCTCATAGCCTAATCTACTCACCACATGTTTGGTAAAGATACCTTCCACCTAAATGTTTTGTATAAGATTTTTTAGGTTGAAATGATTAGTTTCAATGGGAGAACATGATAAGGTAAAAAATAAAATCACAAACTTAAAAAAAATTTCTCGGCAAGAACTAATGCCAAGTGATAGTTTTACTTGGCACCAATAGATGTCAAGTGATAGGAGGGTGTCAAGTAAGCTCAACATAGGAGGAAACTGAGTGAATTTGTCACACAAAGGGAAACTCGACACAAGTGTATGTCAAGTGAGCTCGGCATCAAGGAATGCCAAGTGAGCTCGATAGCCACTACAAAGTGGTGCTTGGTAGAAGAGGATGTCAAGTGAGCTCGGTAATAACTACAAAGACAAAACTCAATCAAGGACTAGGCCAAGTGAATAGTATACTAGACTGCCATTAAAACATAGAGAGCTAAAAGTTGAAGATTTCTACAATGAACTTCACAAATACAAAATATCATGCAATGGTGAATAGAAGAAGAACAACAAAGATATGTATTCCTTCTTGTTTGCTTGCTTATCTTCTATTCAAAAAAACTATTACAAAATCTGGGAGCATTCAACTTCAACCAAAAAATCTTAAAATCTTCAAACTGATAAAACCTAAAACCTTAAACTTGCAGCTCTAGAGGCTGCATACAACAATGCTCGTAGCAATCACTGCTTCATAGGACAAATCCAAAAACAATGACTTATAGAATGATAAGAGGAAACACGTGTAACTGCAAACTTAAGAACAAACTTCCTCCTCTCTTTTGAACTCTGACAACTTGATCTGTTGATTGATTTCCTTCTTTACTTTGTGCTCTTGCACTTCTCTACTCTACTCTTTTACAACTCTCTAATCTAATCAAATGAATCTGATACATGTGCCTTTTTGTCTCTCTTCAAAATGTTTTCCCTCTCAATTCAAATTCAAACTCACCAATTAGCATTAATGTTTCTAACCACTCTATAGGCTATTCAGGTGGTAGGTGGGCATTTGGCTCCAAGGGCAAACCATCTATTGCATCAAATATTTCAACACTTCCCCTTTGTTCCAAGCTAAATCAAACAAGGATCACTCCTAATCCAAATCAACTACACCATGACTCTCTCTTAGGTGCACAAAAGTTCCAACACCTAAAGGCTTAGTAAAAATGTTTGCTAGCTACTACTCAGACTTGCAAAAATCCATTTTGGTATCCTCATTCTCCACCAACTCTCTGATGATGTGATATCTGATCTATATATGCTTGCTCTCTCATGGAAGACTGGATTCTTGGACAATGCAATTGAGGAGATGTTGTCACAATAAATTGCGATTCCATCCTCTTGCCTTTCATTCAAATATGTCAAGATCCTTCTTAACCAAATAGCTTGACATGCTGCTGCATTCACTACTATGTATTTAGCCTTTGTTATAGATTGAGCAATAATAGGTTGCTTCTTGGATGCCCATGAAATTTCACTTGATCCCATATGAAACATGTATCTAGAAGTGCTCTTCCTATCATCTAAACTTCCAGCCCAATCACTATCCATGTAACCAACCAACTCAAATCATTTACAATAGTATACAAAATTCCAAATCCCTTGGTGCCATTCACATACCTTAGGATCCTCTTTCCTGCTTGCTAATGGGAATCCTTTTGTGTTTCCATAAATTTGGAAATCAAACTTACTACATGCATTATGTTTAGCCAAGTTGTATTCAAATACATCAGACTTCCAACCATGCTCTTGTATCATGTTGGATTCATACTTTTGCTACAATCTTCCTTGCTTAACTTTAGACCTACTATTGTTGGTGTTGAGGTTGCCTTATAGTTCTACATTTTGAATCTCTCCAAGATCTACCTTGCGTATTTTCCTTGAGAGATGAAGATGCCATCATGCATTTTTTTTACTTCTATGCCTAGAAAATACTTCAAGAGATCAAGATCTGTCATTTCAAATTTATTTTTTGTGGCCTCTTTGAACTCACCAATTCAAAAATTGTCATTTCCAATGAAGATCAAGTCATCAACATACAAGACAACAATCAACACAATACCATTTGTTGCCTTGATTTAATGTGTGGGTTCACCATCACTTTTGCTAAAGCCATTGCTCACCAAATATGAGTCAATCCTATTATACCATGCCTATGGAGTTTGCTTAAGCCCATATAGAGCTCTCTTCAATCTATACACTATGTTCTTCATCTAGAACTTCATAACTAGGTGGATGCTCCACATAAACTTCTTTCAATACACCATTCAAAAAGGCAGACTTCACATCCATTTGATATACCTTCCATTTGTGTTGGGCTACATTTTCTATGATAGCACACACAGTTTCTATTCTTGCAACCAGGGCATATGTCTCATCATAATCTCTACCATATTGCTACTTGTACCCCTTGACTACTAAACGTGTCTTATGCCTATCTATTTTTCCTTTAGCATTGCACTTGGTCTTGTAAACCCATTTCACTCCAATTACTTATTTCTTGGCAGGCAAAGTAGTTAATTCCCATTCATTCCTTTCAATAGCATCTATCTCCTCATCCATGGTATTGCACCATTTCTCTTCATTCACAACTTCCTCAAAATAAATTGGATCACTATGAGAAAATAATGCAAAAATTACACTTTCATCATAATCTTCCTCATACATTTCATCTTTGCATATCTCCCTTAGACTCTTGGTCTTTCTTGGCAATAGCAAGGTGAGAGTGAGATCTAAAATTTTAGTATTGCTACTGCTACTATTTTGTGTACTAGCTTAGGGCTGTCTTGATGTGCATCGAGCTATTAATTGGCATGTTAAGGGTTTCTTTCCTTTTTTCCTTTGTCTATAATCTATGTTTTCTACTCTATCTTCTTGTTGATCACCAATTTCATCTTCTTACTCTTCAATAGTAGGTATTTTACTTGAAGTGATTGAGGATTCATCTACTAAGCCATCCCATGACTAATTTTCAAGAAAGTCCACACCTCTTGAAATGATGATCTTCTTGTTAATTGGATCATATAGTCTATAGGCCTTTGATTCTAAGTTGTACCTTATGAAGATGCACTACACACCTTTGTCATCCATCTTTTTCCTTTGTTCCTTAGGCACATGTGCATATGCTACACATCTAAACACTGTCAAGTGTTCAACTATCCATCTATTCCTTGACCAAGCCTTAAGAGGTATCTTGTCATGAACTAATTTTGTAGGACACCTTTCAATCAAATATACTATTGTTGCTACAACTTCTCCCCAATATTCAGTTGGGAGCCCACTTGCTTTCATCATGCTTCTTGCCGTTTCAACAATGGTCCTATTTTTTCTCTCAACCACTCCATTTTGGTGTGGAGTATAATTGGCTACAAGCTCTCTTTTTTTATGCTATTTTTACTACAAATATTTACAAACATATTGGAGGTATACTCCCCTCCTCTATCTAATATAAGGACCTTTACATAGTGTCTACATTATTTTTAAACTAAGGCCTTAAATTCAACAAATTTATCAAATGCTTCAAATTTGTTCTTCAAAAAAATACACCCATGTCCTATGACTAAAATCATCTATGAGTGTCATAAAATAAGTACTCCCCCCAATATAAATAGTTTGCATAGGGTCTACCAAATCAGAATGCACTACTTCTAATGGTGCTTTAGCTCTTCTAGAATTTTCAGAATTGAAGGGAAGCCTATGTTTCTTACCCAATATGTGAGCCTCACACTTGTCATATGAATTTACAATTATTGGCAAACCATCTACCATTCTTTTCTTGGACAACAAATTTAAAGCAGCAAAGCCACAATATCCATACTTGAGATGCCAATGCTTGGAAGGGTCTTCAATCACTCTCCTAAGAGATTATTGCTGATGTACTACTATACATGCATGCTTGGGAGATGCAACACTAACTTGAGAAGATTAACATGTCTCTATCCATAATGGGAACATCTGGTTCTTTTTCATTTGGATTGCTACAAGTAATCTATTACTCTCATCCTTCTCATGAATGACACACTTGTCATTTTCCATTAGCATTTTGTATCCATTCTGAATGAGTTGTCCAACACTCATTAAGTTGTGCTCTATACCAAGGGAAAAATACAGATTTTGTATCTCCTTCTTCTCACCTTGCTTGGTGCAAACCATAATATATCCTTTGCCCACCATGGGAATGGTTCCATTATTTCCCATCTTAATTTCAGACTTAAAATTCTTATCAATGAAAGAAAATAAACTTTCATTACCACTCATGTGGTTGCTACAACCGTTGTCTAGGTACCATACATCAAGGCTTCCTTCTTCACTAATGTTACACATGATGAAGGCTATGGGATTGATTGCATTTCCCATGTTCACATCAGCCACATTAGCATTTTGCTTTGATTGATCACCCTGTTTCTTCAAACATTCACTTGCATAATGCCCATAGTTATGACAATAGTAGCATTCAATATTGCTCTTTTTGGAGTTGTAATTCTTCTTACCTCCTCTACAGTTGTTTTAAGTCATGCTTGCTTCCTCTTGGTTGCTTATTCTTCTCAAGCTTTTTGCACTAGCATTCCTTTGACCATTCCTTCCATGACCTCTGCTTCTTGAGCCTCTATTGGAGCCATTTCTTCCTCTCCCCATGCCTCTTGAATTCTCTTGAGCCTTGAAAGACTACTTTTAGGAAGTTGTTGCTGACTTGTTTATCTGGTGCTCATGGGTTTGAAGAGTTCCCATCAACTCATCCATTTTCAATGTGGTGAGGTCGTTTGCTTCCTCCATGGTCATCATAAGGTTTTCATATTTCTAAGGTAAACTCCTCAATATCTTCTCTACTATTCTCTGCTCATCATAACCTTCTCCATTTGATTTGAGTTGGTTTATCAAAGTGGAGATTTGTGAGCTGAACTCTGCAATAGGTTCATTGTCCCTCATCTAAAGACTCTCAAACTCTCTTCTAATCATTTGTAGCTTGAATACTCTAACCTTATCAGTCCCCTTGAAGTTTTTCTCAATGATGCCCCATGCTTCCTTTGCATAATTTTCTATTGCAATCTTGGGAAAAATTGTCTCTATCATTGCTGCCTCAATTAGACTTAATGCCTTTGCATCCTTTCTCCTTGACTCCTTTAGCTAAGTCTTTAGATTGTTGGTAAGGACAAAAAATTGAGTTGGTTCTATCACATCATTGAACCCATTAATCACAAACTCACACAAATCATTTGCAACCATTATGGTTTTCATCTTCTTTGCCCATGTGTCATATTTTTGTCCATTAAAGGACGGTAGTTGCTCCTATATATTTCCTGCATCTCTTGCTAAGTCAAATATCTCAGAAAAAACAAATACCCTATCTCACTATGGATGTGGGGCCTCAAAGCTCTAACATCATGTGAAAATAAAATCACAAACTTAAAAAAAATTTCTTGACAACAACTAATGTTGAGTGATGGTTTTACTTGGCACCAATGGATGCCAGGTGATAGGAGGGTGTCGAGTAAGCTTAACATAAGAGGAAATTGAGTGAACTTAGCACACAAAGGGAAACAAAACACAAGTGTATGCCGAGTGAGCTTAGAAATAAGGAATGTCAAGTGAGCTCAGTAGCCACTACAAAGCGGTTCTTGGTAGAAGAGGAAGCTGAGTGAGCTCTATAATAACTGCAAAGATAGAACTCGATCAAGGACTAGACCAAGTGAACAGTATACTAGACTACCATTAAAACATAGAGAGGTAAACATTGAAGCTTTCAAAAATGAACTTCACAAATACAAAATATCATGCAATGGTGAATAGAAGAAGAACAACAAAGATATGTATGCTTGCTTGCTTGCTTGCTCATATTCTATTCAACAAAACTATTACAAAATCTAGGAGCATTTGACTTCAACCAAAAAACCCTAACATCTTCGAATTGATAAAACCTAAAAGCTTAAAGTTGCAGTTGTAATGGCTAGATACAACAATGCCTAGAGAAATCACTGCTTCATGGGACAAATCCAAAAAAAAAAAACTTACAAAATGACAAGAGGAAAGACGTGCAACTATAGACATGAGAAAAAGTTTCCTTTTATCATCTAAACTCTAATGACATGATCTACTAATTGATTTCCTTCTTTTCTCTATGCTCTTGCAATTCTCTTCTCTACTCTTCTGCAACTCTCTGATCTAATCAAATGAATCTGATACATGCCTTTTTGTCTCTCTTTAAAATGTTTTTCCTCTCAATTCGAATTCAAATTCACCAACTAGCATTAATGTTTCTAACCATTCTATAGGCCACCGAGTGAGCTTAGTAGCCACTACAAAGTGGTGCTTGGTAGAAGAAGATGTTGAATGAGCTCTGTAATAACTACAAAGATAGAACTTGATCAAGAACTAGACCAAGTGAGCAGTATACTAGACTACCATTAAAACAAAGAGAGCTAAAGGTTGTAGCTTTCAACAATGAACTTCACAAATACAAAATATCATGCAATGGTGAATAGAAGAAGAAGAACAAAGATATGTATGCTTGCTTGCTTGCTTGCTCATATTCTATTCAACAAAACTATTACAAAATCTAGGAGCATTCGACTTCAACCAAAAAACCCTAACATCTTCAAACTGATAAAACCTAAAAGCTTAAAGTTGTAGCTTTAATGGCTAGATACAAGAATGCCTAGAGAAATCACTACTTCATGGGACAAATCCAAAAACAACAAACTTACAAAATGACAAGAGGAAACACGTGCAGCTGTATACACAAGAAAAAATTTCCTTCTATCTTCTAAACTCTAATGACCTGATCTACTAATCGATTTCCTTCTTTGCTCTGTGCTCTTGCACTTCTCTCCTCTACTCTTCTGCAACTCTCTGATCTAATCAAATGAATCTGATACATGCCTTTTTATCTCTCTTTAAAATATTTTCCCTCTCAATTCAAAATCAAACTCACCAACTAGCATTAATGTTTCTAACTGTTCTGCAAGCCACTGAGTGAGCTCAGTAGCCACTACAAAGTGGTTCTTGGTAGAAGAGGATGCTGAGTGAGCTCTGTAATAATTGCAAAGATAGAACTCAGTCAAGGACTAGACCAAGTGAGCAGTATACTAGACTACCATTAAAATGTAGAGAGCTACAGGTTGAAGCTTTCAACAATGAACTTCACAAATACAAAATATCATGCAATGGTGAATAGAAGAAGAACAACAAAGATATGTATGTCTTCTTTCTTGCTTTCTCATATTCTATTCAACAAAAATATAACAAAATCTAGGAGCATTCGACTTCAACTAGAAAACCATAACATCTTTAAACTGATAAAACCTAAAAGCTTAAAGTTGTAGCTATAATGGCTGGATACAACAATGCCTGGAGCAATCACTACTTCATGGGACAAATCCAAAAACAAAAAAGTTACAAAATGACAAGAGGAAACACGTGCAACTGCAAACACGAGAAAAAATTTCCTTCTATCTTCTAAACTCTAATGACTTGATCTACTAATTGATTTCCTTCTTTGCTTTGTGCTCTTGCACTTCTCTGCTCTACTCTTCTACAACTCTCTGATCTAATCAAATGAATCTGATACATGCCTTTTTGTCTCTCTTTAAAATGTTTTCCCTCTCAATTCGAATTCAAACTCACCAACTAGCATTAATGTTTTTGACCGTCATGCAGGCCATTAGGGTGGTAAGTGTGCATTTAGCTCTAGGGGCAGACCAGCTGCTGCATTAGATATTTCAATAGATAGAACAAATAAAATATTTTTTTTAATAAAATGAAGGACTAAAACTTCAAAAAGATTTTAAATGAACCATTAAAAGCTACTCAATTAATAATTTAGAAAAGCAGATATTTGTTACAAGTTTGAAAACAAATAAAAAATTAAGATATATTTAAAATCTAGATTAACTATATCACTTCAGTGTACTCCATAATTGTACATAAATTGGCCAAATAACCAACTAAAATGTTCATTTAAATTTCAAAATTTTATAAATTTAAAAAATATATAATAAATTTAAGATATAGTAAAATTAATTCAAATTTTAAAAGTAGACTATTTATTTTATAGAATATTTTAAAAATAAAATAATATTTATTTTATTTTTTAATTAAAAGTTTTCAATATTAATATTTATTAAAGTGAATATATTTTACATATAATATATTTTTATGACAACTAAGATATCATAATTATGTAATGCTCTATTCAGAGATGCTTAGAATATAAGGATAAAACATTCACTAACTAATTATTTTCTTAAGATAAGTTACTTAACAACAACATTAAGTAACCAAGAACAAGAATGAAGCATCTAATCAATATAATAAAATAGTGGAAATGGCTAAATTCACATGTTCACTTACATAAGCAAAATTCTTTCAAACATTTCTAAAGATCCACAAGCATGAAACCATAACTTAGAATCAAAGATTACACAAATCATGAGAATATCCAAGGGAAATGTTCTTTTTAAGCCTAAAGTAAATGTTGCTAGCATTGTTAAACACACAAGTCCATTTCTAACTACCCATAACATAATCAAGAATAGTGAGTAGAGATCCTCAATTGGTCCTACACAAGATGAGGGCTCAAGGTAACATCCACTCATCTACTAGACACAATGCTGAAAGACAAATGTTGAACCCTAAAATTTGGCTAAGTTTGATACCCTAAAGCCCTTAGATTTGACTAAGTTTGAAATCCTAAAGCCTTGAAATTTTCTAGAATCTATATCTTAACTCTTGAAGTCTTGGAACTCATCTCAAATGAAAAGTTGCATATATAAAATATAGCTTAAGTATAAAAAAGAATAGTATGCCAAATCATATTTAATTGCATTAGACTTTGTTTAGTCATGCGAGAGAATCCCCTTTCCTAGGCAACATTAAATCAACATCAAGAACAAAATGCAAGAAGGAATGAGTGAAAATATGAAACCTCCACACCAAGGATTATTAGATCCACATAAATCAAGGAATGATCATTCAAGAGCATAAAAGAAGATCAAATAACCCTAACAAAGTAGAATGGAGATAATAATAGCATATATTGGTCCAATCCACAACATCATAAGAAAAACATGAACATCAGTGACATCATAGTGAAAAGAAAATAATAAGAAAAGAGGCATTTGAACTAGAAAAATCATCCTTGTTTCCTTGCTAGAATGATGTCAAGATGAGGTCTTAAGGATCCTAACCACACCCCCAAGAATGAATCTCAATTTTCCAACAAGATTGTTGGAGTTGTCTCATGAAATCTTTCTTACCAATAACCCATCCATTAACATCACATGAAATAAGAAGCATCTGACATGATAATCTACTAATAGCATTACTAATCCAAAGTAGTGGTAAGAAGTCTCAACTAAGAAATGAGATACATCATCATGATAAAGGAATGCATCAAGTAACATACTAAACTTCATCTGAACATGATATCAAATGTATCTAAAGTGAAGCACAAATCACAAAAAAACATAGTTTAGATAAACCAAAGTACCAAGTGAATATCTAGCACCTAGCTGAAATTTGAAGTAGACCATCTTTGTACACTAATCCCCAATAGTGGTATAGGTAGCTATGCCTTCCAAACATGTAGTAATCCTAAGCCGACACCTGCCATGCTCATGGAGATAATGACCCAACCATAATTAAATAAGACAATCACCCATGGCTAACACACACAATCAAGTATGATGCCAACATATATAAGATCATGAAGCTAATATTGTGCATTAGGTCACTCATTAGACCCACTAAGGATATAACTATGTAGGGACTTAAGTGGAGTGCAAGTTACTTGGCATCAGGCATCATTAAGGCCAAGATAAATGTGGTATGACTCCACTTCCCCCCTGGACACCACATACCTGGCATAGCTCAACTCCAATAGGAGGCTACATGCCTAGCATGTATCAACTCCAACAAGAGGCCACATATTGTACTCTTGTATGATATGGCTCAACTTGCTCGAGACGTCACATATGATATGAGAGTTCTCTTATCTTATTGTTAAATTTTATTTAAAATTTATTAATTTTGGTTATCACTTATTAAAAACCTCATCACGTTACCTTTTTGACCACTTATAGGTTGAGGTACATGAGAGAGATTACTCCATGGCCTACCCTATATACCCATGGTCATCACATGACACATGATGAGTGCCTATAGGAAATGCAAGTTCCCAACACAACCCAAAAATGGACAATCCTTCAATTGGCCTAAATATGAGACTTCAATTCTTGCTAGCTGATTATATGCATGAGCATGTAATCATGTGTGGGTACAACCAACTTCAAAAAAAAATCAAATAATACCAATACAAGGGTTGGATATGATAAATGCAACAAATGATAAAAGTATAGTAATCTCACTCAATGTACCTATATCTAGGAGTATGGATTTGACATGAATCCCAATGAGGCAAAAAAATACCAGACATCATGAATTCACTTAACCAAACTAAATCTAGGAGAATGGATTACACATGAATCCCAATTATAGTAAAGTAAAACTATCGTTTTATTAGAAACCTAATTGTAGAACAAGATTTAGTATGCAAAGAACATTAACAATAAAGTAAAACATTCACAAACTAAAACTAAATTCACATATATGCCTAGACAAAGAAAGAAAACAAGAAATGCAAACCTCAAAAGAGAAAACACTCCATGCTTCCTTGATTTTGTAGATGCGTCCTTTGATGTGGATGTATGCTCAAGATGCTCAAAGTTACTTCAATGGTGGAGATGGGTAATGGAAAATTGGTAGCTTTGTGAGCTCTCAATTTGGCATTATAAGGGTATGGGTATGGCTTTTGGCTCTCAAAATAGCATGGTAACTTTAGCTCAAAGATTTTTGTTGAAATGGCTTGTGAGGGGATTCAATTTATAGGCTAAGGGCTTGAGGGATGGAGGGCTAAGATGCAAGGAGAGATGAAGGCTTAAGGAGGGCTAGGATGCACTCAAAGGAGAGCACATGGATTGTGCTTGTTTAGCACCAATGGGAAGGTGACACTTGTCACAAGGAGGATGAGTGTGAGAGGGTAGGGTAAGGGGTTGGTTAAAGGCATGATGAGTGGGGTTGAGTATGTAAGAGATATGTAAGAGGAATGAGCATGGAAGAGGGAAGAGTGTGGAAGATGGATGTAAGAGTCATGAGTGGGCTTGTAAGAGTCTTTTATGGTTTTTAAGAGCACTCATGACTTGGTGGTTGGGATTTTTGAGGGGAGACTTTGGTTTGGTTTAGGAAAGTCCTAAACTTGTTTAGGGAATGTGACAACATTAGGGGGTGGATTAGGCTTGAGTTTAGGATTAGATTAGGGATGTTAGAGATGTGCAAGTGGATGGCATTAATGAGGGTGGGTGAGTTAGTGGCTAAGCTTGGTTAGTATGGGTGGATGGGGTGGATTAGGCTAAATGGAGGATTAGGGATAAGTTAGGGGTTTTTGGATTTGAGGATTTTATTTGTCAAATAGATTTATTTAATAAATGGAGATTTTTGGAATTAGATAGGAGAAAAAGATTTAATTGATAAATAATAGGTTATTTGATTTATCAATTAGGACTATAGATGATTAATTAAATTAATCAGCTAGGGATGGCAAATGATTAATTAAATAAGAATTTAATTAATGATGCCTTTAGAGATAACTAAATAGGATTACCAAAGCAGTGTAATCAAATTTAGGTGTCTACACTAATAACATTCTAGTTCCATGACCAAGAAAAATAACAAGGAATACTCAAGAAAACTAGGTGGCCCACAAAATGAGGCAATGTAAAAATTGTTCAAAAATCAATGTTGTAAAAAATTGACAAAATTAAAATCCATTATCCAAATGGTTGCCACACTTCCAAAATTTAAATAAAAATCAGGTTACAAGATCATACACAAAATTTTTTTAGCATAACAAGATAAAAATTCAAATTAAAACTCACAAAAATGCTTAAACATTCATACCCAACCAACTGAGAAGAACTACCATACCAAAATGGATGGGAAAATCAAATTACTATTGAAAATAGAAACTAAACCAGAGCCAAAACAATAAATGAGAGAGCCCTACCTCACAGTTAAAGGGGCTAAAACAAGAATGGAGGCCACACAAAAAATGAGACCAACAACAACAATGTAACGCTAGACATAGAAGGAGTTTGCCACTCTAAATCTAATGATCCTATCCTCGTGAGGATCCTATGAGCATAGATCTCACAACGAACAAACTTGGAAATGCTCACAAGAGGGTTTTGGAAGTTTTTCTCCAAAATCTAGAATTTCCAAAGTGAGGAGTGAGAATAAACTCACTTTTAGCCAATATATGCACTTTTGAAAAGTGATATATAAATTAGATTATTTAAATTAAATAGTCCAAATAGCTCCCTTAACCCAAAAAATGTGGCAACTCTAATTGCTTAAACATCAACTATGGAAAATTACTAAATAAATTAAATCAAATACAAATTTCTCATTAAAATATTAAATCATAATAATTAACAACTTTCACTACCACTCTGGATTCCTAAATGCACATATGCACTCACAGGTCTAATAAAAAATGCATAATGAATCTAAATTTACCAATTAGGTAGAGTACTTATTATTTTAATCAAACACACATACATCAACAATATAGGCACGACATTGGTGATACATGAATGAATAGATCAATAACTTCATGTGCCACTACCAGTGATATAACTCCCATAGAACAAACAACTAGATCAAGTGTAGATGCATGATAATAATGTATCTCAAATAACACTGTGTGAAATTACATAAATAATCATTTAATTAATTTCATTAAAATTATCTATTTAAATCATACATTAGCGCCATAATGAAAGTTTATTGCAAGAATGATATAAATAAATACATCATCCATAATATGATAAAATTCACCATATATCCATAAACAAATAAGCCAACATGGTCAAACACATGAGTAAAAACTCCTCTAGGAACATAGTCAATATATTGCGCAATCACTATGCACATCTCAAGGTAATCACATAATAACATCGTGACACATTATCAATCTAGGAAACCACTACCTTTTTAACCTTACTGAAACCATTTAATACATCATACTTTCATAAATTAGGCATAAGCATAACCAACTAGCTAATGTAGTAGTATAATCAAATCATGCCAAGGGTGTAGACAACTAACAAGTTCCAATTATGTTCACTTATGAAGCAAGATCACCATAGTTGCATCCATGACAATGACTTACAAAATTCAAATGGGAGAGGCACTAAAAACTATCAATTTGACTTCTTCAATGTTAATGTATAAAACCATTAGAACAAGAAATTAGGTTTTACTAACTATATATTCAATTTCAAATTTGTATTTTGAAAATACTACTATTTTTAAACCCTTTATTCAACTAGTGTCTTTATTATAAGGTTCATTATGATCTTTTGTTAATTAGTATTTGTCTAGAATAAAATCTTATCTTTTCATTTCAATATTATCATTCAAGTTTATCTTATTTTCTTATATCAATGAATAACTAAAAAAACTAAAATAAATTTAAGGACTTATTAGTTAGATTATTTTGTTTCAAATATATTGTGAATAAATACATAAGTTCCAATTCTATTTTTTATATTTTTTACCAAAATAAAAGCTTATCTCTTCATTTCAACATTATAAGTCTATCTCTTCATTTCAATATTATAAGTTTACTAAATTTTCATGTCAAATCTTTAAAAATATAATGAAAAAAACAAAAAGAGCTTCAAACAAATTCATTGGTACATAGCATGCCAAATTTCAAAAGATATATGGTAAGGCCTTTAAAAGAAAGCAAAGGAAAAGAGCTTAAGAGGTAACATGTCATTAAAAAAAATTAAACTTGAAAAGTTTTAATGGAAGGTTAGGTAGTGATGCAAAACATGTGTTGTTTTTTCTAGTACAAGGCATTTCCACAAGTGGGTATGAGCTCATTGTTGCATTGTATGTGAAGTGTATTATTTCACATTTTTAATTGTCTTTAATGAAAAAGAATAGATCAAACATGTGGTAAATGGACATTTCACAACTCTTTTATAATATATTTTATAAAATGACAAATACAAGTTGACAAATATGTTTTATATTTTAATCTTAATTTATTTTGTAATTTTTTTAATTGATTTACTATTTCATCTAATAGAAAGTGTGAATATTTTGTGATTATCTAACAATATTAAAGCTATTGTAATAAAATTATTCATATCCTTGAATTCTTAAAAATTAGAATATATACTTGCAAATTAAAATGGTCACCTCTCTCATCTACCTTCTCATTGGAATATTACATGTATTTGGTTGTCTCGTGAGCCTCTAGTTCACCTACTCATTAGAAGACATTGCAGCTCCAACAGTAAAGACATTTAATGTAGTAGGTAAGTTTGAATTCAAAAATGAGAGGGAAGATTTTGTGTGGACATCAAGAGAAAAAAGGGGGGAATTTTTTATTCATTAAAAATAGATGCCATACATTTTGAGTGAATTTTGAGAAGAGTTCAACAGAGCAAAAATAGTAGAAGGTTTTATCAGAGTGCAACAACATGGGTGATTGAGTTTCTGAGTTTTGTGAAAAGTGATAATTTATCCTATATGAGTAGTGATTGCTCCAAGATTTTTTGTACATAGTCATATGTTGCTATAAGTTTTTTTTGGTAGTTAGATATTTTTCTTCCTAGGTTTGTAGTTTTACTCTCTAGATTTGTAATAATTTAAATTGGTTAATAGAAAGTAAGAAAGCAAGAAAACTTGTCAATCTCTAGTATATTGTATTTTTGATCTTGTCTCCATTAATATATTTCATTGTGTATGTTAGTAGTTTTGGAAAAACTAAGAAGAAATCTTTATTTTTATTTATGCATTTTTTCAAATGTTGGTAACTTAGCTTGTACTTTTTCTGAGTAACTTGGTTCTTATTGACCGAACAACTTTGACTACTATTGTTGAGCTTCCCTTTGATGACCAAGAAACTTAGTCTCTTTGGTTGTCAAGCTCTTTGTGAGTACTAAGCAACTTAGTCCCTATATTGCAGAGTAACTCAACAATGTTCTGGTTAGTTGCATCTGCAGTTTCTAAATTCTTCACATTATATCAAAACTTTTAGGCTCCACATCCTTGTGAGTCTGGGCATTCTTTTTTAGTGTTAAAGTTTTTTGTGTAGGATACATGGCTGGAGATGTAGAAAAGACTTGGCAGCAACCACTATCCTTTAATGGACAAAATTATGATACTTAGGAAAAGAAGATAAGAACCATTATGGTTGTTAATGACTTGTTGGATTTTGTGATAAATGGGTTCAATGATGTAACTTACCCATCACAATATGTTTCCCTCAATAATGATCAAAAGACTTAGCTAAAGGAGTCAAGAAGAAATTATTCAAAAAAAATGTGCTTGATTGAGGTAGCCATGACATAGGAAATATTTCCCAATATAACATTAGGTAATTATTCAAAGGAGCCATGGGATATCCTTGAGATGAATATCAAAGGGACTTACAAATTCCATGTAGTGAAGCTACATATGACTCAAAGGGAGGTTGAGAATATTCAAATGAAGGAAAATGAGTCCATTCTAGACTTTAGCTCAAGGATCTCTAGTTTGATAAACTAGTTGAACTAGTGAAATGGAGAAGATTATGAGAAGCAGAGAATAGTGGAAACTATATTGAGAAGTCTATCTCTAGAGTATGATAATCTTGTGATGACCATTGAAGATGCAAATGAACTCACTACTTTCACAATGGATAAGTTGATAGGAACTCTCCAAACCCATGAGTACTAGATTAATAGATCAGAAACATCTTCCAAAAAGCAAGCTTTTAAAGCTCAATCCAATACAAGAGGTAGGAGGAGAGGAAGAAATGGCTCCAATAGAGGCTTTAGAGGCAAAGGTTGTTGTAACTCTGAATTAAGAAATACTAGAGGAGAAAGCTCGAGATGAGTAGTTAGCCAAGAGGGATCAAGAAACTCTCATAATAGTTCTAGAGGAAGTAAAAGTAACTAAAACTCTAACAAGAATGTCATTGAATGTTACTATTGCCACAAATTTGGGCATTATTCAAGTGAATTCTAGAGAAAGCAAGGTGATCAGTCAAGGCAGAGTGCAAATGTGGCTGATGTGAATGTGGGTGAAGCAAACAATCCCACAACCTTCATCATGTGGAACATTGGTGAAAAAGACATCCCTGAGGTATGGTATTTGGATAGTGGTTGTAGCAAGCACATCAGTGGTAATGAAAACTTATTTTCGTTTATTGATTTAAGAATTTAAAATCTGAAATTCTCATTGTGGGAAAAGGATCTATTATGGCCTACACCAAGCAAGGTGAGAAGAGACAAATTCAAAATTCCTATTTTACCCGATGCATGAAGCATAATTTGATGAGTGTTGGACAACTCATTCAAAGTGTTTATAAAGTGTTGATAGGAAATAACAAGTGTGTCATGCATGAGAAAGATGGGACTAAGAACATTCTTGTAATAGTTCAAATGACAAGAAACTAGATGTTTCCCTTGAGGATAGAGACATGTTTCTCTTCTCAAATTGTTATGGCACCTCCCAAGAATGCATGACCAATAGTACACCAACGATCAGCTCTAAAGAACATGATTGAAGACCCCTCCGGGCTATGGCATCTTAGGTATGGACATCTTGGTTATGTTGGTTTAAATTTATCATCCAAGAAAATAATGGTAGACGATTACCCTAATATTGTAGAATCATGTGACAACTGTGAGACTTATATTTTTGGTAAGCAACATAGGCTCCCCTTTAATTTTGGTAAATCTAGAAGGGCAAGGCACCATTAGAGCTCATGCATTCTAATTTAGTTGGCCCTATGAAAAATACTTCTATTGGGGGGAGTACATATTTTATGACATTCATAGATGATTTCAGCCATAGGACATACAGGTGTATTTTTTGAAACATAAATCTGATGCATTTGATAAGTTCGTAGAATTCAAATCTTGGGCTGAAAAAAAATGTGGACATTATGTAATAGTCCTAAGGTCAGATAGATGGGTAGAGTATAACTATAATCCTTTTGTAAATTTTTATGGGAAAAATGACATCAAGAAGGAGCTTACAACCATCTATACTTTGCAACAAAATAGAGTGGGTCGGAGGAAGAATAGGACCATTATTAAGATGACAAGGAGCATGATGAAAGAAAATGGGTTCCCAACTAAATATTGGGGAGAGAGTATAGCAAAAATAGTATAATTGATAAATAGGTGTCCAACAAAGGTAGTTCATGACAAGATTCCTCTTGAGGCATGGCCAAGACATTGATGGATGGTTGAGAACTTGAGGATGTTTGGGTGTGTAGCATATGCACATGTGCCAAAGGAGAAAATGAAAAAATTGGATGAAAAGGGTGTGAAGTGAATCTTCACTGATTAGAGTTTAAGATCAAAGGCATACATATTATATAACCCTATCACCAAGAAGAGCATCATCTCAAGAGATTTAGAGTTTATAAAAAATTAGTCATAGGATGGATCGGTGGATAAATAAGTAAGCACTTTAATTAAAGTGCCCATAATTGATGAAGAAAGTGAATTTGCTAATCAACATGATGAAATAGCAACAAATATAAACAACTCTAGATAGTTCTAGATTGCTCTTGATAGAAATAGGTAGAAAGGCAAGCAGCCATAGGCAGTGAGAGATTCAACTCCAACTGGCTCTAGACAACTCTTGATTGGTGTACAATAGGTATTAAATAGTAGCAGCAATAGTAGTGAAATTTCAGACCCCACTCTTGCCTCCCTATTTCCAAGAAAGACCAAGAGTCTGAGGGAGATATACAGAGATGAAATGTATGATGAAAAGTTTAATGAGAGTGTTAACTTTGCATTATTTTCTCATAGTGATCCAATTGATTTTGAGGAAGCTATGAAAGAAAATAAATGATGTAAGGCCATGGATGTGGAAATAGATGCAATAGAGAGAAATGAAACATGGGAGCTAACTACCTTGCCTCCCAAGAAATAAGTAATTGGAGTTAAGTGGG
Source organism: Cupressus sempervirens (assembly GCA_028749045.1). Lineage (NCBI taxonomy): Eukaryota > Viridiplantae > Streptophyta > Pinopsida > Cupressales > Cupressaceae > Cupressus > Cupressus sempervirens. The sequence goes on along the minus strand of CM053783.1, from coordinate 436,100,613 downwards.
TCCATAAGACCAAGTGCAATGTTGAAGAAAAAATAGATAGGCATATGGCATGATTGGTGGTCAAGGGGTAGAAACAATAATAGAGATTATGATGAGACTTATGCCATGGTTGTAAGTATTAAAACTATGTGTGCTATCATTTTAATTGTAGCCAAGCACAAATGGAAGGTGTTTGAAATGGATGTGAAGTCTTCCCTCTTGAATAGAGTATTGAAAGTAGAGGTATATGTGGAGTAGCCACCTAGTTATGAAGTTATAAGGGAAGAACTCAAGGTGTAGAGGCTGAAAAGAGCTTTTTATGGGCTGAAACAAGCTCTATGGGCATGGTATAGTAGGATTGACTCATACTTGATGAGAAATAGCTCTAGCAAAGGAAATGGCAAGCCCACTCTCTACATCAAGGCATCTAATAAAAAAGTTTTGATTGTTGTCTTGTATGTAAATGACTTAATTTTTACTAGAATCGATAATTTCATAATTGATAATTTCAAAGATACTATGAAGAGTGAGTTTGAGATGACAAATTTTGGTGTCTTGAAGTACTTTCTAGGCATAGAAGGAAAATAAATGTAGGATGACATCTTTATCTCTCAAGAAAAATATGCAAACTCCCATTTTTTCAACAACTTATAAAAAACTCCTAGACTACAACTAATAAATAAAATGCATTTACCTAAGTAAGCTTAAGTAAATAGAATAAATAATTAGTAAATTAATTATTTACTCTAACAAAAAGATGTCTAGGCATAGTTGATTTGGATTAGCAATGATCCTTGTTTTGTTGGCTTAGGTCAAACCCTAGGAGTGTTGGAATATTACTTGTATTTAGTTTTCCTATGAGCCTCCAATTAACCTACCTATTAGAAGACACTATAACTCCAATAGTCAAGACATTTACGATAGTAGGTAAGTTTGAATTCAATAATGAGAGGGAAGATTTTGTGTGAACATCAAGAGACAAAAGGGGAGAATTTTTTATTCATTAACAACAGATCCCATAATTCTGAGTGGATTTTGAGAAGAGTTTAGTAGAGCAGTAGCAACAAAAGGTTTTATCATAGTGCAACAACATGGGTGATTGATTTTTTGAGTTTTGTGAAAAGTGATAGTTTGTTTTGTACGAGTAGTGATTGCCCCAAGCTTTTTTATATGCAACCATATGTTGTTGTAAGTTTGTTTAGTAGTTAGATACTTTTCTTTTTGGGTTTGTAGTTTTACTCTCTAGATTTGTAATAATCTGAATTGATTAATATAAAGTTAGCAAACAAGAAAACTTGCCAATCTCCAATATATTGTGTTTATGATCTTGTCTCCATTCATATATTTTGTTGTGCATGTTAGTATTTTTGGAAAAACTAAGAAGAAATCTTTTTTTCTATTTATGCATTTTTTGGAATGTTGTTATTGCTCCTCACATAACTCAGCTTGTACTTTTGCCGAGTAACTCAGTTCCTATTGATCAAGCAACTTGGCCTACTATTGTCGAGCTTCCCTTTGGTGACCGAGCAACTTGGTCTCTTTGGTTGCCAAGCTCCTTATGAGTGCCGAGCAACTCGATCCCTGTATTGCTTAGTAGCTCAACAATCTTCTGATCAATTGCATCTGTGATTTCTTCACACTTCTAATACTTCCACAATTCCACAAGAGATTGACTCAAGCTCTCCCACAGCTCTTGTTTTTAAAATGCAATCTTACACCTTAAACAATCTTGAATAATGAAACCAAAATTGCAACACCCAAACAAATAAAAATCTATTGAAATATCATTGCAACTTAGCACTATTTTTTATATCAGTCATCATCCTAAAATTTAGAAGGATACACTTCATGACGTTGCAGAAAGTGAAAAGAAGAATGTTAAATTTCTATTTTCTACTTATTATAACATTCTTATCCAATGCCGAGTGTCCCATATTTACCAACAATTATACTGTAGAAAAAATATTTTTTTAACTATACTTTGTTGAAAAAGTTACACTAGTATTTCTATGAAGATTAATAGTTTTTAACATGAAAAATATTTTCTATCAGATTTGTCCATTTATTTTTTATTTTTCGTTTTTCCATCAATATTAAATGGCACAATTCTTTACATTATTTATTGTGCAAATAATTGTGAAGTAACTAAGGCAAATCAGCCTGATTAAGCACGAGGAGGATCCAAACTAAGATTGTGACAAGTGCAAGTTGTGAGATGTTTAGCCTTAGAGTTTTCCAGTTTCAAGTAAGATGGTATATATATTTCCACAAATACTTGATCAACATCCCTATACATTTCATTGTCTTTCATGTTACACTTTTCCGAATGGCTTCTCCTCAAATTCTCTAAAACACGTCTAACGAAAAGCCTTGCTTTGCCACACATTATCATAAGAGAGTCTAATGTTTCTCTCGGATTCTTGCAATAAAGCTCGGGCAAAGCAAGAACTGATTCATTTTTTATTTCTTCCAGCCAGTCCACATGACGTGTTATTAGGTCTGACGAAAAGCTACATGTATTTCCCCAACCCTGATCATCATCTTTGTCCTGTACTTTTCCACTGTACTCCTTTGGGTTCATTTCTTTCTTCTTGTGTTTTTCTCCAGCTATTTGCTCATGGTAGACACGCTTGTTCTGTTAAGGTTGGCGGAATTTGATCGATTATTGTTTCTCCAAAGGCATGTCTCCTCTAAAACAAATCGTTTGAGAAAAGAAATGAAGAAAAATATTAATTTGCAATTTAGCATGCTAATGCACATTCAATGAAATCAAAGTTAAAGAGGGTACGCTTACAAGATTTGGAGGAGAACAGACAATAATTCACGCTGTAACTCGAAGATTTAGAGTTATTTTGTTGCTGTCGCCCATGCTTGAAGCCACCGCGCTTATAGTGGAAAAGAGAAAGTTGGCACAATTTGCACAAAAACAGTTTATAGTAGGAATAATGCACGTTTGAATAATTAAATAGTCTTATATAAGTCTAGATTATTGATTATTTATTTATTACTATTATTAAGATTAATGATTATTATGTGTTAATTTAGAGTGATAATTCAAGATCTTTCTGAGGAGAGGCTCACAATTTATAATTGTCTTGTAGGCTTCTACTAATTGATGCGTATTGAATGAATGTGAGAATGTGTTTTTGGCAAAGTCATTTTCAAGAGATCTAAAAGCACTAGACACAATCTGAGAATGGTTAAAGAAAAATTAAATTTGAAAGGGTTTTTCAATGCACCAAACATATTTTTAGGGTATGAATGTAAGGACCTATAATTTTATAAATTTCTAAATTTTAGATAAGCTAAGGCTGTAAATATGTAAAGGTCTAATACGGTAATAATTTCATTACAGAATTACTGTGATTAGACATTTAGAAACTATTTATTAATTAAGATTAAAAAAAAAATGTTGTGGTATTATTTTCATTTTTATTTTAATTAAAAAGTATTAAATAAATATTAATCTTATCAATTATATAGGCATTTTCTTGAAATGTTGCTTAAAATCAATTATGGGTCACATTAGGTATATAGAAATGCACGAGTAGGATAATTGTACCACAAAAAATGGTGGAAAAATACCATGGATGTACATTGCAATCTAAAACATGTCAATTTGAAAGTATATTATCACTGGCCTAGTAAGATATATATATAATTAAAGTTGAAAAAAGAGATGTTATTGCCCCTTATAAAAACCCTTCTTGCTACTTTGTATAAAACTCTTCCCCAAGATCAAATCAATCTGTTTCTATTAATCATACCACTATAGAGATAGTGTGGCATGATAAAATTTATTTCCTCCTCCTTTTAATTTGTATACCTAATGATTCTTTAATGCCCACGGATTAGGTAAAAGCTATTCTATATCTCATGTGTGATTTTCCACTAATGCATTGATTTCATGTACTCATCATTATTAATATCTATTTTATTTTATATCTCTACCTTATTAGACAAGAAAAGCTTAGGTGTCATTTGATCAGAAAATGATATTTAAACTAGAACAACACAAAGGTTAAACCATAGACAAATTAAATAGAAGAAAAAATAAAGAAGCTCAAAACTAGCAGGATCAAACTAACACACAAACCTTCAACCAACACTGACCTTGAAAACCTATTGAAATACAACAACACCAAGGACCAACACCATAACCAATACTAGTACAAGACAACTATTTTCTTATCTCCTTGACCTTGTCTAGGAAGGAAGGTTACTTGGAAGGACATGAAGAACCCACATCCCTTGAACCAACCTCTTGTTTAATGGCAATATGAAGACCCTACTCTTTATCATGAGTTTTCCCCCTTCTTTTTCTATTAAGATTCTCTTTTCTAGCTTCCCTTGAATTTCTCAAATGGCCTTATCCACTCTATCTTGGGTCACTTTATGCTAGAAAGAGAGGTCCTTGGTTAGGGCCCCCTACCAATCTTCAGACTCCTTCATTTATACCAAGTTAATGATGATCTCATTATTCTCCTCCTCTGAAGGCACTAGTGCATGAATTTTCAAGATTTTTTCCTTAATCAATTCCCAATTGTGTAGTCCCAAAATATCTACCCATGTCCAAAAAACCTCATCCATTTTACCTTTAGTCCAATCCTTTGCCCTTCTTTCAACCACTGCATGGTGCTGCAATTTGTTTTTCCTATGGAAATTTGTAGTTGATAGAGAAATCACTCTTGTAGTGTCAAGGGATATTTTCATCAAAGGAAATAATGTTTTGTCCAATGCCCCATAATGCTTACTCCAATAATGACTTTCCTTCAAAAATAATCATATATGGTATAAAAATCTTGTTATTTTTTTTCTTTAGCTGAAAAGGAAATGGCTTTGTGTAAAATGCATAGTAGAATGTCTTCATTTTTCTAAACATGATCAAGTTGTATTTGGGATTCAATTGTTGGCTATTGGTTATGATGAGCTAATGGACTTATGGCATGTTGTTTATCCTCACACAAGAAGAAAACAAAATTAATTTAGGAAATAAAAATATGGGATCACAAATAGGGTAATGTATCTAATGACTCATGTTCCCATATCTACTCACAAATACTGAAAAATAATAATTTTGTAATCTAGCCAAGTGTGATTCTTGTTGTAAAAAATAAAACTATTTTGGTTTCTAATATCATAAAATAGTATGAAAGGGAACATAGAATCTATCTATTCCTTGGATAATGGAGTAATAGAGGTGGATACATATATGTTAGAAGAGGCTTTTAAATGGATTTATATATAACTCCTATTTCTTCAAATCTACACTATCAAGTTTGTTGCATAATACAACTATTTTCCTCCAATTAACTATCATTTTCACACATTGATGAGGGTACATATTTTTAGGCTTTTTGTTTGTTCTTGAAAAGATAGAAATGTTTTCTATTTGAATAAATCTCCTCTAGGAATTATCTTTTTTGTCAAATGGATGCAACAATACTAAATAGGAACCCAAATGGTCATCGTTATGTCCAATAAATATATAATATAACAATTGTCACCAACTTTTTCCCCTCATCTTTGAGACATGAGTAGAAACTCTATGAGCAAATACTCATTGGCAACTATAAGAAAAAAATCACAACCATTTGGCCTCTTCCAAGTAAAATTCTAATCAATATTATTTTATTTGAACTTGATTAAATAAACATGAGTACCCAATTTTTTCACCTAAAGTCTTCATCTTTTTCAACATGATCAAGTTGTATTTGGGATTCAATTGCTAGCTACTGATTATGATGAGATAATGGACATATGGAATGTTGTTTATCCTCAAACAAGAAGGAAACAACATTAATTAAGGAAATGAAAATATTGGATCACACATAGGATAATGTAACTAATGACTCATGTTCCCATCTCTACTTTTTTTTTTGCAAAAAGAGGGGTAAAAATTTATTAAGATAGAAAGGAATATAACAAGGAGAGCTCAACAAGGAGCTCGATCCTGAGCAACAAGATCATCAAATTCTTGCACCATCTCAAAGGATAGTTGCCCCCTATCCCTAATATTCCAACCCGGATCATGACTAGAAGCCCATTTGGCTAAACAATCAGCACGTCTATTCCATTCTCGTGGAATATACTTGAACCTAATGAAGTGAAAAGAGGAAGAGAAGAAAAGAATCTGCTTAACAACAGTGGCCAGCTGCCAACTAACATCCTCAAGCTCTTCCGAAGAAAGCATGTTCACCACCACCTGGGAATCAGACTCACAAATAATCTTACTCCATCCCCACAAGCAACACTGTTCCACAGCATATAAAATAGCCTAAGCTTCCATGAGATTGTTAGTATAATCACCCTTATGAATTGAGAAGAAAAATTTAACATTCCCAGAACTACAACGAGCCACTCCGCCAATACCAGCTGGACCAGGATTCCCACGAGAAGAACCATCAGTGTTAATTTTTAGAACTCCACGGGGCGGAGGAGTCCAGTGCCCATCCCAGTTAACCTGACGCTTCCTCTGATGGTGAAGCTGCCTGGACATAGAAGGAAACCTATGAGCCGCAACCCCATCCTGCAGATAAAAATTGAGGCAATTACAAATAGCAAGATCAACTGGATCCATACCCCCATCAAGCTCACACTTCACAAGAATAGTTTCCTGGAGAGAATGTGATATTTTCCACCAAAGATGCAAAACACCAAGCCAAACATCTTGGAATATGCGACGATTCCTCTCCAACCAAATATGCCAAAGCATGAAAGATGGGCCAGCAATCCAAGCAGCATGGAGAGAAGAAGACTTGGAGGGAGCACTACCCAAGCGAGCCCAGAACTTAGGCAAAGAGGAAGCATGCCGACAAGAGAAACCCCAAGCGCTCCACCAAAGGTGCCATATCTGAGTAGAATAGGAGCAATGGAAGAACAGATGGGAGATAGACTCCTCTCCATTACCACACAAAACACAATAAGAGGGGCCTTGAAATCCACGTTTACAAAGATTATCCCAGGTAAGACAACGGTTGTGAGCCACTAGCCACATGAAAAAATTGCATTTGGACCAAGAAACTTTATTCCAGACTTGCTTCCACCAAGGGACCTCAGCATCCCCAAATAATTGTCTAGTTATCTCCTGATACCCAGCAGAGACATGATATTTACCAGACAAGGTACCGCCCCAAGCCAATACATCTGGACCAAGCAAAGAGGAACACTCTCTAGAGGCCAGAATTTGAGAGAGCTCTTGACGATCCATGTCTGTACCTCCAAGAGGCCAATCAGAGGAATGCTTCCATCTATAACCAACAACAGGTCCCAATTGATAAGGAGTCTTGTAATGAGCCACTTTATCCCATCCAGCGGCAAGAAAAGAGTCACAAAGAGGCTGAAGATGAGGGTATATGGATAAAATGGAAGGGAATCCATCCCAAGCATCAGACCAAAACAAAGCCTGAGAACCTCCTTTACATATCCAAAACAGACCCCTCTTCACCAACATCGCACCTGTCTTCAAAGTATGCCAAACCATTGAGCCACGACCTTCAAGAGGAAGTGCAGAAACAGAGCAAGGATCAGCACCATGAAAATATTTATGAGTGATAATATGAGCCCAAAGTTGATGCTGTCCAGAGCACCATATCCCATCTCTACTTAGGAATAGTGGAAAATAATAATTTTGGAATCTAACCACGTGTGATTCTTGTTGTCAAAAACAAAAGTATTTTGGTTGCTAATATCATAAAATAGTATTAAAGGGAACATAGAATCTATCTCATCCCTGTATAATGGAGTAATAGAGGTGGATACATATATATCAAAAGAGCTATTTAAATAAATTTATATATACCTCTGATTTCACCAAACCTGCACTGTGAAGTTTGTTGCATAATACAACTATTTTCCTCCAATTAACTATTATTTTCACACATTGATATGAGTACATATTTTTAGGCTTGTTTTTTGTTCTTGAAAAGGTAGAAATGTTTTCTATATGAAGAAATATCCTCTAGGAGTTATCCTTTTTGTCATGTGGATGCAATAATACTGAATAGGAACCCAAATGGTCCTTGATATGTCCAATAAATATATAATATAACAATTGTCATCAACTTTTTTCCCTCGTCTTTAGGACATGAGTAGAAACTCTAGGACCAAATACTCATTGGTAACTATAAGAAAAAAATCACAACCATTTCTACTCTCCCAAGTAAAATTCTAATCAATATTATTGTGTTTGATCAATTAAATAAACACAACTACCCAATTTTTTTGCCTAAACTTGCATTGGACAACATACACTGAGTTCAATCCAAAATTGTTTTGTCCAACACACTATATTCTTATGAAGAGAAATAAATTATTATAATTTTTTGAATTCCATTATCCTCACAAAGTAATTAATTTTAGAAGAAAAATTATCTAATCCATTATCAATTCCTAAATATTTTATTTGTGCCCACTTTGATTCTCAATAATGAGTTTTATTTTTTCCTTGTAAATGCCTATGACTTCATATTCAACATGTTAGTATACAATATCAAAATCATAAAGAAATGAAATAAAATTAGTTTTCTATATAATTGAGTTATCTCTCTAGGTACATAGACACTTGGATCTACAAGCTTTAAAGGCAATATCTTCATGTCCTGACTAGTCTTCAAGAAGTTGTTCCACTTCTATTTCTATCACTAGTACATTAGGCCCCCATTTTCAACCAAAGGCTTATTTGGGTTGTTAAATTCAGTTTTTTTGAAAAAATGGGCCCCATATGGTAGAAATTTTGACCATGGTTAAATTGGTTAAATTTTGACCTTCACAACATAAGATGTGGATAATAAAAAATATCACTACAGTGTTAATTTTGTTTTGTTTTGGCGCGCGCATGACTATACTAGGCAGGAGTTTGGTGCAGAGTCAATAGGAGAGGAGAAAGGAGGTAAGAATCTGGTCATTAGATATCATTCCAAGTTTGTTATCTATCAAAAATTTGTAGAGGCAGATTCCAAAGCTTTTCAATGCCTTTACATTTTCTCTTTCTCTTCTACTCATTGCAATTTAAAAAATAGAGTCACTATTAATTCTTTCAGGTCACGAAGTTGTTTTATAGATGATGATGTTCCTCATAAAAGATTTCTGAGAAACCCACTGCAATCAAACTTGGGCCTAAATACACCTCTTTATTGCCTACATCTTATCTCATGTTTTTTATATGGCTCCAATTTGTGATACAAAAATTATAGCACATTGTGTTAACCTTAAAACTCTTCTAAAATGGGATAAGAGTTCTCGAATTACCTACTCGACTAATTTCAGTTCTGCAGACTACTCTTAGTTCACTGGACACCTGTATTCTCTCTATAAGGTCATGTCCCTTTTGTGGCTCAGATTTTCTCTCACCCATTTGGATCTATGTCCAAATATTGAATTCATAATAATGGATGATAATAGACTTTTATTTAGCAAGCTTCACAAATCTAGAAGTTAGTAAGCACATACTTTACTTGGTAAAAGTCTTGAAATACTGAAATAGTTTTCTATTCCAATGAAGCCTTGAAAGTTTTTGGTTCGATTCTCCTTTATTAATTCTTCAGCTTTAATGAAAATTTGAAGTAGAGATGGCAATCCCATCCTTTGCTTGGTAGGAAAAGACTGGAAAGACATAATTTTTTTTTGGAGCAAACCAACTCCTCTCTTCAAGGGGATTTTAGGTCCCTCCAGGCTCAATATACATGAAAACAAGTTTGTTATGTTTACTGAAGTCTTATCAATGAATGCTCAATTGAAACCTATCTATACTATGGAGACTAATAAAATGGTGTCTCAATATATTAGAAAATCTTGCTTCTTTCAAATACAGAAACGTGATTTAATCATGATATGAAAATTAAAATCATATGGCTTGTGCTTCTAAAAACGTAGAATTTAAAATCTAATGACTAAAAATTCTAATCTAAACACATATCATAGGGTTGAGATAAGAAAGAGTCTGCTATTTGGGATGAACAATGTTGGTTGCCAAGCATCCTGGTAGAACTCACACCTCGTGGACTTTAAACCAAACCAAGTTTTTGCCTAAAATGTTAAATGTCTTTTAAGGAAATATCATCAAACAGATGCCTTGCAAAAATCAAATGCAAACTCCTTGCATATGAATTCCATCAAACAATTGTATGATTATTGAAATCCGTAGTTAGTAAGAAATCATGAACCAAATAGGTAGTATTCAAGTTTAATTTCATCAAACATAGCAAGGCTTAATACATCAACATTTAATCAAACACATACAGTGATAAAAGTTTCTAATTTTTATCATAAATTGTCATACAAACGACTGATAACCATGCGGTTTACTAGTGCACAATCACAGCAGTATAGCAACAGTTGACATGAAAAAAACTACTTCAAAACCTGTCTATTTTGTGGTTTCATTTAATCAAACATATAGCAGAAGTCTTTTGAGCTCGTAGCTCAATATTAGACTGCTATAGACATTCATGAAATGACAAATCTTTAATTATTACATCACCTTAAAAAGACCCCAGGAGTTTTTCAGATTTTACAATACCTCAATGTTGCAAACTTAAGAAATTTAACTAGTCAATAATATGTTCTAGACAAAGGCTTGCGACTATAAAAGACTTGGATAGCTAGGGTATGATTGGGACTGCACAGACTGTTTATTATCTTTCATATTTGTCCATGTTCTCAAGCTTTGATGTGAATGGCTGCCTCAAACATCTATTCCAAATTATCCAACAACTAATAAACCTTATCAAATATGAAGGAGAAAGTTTCAATATCCTGTACTTGGACTTCTAGACCTGCATCTATTTCATGTCCTATTCCAGCTATTAGAAATTCTTATTTATCTCTGAAATCTGCAATTCGATCCCAATATGAATTTTTATTGAATCCACTAAACTGAACATATGGGTTTTCATCAAGTTTTCACTTATTTTAAGGAACTTTGTCCTTAGATAATCCTGTCACTAATTTTCAGCAACAATGGAGAAAAAGTTTCAACATTCAATTCTCATAACATATCTCAAATGAAAGGATGACCTTTCTTATATAGCTTTTTAGTTGTTGAATGCTTGTACTTCTAGCAATGTGGGATAAAATATTCTTTACTTTTAATCCCTCCTTATGAATTAGACATTCTTTACTTTTGATTCCTCCTTATGAAGTAGCTTCTCAAACCAGCTGGAATAACTTAAAGTTACTTTGCATTATAACTTTATTATAGTCACTTTGTATTTCAATTAATGATATGAACTTAATAATTACTTTCTTATTAAAGTATTAAAATATTTTAAGTCCACCATTAATCATTCTAAATCAATTCTGACTTCACCAAGACTTAGCCCACTACATTTACTGCTAACCAGGGTGCTTTACAAAAAGTAGTAAGGGTCCATCTCTATCAACCCTCAATTTACTATAATTAGTAAATCTTTGAATACCTGATCACAAAAAAGGGGCCAAAGATCATCATTGTAATTGAGGCCAATCTAGGTGCCCTGTTAAATATAGAAGTGGTGGATAAATGACTTACTATAATTAGTAAGTTTATCAAACTGAACCAAATGAAGAGCAATCCTAAATGCTTGTGTACTTCAAAAGGGTAAAGGCCTCCCGTTCTACCAACTAGGAACCCTCTAATCGTTTGACTTAGCCTATGAGGGGCAATGATAGGCTAATCCAAACCACCAACCAAGGTGAGATAAAGGGGGGCATTACACATTTCCACACAAACATTTTAAACCAACTTTACAACAACAAGCTGTGATACAGTTTAAAGTATAGATACTACAAACTCAAAGGAATGAATGTTGTTTACTCTGTTGATGGACACTCATATAAGCTGCAACATCATTTTCCATATAATTAAAATATTCAAACTGGAAACTAGGAGGAAATGAAAAAAGATGATTTAATAATCCAACACAAAGATTGACTGCAAAGTTTCTGGCCTTTGTACCAAAGAAAATCTGAGTATAGGTAGACTCTATAGATTCAATTACAAATTGTTAGAATTTCAATAGTTAGGAGTCATATGGTTCATCCTCCACAGAAAAAAATGAATCAAATTTTTTGATTTTCTTAGATGATTTGATTTTCTCTCTTAGATTTCCTTTGACTATCTTTTCAACTTTTGCAACCCATTTGATTTGCCAACATTACTTGTTTGATTCAAAGGGGTTATTGCCTTTCACATTTCTCTTAATTCATTTACTATTATACTCGATTCATTTCACCTGTAGCCAGATTAGTTGTCAATCAATAAATATACCACATGACATTGATTACATTCTTAATTTGGTTAGTAGATTGAAAAAATTAGTTTGATTTTTCTTTTCCAATGGAAGATTCACATGTTAGGAATTATACTTGATTTTATTATTAGAACATTTATCAAATTCAATCCCAGGGTGATACGACTTGTCTACCAATGAGAAGCTAGATGCTAAATTTAATCAATATATGGGTTTTTAGGTGTAACCACCTCATCAAAGACAATTCCCACAACTACAAATAAACCTAGGGTAGGAAATGCTGGAGGCACTATCGGCATTAACATTATCATAGCTTTCCTCTAACAATGTTAGTTGTTCACTCTATGTTGTTGAACATGGAGAAGCATAAATTAAATCATAGCTTTTCATTAACATTTTAACCATTTGAATAGAAGTGCATAAGTAAATAAAAAAAACACAACACACACCACACAAGAAAACTAAGACTTTATGTAGAATACCCAAGAAGGGAAAAACCATGGTGAGGATGAATTCAATATATGAAAGAAGTATTACAAGAGGCTCACTATTGTACTTGCATTCTATTGATGTGATTTTTATGACTACTTCAACATGCAAAACTATATACTTAGTATTCCAACTAAAAGAGCAAATCTCCGATAGTCTCTTGAATAAGGAAGCTCGCATGCTAAATGATGTATACACTATACAGATTGTGTGATCAAATGAGAATATCCCAGAGTTTCTTCTAGTTGTGGGCTCTCATTCAATTCTAATGATGTGATATGTTGGTATCATAAAGAGACTTATGCTGTTCAATCAATGGATATCGACTTTGCAAATGTAGATGATTTCACAATTGATGCTCTTCAACTTCTTCTAGAAAACAAATTGCAACCAGGCAAAGGGTTTAGGAATCTAATCAAGCTCTAACAATGTAAGAGAGTATTGATGGTGAGATGCAACTTTTAACCAATCAACGCTTTGTCATGTCGACTATGCATAGAAGGATGCCTGCATCTAAGGATGTGGGAGTGATGTTCATATTATTAGTACTAATCAATCTTTCTCAGAATTCTTGATAGGAAATAATGAGGTTATGCAGCATAGTAACCATCTCATGATGCCACCAATCGTGAGTTGCACCATCTAGATGCAATGTTGCAAACTTAATTGCATGTATTTTTGTCATTGCATGAAGAGTCAAGAAAGTGTCTAATTTACTAATCTAATCTCTATCTGCGACCTTCATTCTGCCATCAAATGTACGAAGTTTGAGCCTGCTAGTAGCATGTTTAAGATCATTATTTTGGTTGCTTGGTCTTCTTTGTTGCCTTGGCCTACTATGCTATCTCTTTTTGAGTCATGAATCTATCAAAGGGCAAGTGATCTTTAACTCTTTGTGGCAATGCCTCCCACTCATCATGCATGGCCAAGACACTATTAACAAATGTTGCACCTTCTTCTTCTACACTCCCTTCCTCAAATTCTCCTCAAGAACATTGGATGTGTAGGCTTTTCATAGGTGCATGTAGAAAATCTTCTTGCCCAAGTGGTCCCATCTCCACTATCATGCTCTTCTTGATCATGACTTTTTCCTCTAGGCAAGACATCTTCCATACAAATGTGGCAAGCTGCAACAAAACATTTGTCACCAGTTGTTTGTCCCATTGTAAAACCCCTGAATATATCCATTGCCTCTCTTTCTTCATTATTTCTTGCATTTCTAGGTGGACTACCACCTCTCCTATCACCCATTATCTTTAATGGTAATCTTATAACTGATCAACATGTTGTTCTGTGCTTCCCCTATGTGTATAGTACCTATGAAGATCAAATCATTGTAGCTGCATATGAAACCCCAACCTTGCAGGATGACAGGAAAATGCTTTGATACCGCTGTGATGAACCCTGCTAGTTCTCTTTATCCAACTTGTGATTGTTTCTGGTTTGTTTTTGCTATGTTTTGGATTTTATTTGTATTTTTTAGAATATATGCTTTTTATGCTTTCCTTTTTTTGAAAATAATAAAAATAAAACACAAAGCATGCATGAAATGAAATCTGAAACTACTTGCAAATCATAGGCAAGAGTTTCTTTCTATTTATTGATATTTACATTGCAAAATAATTGCAATTGTTAAATACTAATATGAGTTTTCATCTTGGATAAAGAACTTGGAATTAAATCACATCCCTTGGAGATTTTCTAGAACCCCTCCAATTCATGCACAATGTTCTATTTATAGCTAGGAATCCAATAGGATAATAATGAAGCATAACTTCTAGGTAGTTTGGCCTACAAACCAGATTTTGTACTGAGGGTCTCATGTGGGACCTGTAATGTTGTACGACTACCTTGGAAATTTTTATTTTCAGTCAAAAAAATGCAACTGAAGACCAGCCTTGGGAAGTACCTACAAACACACCTTTATTTTAATTACAAAGCTCCATAGCTTCACTAATTTAACTAAAATGGACCTCTATATGAAGCCCACAATCAAACAATGATTCAACTAGTTTTTTCATAGCTTTAAGATTGCACAAACATTGAAGATGTTGTCCTTCAATGCTAAAAATGTCTAAAACCCTAGGTCACATTGCACTCTTCCCTGGAACATCCAATATAAAACTCAAAACTCATAAACAAAAAGTCAATCAATTTCATTTCTAGGGCTTTTATAATTCCTCAATAAAGTTTGACTCATGAGGCTTCACCAATATGTCACTTTAATGACTTATATAACTATTTTTTGTGTTTGAATTAAGTTATGTCATTATTAAAGGCATGCTTTTCCATTAAATATAATGGCTCCTCAATAATACTTTATGAAGATAAGTAATAAATTTACAATATGACCATTATAAATAGATTTATTACTGTTACTATAATTTTGATATCTCATTGATTACTCATCATCTCTCTCTCTCTCTCTCTCTCATCTGAACCGGTTGGTCAACCATTTCTTCCATCGCACAACCAATTGCCTTACTAAAAATATTAATGGTTCTCTCTATTAAATCCTAACCTACTATAACTAGTAATTCCTTGAATATTTGATAAAACCAGTAGTGCCAAGGGTCATCACTGCATTGAGATCGGTTCAGATGCCTTGCCAAATGTAGAAATGTTGGATACATAACTTACTATAAATTGTAAGTGTAGCTAACTAAAAAAAATGACGAGCAATCCTAAACACTTATGTACTATAGAAGGGAAAGATCCTCTTATATTTCCAAATGGGGCCCTCTAGCTATCATCCTTAACCTACGAGGGCCAATAATAAGTCAATCCAAACATAAACCATGGCGAGCTAAAATGAGGACATTACAATTTATAACCAATCCTACTTGTCAAAAAACACATAGGACACTTCAACAAACACTTTGACTTAAATATACCTTTAGGAATTTTTGGCAACTTGACCACATTATGGAACCACGAGAAAGGTATGATGACACATCTAAGAAACTCTTAGCAAGGGAATGTCCATTTGGTGTTTCTCAAATCAAATATCATGGTTAATCTAATTTGACGTTCAAACACTCTCCAATACTATACATGAATTCAATGTTCAACAATTGTGCATTTTAGGCATGTAACATGCATTCTTGTGATTTGACCACGTGTTTTCATTATGAAAGTCTCTATGATTTAGCATTCAAGGTCATCCCATTTGACTTGATAGTCGTAATATTTTATTAATATTATGGGATTTCAATTATAAGACAAAAGTATTAAATACAGTTTGCTACCTACATTGCTTTTGATGTTTTGAAGAGTATAATTTGGAGATTAGTTATCATACAATTCTCAAAGTGGATATGTAAGACCAAAATACCTTAAAATTTGAGAAAATACTTGCATAAAAGCTCCTAAATTCCCAGCTCAAACTTTGTTACTGTAGAGAAGCAATTATTTGGATTTTGTTCTTGTACAATTGCTACAAGAGTCCATGTGGCTACTGTAACTAGAGAGTTTACAAGAGGGGTCTGTTGAAGAGGGATAACTTGTGATTTTTACAAATACACTAGAATGTATTTTAGCTTAGTTCTGCTCAACATATAGAGGAAAATGTTCAAGCATTCCTGTTAGTGGATGAGAATCTCTCTCACTTTTCTTTTCATGTTTACTTTTGAAATGATGATTTTTGCTAGTTACTGTAGACACTTCAAAGAATGTAATCCATGGTTGATTTGATATGGTTACCAATTTCTGTAGTATTATGGAGATGGCAAGGAAACAATTGTATTGATTTATATGACTGATTCTAACATGAATTTGATTGAAATTTGTATTTTAATTTATTTTAAATGTGTCCCAATTGGGCACAACTTACAATAGTTTGTATGGTCTCTTTCACTTTAAACTTAATGATATTTGATATGTTATAGGAATTGATACCTCAAATTTTTTGGAGCATAGAACTATTTTCAAGTTGACAGCTGTATTAAAATTTAAAAAATTCGTTCACTTTTTATAGAGACTACTCTCTGCAGCAAAATAGTAGTTAGGGGAGATCATCTCAACATTTGAATTTCTAGATCATTCTTCTCTAGACATGGTAAACACAAACTTCAATTTAAAATTATCTGCATGGTGGAAATTTTTCAATAATGATATTTGTTTATTTAATATTTAGACAAGGAGACATTTGAAATATGTTTCAGTATTATCTTTCTCCATACTAACCTATTTGACATTTTTTCTATTAGTGCTATATGGATTAAAACCCTTAAAAGTACTCAAATAGAATTGATTGGAAATCTAAATGAATGCCATTATACTTGACTTGGTGGGGGTTGTAAATAAAGTTAGTTATAATAGTTTCCCCCTAGTAGAAGCCATGACTTTCACTATGATATGAGTCAAAAAAAATTTGGCTAGCTTCTCCATTGTTAATGTTTTCACCATAGATGAATGCCTTGAGTTCTTGATGTTTGATAAAACTTGGATTATTGTGTTCTCAAAATCAATTTCTTTGGAAATGCATTATCATCTTTACAGTTACTGTTCTTGTTTGTTAAATTTCATTTGCACTTTTCTTGGAGACATATGCCCACTATGAGCTATTTCTTAAAAGACTAGGAATTATAAAATAGATGAATAAGATTTAATACTGAATATTTTCTTCAAATCTTGTGTACTGGTACCCACAACAATGTGTGGAGAGTAGTTGTGTAGAAAGTTGTTCTGATTTTCTGATTTGTGATTAGTGACAATTTTTGGAAGTCTCTCTCTTTCACATACATAAACTACTTCCTTATAGCTATAGAAGTACAATCCTCAAATATTGTATTGATTTATTGTTTAGTTTCTATGAAGTTGTGTGCTCCATTGCTCATCGATAATGTGAATGTGATCAAAACTGTTCAGATGGTTTCTGAATTTCATGGGCTTCGAGGTTATTGTGATCTTCATATTTATCCTAAGAGAGTTCTTGAAGGAGGCATGAACCATTGGAATAAGAGTGATAGTGATAGCATGACAACATTGTAGGATAGTTATATTCAACTATTATGCTCTCTTTTTTGTTTAAGTTCTTTGGCAGCTTCCAACAAAATCAATTGTTTAGTTGCACTAATTAGGTAATCTGACTTAGAAAAATATTACTTTATCATCGAGACAAATATATGTTGAGGATTGTTTCTTTCTCACTATTATAAATCGCATTTTACTCAACTCTACAAGTATATAATCGTTCTAAATGATGTTTTAGATGATATATGACTATTCCATCTTCATTTTTGATTGCATAAAAATTGATTTACAACAATTAATGACAATTTCCACCTACAATAGAGGTGTATGATCTATTGGAGCTCAAGATAGTTATTGTAATGCTAAAAAGGAAGTTTTATATAGTTTTTGTTTTTTAATGTCATTAGAAGACATTTATTATTTGAGTTTTCTAATAATTGAATGGTCATAAATTAAGGAGCATTGTGTGTCACTATGTAGTAACTTAGTTTTGGAAGATCCCCTTTTTGAAATGTATCTGAAAGTGTACAAAAAATTCTCGAACAATCCAGGAAAATAATATCAGCTTTAAAGGAAGATTACAAATAGGCAAAATTTGCAATTAAAGAAAGAGAATACATAATATCAAACCATAATAATGCAGGGTTGTATGCATGTAGTGTTATTAAGTAGATGTAGTTTATAGGATATTCTTAGATGAGACTTACATTTGGGATGTTGTATGGTGAGCAGAAACACTCTGACCGAGCAGGCCTGCACACCTCTCTCTAATTTGGAGAGATCTATTAAAGACATTGAAGGGTTATTTGCTAAAATAGGTATGTTGACCCGGGCCATTATAAAGATTCAAAATATTTTATGACATTACAATGCATAGATTGTTAGCTGGACATTTTTATCCTGATTGCATCAATTTATAGAAATGGAAATCAACATAGGGAATGGATTCATAATTTTGTACCTTGTAAAGTAGCAATTCAGTGTGTAAGTAATAGTTAATAGAATAGTTTTGTAAAAGATAAATAAAATTTGTAGTGTGTGCTTAATATTATCGCATGTTTCTAACTCAAATTTTTGTCAATATAAGAGAGAGAATACCTTTCAAAATTTGTAAGAGTTCAAAATGTAGCCAACTTAGTATTATTAACAATCTTGACTTATGTCCTGTCACATACGTTTCTACTACTTGATCCCTTGTTCTAGCTGTGAAAGTTTAGATGTATAATTGTACTGATGATGAACATTTATTGCCCCTAATTTTATTTTATAAGAAAAATTGGGTAGAAAATGGTAGTTAAGTCAGTCATGAGGATCACAATGCATGAATATGGAGTTGATTATTTAAATTACATGGGTGTGAGTTCTTAGTGTCTTCATGGGAATTCAGCTCACCAGTAGTGAGGCTCCATTGTTATCTTTATTGCATAATCATCACAACACTTTTTAACAGAGACACTAAATGCATCTTTAATTCACTTTTATAACTCTTTTTGATAACCCTACAAATGGAGCAATTTACTCACTTATAACTAGCATTTAAATTCTTGTTCTACCTATCACTATCCTGAGACAATCTGAGATAGTTTTGTTGTTTTAATATGTAGAATCCCCTCCCACTTTCTGTGGTGTGTCTATGTCTTGTGGGAGAGGGACTTAGGAGCATAATTAATATGTACATTCCATGATTTTAATGCAGGAAAGTTTATGATAGTGAACAAAGAAAGGAGCAGATTTATGACTGGTGAAAAAAAATTAAAAAATAGTGAAGGTGCATTTGGAAGCACCACATGGTGGATATAAGAGGTCTAAGGGTTAGAATGGATAAATGAAGGTTGGAAACATTTAGAGGAGTACAGTTTAAGGTGTCTAAAGCATCTGAATAGTTTTGTGTAACTGATAAGGGTCTTTTCTAGAGATCCCTAGGTTAAAAGCCCTTAAAATGAGGGTTTGATGAAAGAATGCTTAGATGTGACTGGATGCTCAAACAAATTTAGGAATCTTGCTATTTAATAGATTCCTTAAGACTGTTTCAAGGTTTGGAATGTTGGGAGCCAAATAGTGCCAACATACTATGTGGAAAGGACATTTCTAGATCATATATCAATGCAACAATTTATCAAACGACGACACTTTGAGGGGACAATGATCATCTTCAACCATGTGACTTTGGCTCATTGGTTCAAATTTCTTAGACGATATAGAAACGTACTAACTATAAACAATAGGTATGTTCTTAAAAAAAAACCCATACTCATTGTAAACAACAAGTATGGACTTAATGTATATTTCATGAGTTGTGGTTCATAAAAACCCATACTCATCAGCTTGAATTGTTTGTTTAATACCCAATGCATTGAGGTGATGCTTACAATTTGAATTCATAACAACCATTTCTCATCAACTTAAATTGTTTGTTTAGTACTCATTGGATTGACATGACACTTACAAGGTTGAAGTATTGCAATTGCCTAGAAGGTCTGCCTACTCAATTTCATGATGATCCAACTTTCCTTGATCCTTGGGAGAATGATGCAAGAGCATCAAGGTCAAGGTTGAAGGCATGAGAAGACATTAAGGTCTCAAGATAACCAACATGACCATGTTATAATAGTTGATGTAATAAGACCTAGTGAAGGTCCTTTTGGATATGTTTGTAATCATTAAAGTTCAAGTTGTAATCCATTCTTGGCATCAAGATGAAAGGACAAGGGTCATTTATGTAATGTAGTAAAATGTCATGGGAAAAGGGAGTCCTAGAATGTACTAGGTTGATAAATGGGGTCAAAGAGTCATAAAATGCATATCAAATCCAAATAAATGCAATGTAATTGGAAAATATGTCAAAATATTGCCAAACAAGCCACATATGGCACTATGGTAGATTCATGGGATTAAGTGAGGGTTTATGAGTCTTTTAAGCATTAGAAAGTTCAATTAGTCTCAAAAATGTCACAAGAATTGAGTCCTAAAGCCCGAGGTTATCATAAAGGACTGTTATTAAAGATATTAAAAATTGTTCTAAAGATTGCATTAATATGTTTTGATCTTTTAGTCATCTTTATTAGTTGATGCATTAATCACATTACTCATTGCTATCAAGATTGGTCAAGGCATGTTGCTATTAGAATCTAAGTAACTTTCACCTTGTGACATCTCTTGGAAGCATTTTGCAAATAATTAACATACATTGTCTATAAATCCACATTTTGCAAACATCTAGGCCTTCTAGAAATTATAGGATCATTTTAGGTACATTTGAAAACATTAATTAAAAAAAACCATATGTGCAGATATAAACATTAATCACAACATGTCCAATTTATTTGTAGGTATATTTTCCTATGAAGAAAGACCACACCTGACAATATGAACCCAGAACAAAATAATGAGACAATGGCTACATTGTGGGCTCAGTTCTGAAGAAAACCTGATAAATGCTATTGTCCTTGCAAAAAGTGTAAGGGCTTAAAGAATCAAAAAATTCTAATCACAACAGCCCAGAGTCATTATAGGCAATATGGTCATATTGAAGGGGGCCATGATTTTCATCCATTTCTAAATGTGGATTTCCTATTGGAGGAGCATGGAGGTGTGAATATCCAAGCTGAGGATAACACTCCCATAGAAGAAGATGATAATATGCCAGAGGACATGATTGAAGAAGATGGTATTGGGGTAGGTGATGAAGAGGCTCAAAATGATGGTACTAGAAAATCTAATAATAATGATGAAGATGGTCTTGATATACCTTTACTTGAGAAGGCACACAAGCCCTTATATGAAGGCTTCCAAACAACTCTACTCTCGGCTATAGTGTTGTTGGTGAACTTAAAGGTTATGAAAAGTATATCCAATGTAGCAATGTCACGTATACTAAGGTATGTCATTTTTGTCATCTTCAATGTTAGCATATAATTACTATTCATTATATTAACAATGCATATTTGTTGTTGTAGGTTGATTAGTGAGTTTTTGTTACCACCATTTAAACATTTTTTCTCGTTTGTACCGAGAATTATCTAACATTATGGATCAGATTGGAATGAAGTATCAGATAATACATGCATATCCCAATGATCACATTCTATATCATAAACAACATGAATTTGCAACAAAATGCCCTGATTGTCATGTTAGTAGATATCAGTCAGATCAAATAACAAAAAAAGTGCCTCACAAGGTTCTTCGGTACATTCCCATTATTCCATGTCTTGAACGATTATTCAGGTGTGCTAGCTTGGCACAATTCATGAATTACCATGCACGCAATAGAAGTCAAGATGACATTGTGTGAATTCCTACTAATGGTTCTATATTTAAAGAGATAGAAGAAACATGGTCACACTTTAAAAAAGAACCTCGTAATCTGAAACTTTCATTGGCGGCAGACGGTGTCAATCCATATGGAGATATGAGATCTATTTACTCAGTATGGCCTATTTTTTTTATTAACAATAACATTCCTCCTTGGATGTCCATAGAGAGGGAGCACATAATGTTGTCAATGATTATGCTTGGTATTTTTTTATTTTATAGTTATCTAAATTAATTTATAAATAGTGCATGAAAATGGTTATAATAATTACGTAATGTTTATGTTCATTCAATTGCTAGGTAAATACCAAGTTAAAGATATGAACATGTATATGGAGCCCCTAATTGATGAGTTATTGAAGTTATGGATCACTATGTATGGCATCTCTAGACTGATAAGAAATCAACAATTTCAATTCCATGCAATGCTTGTATGGACAATACATGATGCTCCTAGGCTAACTCATTTTTGCAGTATGTTATATTGTTAAGATCACCTATTTTTGGTCTGTTATAGTGCTTACACATTACTATTGAATGCTTAAGTTACACATGATAATTGTACATGATCCAATTATATATGATCTTTTAGGTATTCAGATGAAGGGAAAATTTGCATGTCCAGTTTGTGGTCCGAAGATGAAATGTCATCATTTGAGAAGTTTAGGAAAGCAGGTGTTTGATGAGTTTAGACACTTTGTCCACAATAATCATAGGTATCAAATTACCGAAAAACATCTTTTCAATGGGAAAGAAGAGACATCATCGAGGCCACAAAGAACGATACCTCATTTATGAAAGTTAGAATACGATTGACTAAATCGTCGAGGTAATGTCCAATTTGTCATCCAAAGATTATAATTTATATTTTGATATTGTCTCATATTTACTAATGCTATAATTGATGCTTGTGAAGGTCATCAAGGCATCAATGACCAACTTCCTAGAGGAATGAAAGGTTATACTACTCAATTTAGTAGGTTACCATACTACAAGGATCTCCCAATTGGACATTTGATTGATGCTATGCATATTGGAAAGAATGTAACAGAGACACTATGGAAAATGTTGGATAGAAGACGTGATAGAGAACAAATTGCTAAAATTTGTACTTACATTCATGAATCCAATCATGCACTAAAAGTTTTGATTGAATCAAATAGCAATGGAGAATGGATAAATACACGTGCCCTTTCTTGGTTATTAATGGAGCAACAAAGTGATGCATTAAAAGAAGTCATAAAAAAAAAAAATTTCCAATAGCATTTGCTGCAAATATAAGCACTCTTCTATCAAAGAAAGGTGATTTTAGACTAGGGTTCAAAATACATGATTGGCATACCTTCCTCAAGGTAAGTCATGTTTTCTATTTACAATATATTTGTAAGATTGAATGTAGTACTAATTGCATTATTTAATAATATATTGAAATGATCATTTTTTAATGATTGCAGTTCGTCCTACCTCTATCCCTTCCACAACAGTTTGACAATAGTATTAAACAAGTTATATATGATCTTGGAAAATACATGAGGTTAGAAGTGTTTTATCTTAGATTTGTAGCTTTTTATCTAAAATCTATTGTATAATTTTATTTGAAATCTCCTTGATGTGTTTTTTCATGTTGAATCTCTTTTAGGTGGTTATCATCTAAATAAATTGATAAAAAATTATAAAATATTGGAAGAGAAAAATTTCACAGCTTATGTGTGAAATGTAAAAGTGTTTACCTCCAACATTTTTCAATGCTCAAGAACACTACCTCATACATCAAGTTGAGGAGATTGAATTGTGTGGACCTGTACAAGCTAGATCAATGTGGATGGTTGAGAGGCACTTGAAATTTATGAAAGGCTTGGTTCAAAAATGTCCTGGAGGTTCTATGATAGAGGGATATATGATATACCCAACCATGGTGTATATTAGTGAATATCCTCTAAAGTTTGCAGCAGGTATCCATGTAGATCGCATTTGGGATCCCAACTATAATGACAAATTCAAAAGGGAGTACCTGACAGGGAAAGGTAGATTGAGGAGAGTGAGAGGTAATTATAAGTTTTTTTTTGTAATTTAACAATTCTTATCCATCATCAATATATATAAGTTGTTTGTAACTGGTGTAATTGTCTTCTTTATAGTTGGTCGTGAGTGGGATGCACTACACTTGTTTATTGCAAACAATCTTGATTGGATGATAGTATGGATTGAATAGTCTCAAGAAAATGGTCACTCATTAACATGGGATGGTGTTGCATCATTGGTTAAAGAAGCTTATCGTAATGGAGATCTCAATGTTACTCCACTGGTACTTGATCTAATATATGGCTTAAGAGATAGAAAGGTATGCATAAGATTACTAATCATGAGACATAAGTTTAATATCAACTCACAAATCAATGAGAAGATTCTTGACATGTTTGAATAATTGCAGGTCAAACACCACAAAGCTATGTACTACCATGGCTATAAATTTTGCACAAAAAAGTTAGATGAAATGAAGAAAACGTGTGATTCTGGGATAAGTGTTGTTTTTACGGTCACCAATATTTCATCTAGAACTGACATACATCCTCAATAATCTAAAAATTGATACTATGGCATTTTGGATGATATACTTGAGTGCAACTTTAATTCATTCAAAATAGTTCTATTTGTCATCACATGGTTTAGGTTACGACTGGATCGAAATGATCCTAATAGGACTATTTTTGAACATGATAGTAGATTTACTATGATTAATACAACGTCATTTGAGCCAATCAGAGATGAGCCCTATGTTCTTCCAAGCCAATGTGAGCAAGTGTTTTACTTTGTTCCACACAAACCAAGTTGGTCATTTGTTGTTAGAAATGACCCAAGAGGAAGGTTGGTAAAGTATAATGTGATCAAAGAAGAAGATATTGAAGAAGCACAAGAGGAAGTAAATGATTATCAGGAATGACAATTACTTAGTGATGAAGAAGAAGAAGATGGTGATGATTTCGGTCATGCTAACAATAATGGTGATAATGATGATGATGATGATGATGCTGATGATGATCATGATCATGGTGATGAAGATGGTGATGATCATGGCGATGATGGTCATGATGATGATAGTGATCAAGAGGATGATGATGGTGATGAAGATGGTGGTGGTGACGACAATGATCAAAGTGACAAGTACAATGATGGTGATGATGATGATGATGATGACATGGATGAAGATTGTGATGATGAATGAAATGTCAAGGTAGGATCAATGTCAACTATGATGGGGTCTTGTATGACCAAATTTTTCTTTCCAAACCATATGTGCACATATAAACATTAAGTAGAACATGTCAAATATTTTTTTAGATATAAACATTAGTTATGCTAAATTTTTAACTTAAGACAAATGATTTACATATACAATCTACTTTATTATTAATATTTTTTTGGTAAGTCTATTACTTTAATTTTGCTGCTGATTTCTAAGACTTACTAATTTTTTTCACAGGGTGATATGGATGCACCATCTCAGACACCTTCAATAGAGGTAAACATTAATTATTGTAAATTTTAATGTTAATATAGAAATGAATGTCGTATTATTATGTTTTTTTTTCTTTATGGATTTGGAGTTATTTTGATGAAAGTATACAGATATTTGATGTCACAAATGATAGGAAAAAGCTACAATGATCATTGATCAAATGCAATCTGAAATACGAACATCATATCTACATGATATTTCCCTTATTACTAACCCTATATTCATCATCCAATAAATTATGCAAATATACACTAATGAACTTGTTAACATTATCATCAAGGTTGACAAAAGTGAGGAGAAAGAGGCACTGAGAATAGAATTGGATCGTAGAATCCAATCTTTGAAGGTAAGCAATAATTTGACTAAAGTAGTAATAGAAGTTCAATAGATATTAATATTTTATAGTATCTTATAGATCATGATCTTTAATTTTATGTGTTCTTGTATAGACATATATGCCAGTTGTGACATCACATGGTGAACATGGTGAGGGTTTTCATGCACAACCTTCATGTAAGTAACACTTTGTTTGTTTTGATCAACATTATAACACTTACCTTATTTTTTGTGGACATTTCTTGCTAGTATCCCATTTGATCTTTATCCATTGCAAATGTCTTTGCTAACAATATTATATTCTTCAACTCATGATGAAGTGTGGACTCCTCCTTCAGTTGGTAGTCCAATATTATTTTTTGCATTGTCAGCAACAAGGACCATGCAAACATCATCGTCTATGCCCACTAGAATTGGTAAAACCTTGTTTTTCTATATTTTGTAATGTGCTATATTTTGTAATGTCTTTCTACAAGTTGATGAACAACGAAGTAGCATATCAGTGCTTAAATGATGTCTACAGAAGCTTGCATACACACACCACGCATACGTACATACATACATATGTATATATACCCACACATAGAGAGACATGGACATAGGTAGGAAGGTAGACCAATAGAGAGTAGTACTAAAATTGTCATTTAATTGTCATGATGTTTCAGTTGATAGACCAACAGAGAGTAGTACTACTAAATTTGATCCATTTCTTGGAGCAGTTCATGTGATTAGTGTTGGTTTGTATGAAGGGACATTGTTGCTGAATAAGAAAACTATGTTTCCATTAAAAGAATGAAAGCTTTTAGGTGCTTTAAAAATTTTATTATTTAAATTGTAAATTTAGTTTACTTTTACATTACTCATTTTGGACTGATAAATCCTTTATCTTTTTTTAGGTAATAATTCTTTCTTTGAACATCATTTTCATATGAGATTGAGACTATTTGGACCCACCATATGTAAAAGGTACGTAGTTTCATATCATTGCTACATAATTTTTCTTTTCTTCTATTTATTGTAATATATTTAAGTTATTGATCTAACAATCTATTTGTTTTTAAAAAGGTGGAATTTACAAGCCATGGAATTAAAAAATTAGCTGATTGCATCTATTGAGGAGAAATTTGGGAAAAACTTTTTTGACATTGGCCTACTTCTGAAAAGAGCAACAAAGCATATAAAGACTGTGAGGGATCAATATAGAAGGGCTCTTAAGGATAAACCAAAGTATGACCATCCTCCTATGATTCTATTGATGGAGTGGAATGAAATAATAGAAGATGCAAAGGAGAAAAGGCTATGTGGAGATAGAGATGATGAAGTAGCACAAGGAAAAAAGAGGTATGTCATTATAGTATTAAGTACATTGTAATCATGCACTAATTATTGATATTTGTAAGTATATAATCTAAGATGTTTGAAATTGTTCAGAGATTGTAGGACACATTCATGGCTACAAAAGTGAGAGTAGAAAAGGTTGTCCAACACAAACTTGGCTTTGGTGGCTATATGAATCTTCAGTCTCGACTTGTAAGTAGAGCAATGAAATTTTTTTTTTTTAATATAATGTTGCAAACACTTTTGTTTAATGAAACCATACATGGAAAACTAACGTTATCAAGCAAAAAACATAGGGCACAAATTTCAATGTGGAGGTCACAGATGAAGATAGAAAAATTGCCTTGAAGGAAGGCTATAAAGTTGTGGTTGCACGCCTATGCGAAGAATCTGTAAGCCTTGCCCAAAATCCAATGCACCAAATGATATCTCACAGGTAAATTGGTCAGATGAAAAATAAATGAAATTAAATAGTTGAGAAGATTCTTTTTTGGTATTAGTTTTAATCATAAATTGACTACATAACAATGTGCATAACATTTTACTACAGCCTTCATATCCTACCATAGAACCTGCTCATGCTGAAGGCCATGATGTGCATTATAGTGGTGGAGGTATTAATTTTCTATTAGAAATTAATTATGTAATTATGAATACAATTTAACATCTTTAATTAAATTTTACGTGTATCCTTTTTTTGAATATTTCAGAGCATGTTGAACATCATGCTAAAGGAGTGGACCATGTTCCAAGTGTTCAGCA
The DNA here is from genome assembly GCA_028749045.1 of Cupressus sempervirens. Classification (NCBI taxonomy): domain Eukaryota; kingdom Viridiplantae; phylum Streptophyta; class Pinopsida; order Cupressales; family Cupressaceae; genus Cupressus; species Cupressus sempervirens. Next base: position 436,072,674 of record CM053783.1, on the reverse strand, counting down.
TGTTGATGCGGTGGCAGATGAAAATGTTAATGTACATGATGTGGCATTGTTAGGTAAGAAAAATGCATTTATGTTGTACTCATACTTAATTACAGACTTGTAACAGTTAGAAAAAGAAAAAGAGTATGCCAATTTATCCCATTCACTTGTTCTTGCAATAGAGCCCCCTTTAGTGTAGCAACCTCTTGCTCCTCCAAAGAGAAGGAGCCATCGTAATTTGACATTACACATGCCAGAAGAGGAGGAGAATGATGCAGATATGGATGCTCCTATGAGCACTTTTCTTAAGAGATCTCATTAAAAAAAAATAAAAATGATGTTTTAAAAATCTTCTTTGATAAACCTTGTTGGATAATGAAAGAACTTTGTTTTAAGTAATTATGTATGAATGATGCGTATTAATACAAATTTTTATTTTATGTTAATGAATATTGTTATGTGTTAATGAAGTCTTGATTAGTATTGTGTATTAATGAATTTGATATCATATTAATGAATGTTATGTGATTGTATTGATTGAATGTTATAGTTCATAAATGGATGAATGAATGAATGAAGTATGCAATTAGATGATAATGGGTACTTTAGATTGATGTTAGGGGGAGGGGGGTAAGGCCAGATGAGCTTCCACCTTCACGTGGTTGACCTTGTTAAGTAGAGAATATTATAGTATTCTTGAAACCAAGTGAAGCTCAAACTAACCTAAAATGGACACTTTGCATGTCATAGGTTTAAAATGATCCACAACTACTGCTGCCCATAACATACAATGTAAATGTGATATGGGATTTATGTGTGGCCACCTACAATCTTTGATATTTGATCATTTTTTTCCCTTTATATATTTACCCATTTTTTTTTGCCCTCAACAATAGTTGTCAATAATGATATTATGAACTATGCATTAGGTGACTTAAATGACCATTATGGGTAAATACTACAATATCATTCTAATAGAAATGGTTGGTCAAAGATTCATCTCCATCTTTGGGGAATAATTTGATAACTTCTCTATTGAATTCTTTACAGAGGGAACGTACTTGAATGGCTTCCATATAGAAACCCAAAAGTTTAGCATATATCCAATTAAGTTTGGCCTTTTAAAACTCTATAGGAAGACCATCAATATGTGGAAATTTACCGTATTTGAGGGATTGCACAATAGACCAAATTTCTTCCTAATGAAATGCCTCTTTCAAGATTAGAGGCACCAAATTTGTTTAGGTTCATGGAATTAATTATGCTACAAATAAGTCTAGGTTTCTCAACTTTATAATTGTCATAGCTTTATAATTTTTCTCATTTCATCAATTTTATCAGTTGAATTCCCTGCAATATTAGTTGGCCTTATATGATCCTAGATAAATTTAGGTGTTGGCAAGCTAAAAAATCCTTCAATCCATTTAGCACCACATTGATCCCTGGATGAAGTTTGGATCTATTTTTTCTCTTTGAGAAATATAGTTCTAATGGCATCTTTACATATTGTGATGTGAATATCACCTAGATCCAATGAGTGCTAACTATTCCATTTATTCTCATGAGAGACGGATTCATGTTGAATCACTACTCATGAAACATGGGTCATCGAGTTTGACTCAAAATCACACAGTTAAATCCTAATATTCACATCACAATTTGACTAGCTGTGGAAATCATCTCCTACTTATCAATCTTTACATATGTTTAGCAAAGGCTAGGAAACCTTAGAGTAAGCTATAATTGGATTATATTGTAATTTCTGTTCGAGTATCACCATTTATTCCTCAAAGATTCTATCTCTCTAACTTCTTAGGCTTTGTTTTACCAAATATACTCTTATGTCTGAATTACTCCATTACTATTTTTTCAAATTTGTTTATAAGACTAACAATTCAGTCTAAATTACTCAATATCTTCTTCAGGATGCATTTTTCATCCCCCCAAATCTCCATAATTTTTTTTGTAAGCTGTTATTTATACTGTGTATGGTGACACTCTAACTAATTGTTATCAACATATGATCAAGCATAAAAGAAGCTCCTAAAAGGACCTATCTAATATGGATTACAACCTTTTATATCCCTTTTTTATTACTACACCAAATAATCTTTATATACCTACAACCTTTTTCATTATGTTCAAGAGGGTCAGAGAAGCTAAGGACCCTTTTCATTTTAGTGTAAAAAGTAACTGTATTCTGTTACAACAAGATGTATCTTTATTTTCCTATAATATTGATGTCCTCACCAGAATCCAAGGAACTTTAGGAAGTTTATAGGTTAACAAATTCCACGTCTCTTGCCCATCAAGAATATTTGAGAAAGTTGTGGGTATTGACTTAGGAAAAAGGTTGCCCAAGCATAGTATGGTCACAGGACATAGCCAGTGTCCACCTAGACATATAAATCAATTCTATCCTACCTAATATTCTTTCTAGCTAATATTTTACTTCACCTATTTTGTCTTTTGAATGTGGTATAATTGGCTTTTGAAAAACTCTTATGACAACATACAATTACCTGACATAAACATAAACTTCATTAGCCCACCATAAACAATAAATAACCATCAGACTTCTTGACAACCACTTAAAGAATCATTAACTAAGGTTGAAGTAGTTTATCTTCCAGTATTGTAAAAATTCTCCCTCTTCAAATTTCTTTTCCCTAAAGCAATTGTAGTGCCAAGTTCTCCAATATTTTGGGGCCTTCCTACATGGTATTGTACTATTGTCCAATGACAAAGCCTTTGACTGAATTAGATATTTTTGTAGCTCCTTTGATCTCAATTCCTTCTCATATTTGTCTGGAATCAGAATAAAACCTCTATCATCTAGGGAATGCAAGGATCTTGATATTTTAAAACTTTTTGTCCCACTACATTCTGCAAACCTGAGACATGAAATTGTGTTATGCACTAGCAACCTTAGTAGTATCTTAACCAAATATATAACCTATCTGCTAGATCCTTGTAAAACCCATGGTTACTTGGTCCAAGTATCTCCCCTCCTATAATTTTGATCAACTTTAGCTTATAAGGTTGTCATCTCAAGAAGATCTAATTTGTTACTTCTAATTCATGCTCATTTGAAAGCCAATTTGTTGGAAATTCAACTTGTCTTGGGCCAATTTGAGGTTTTTCTTAGTTTCTAATATGATAAAGGAGAGTTATAACTATAGAATGTGTACCTGGTAATGTTCCAAGGCTGTATTGTAAACTGTATGATCATGAATCTTGCTAATCTATAAAAGGGACAGTTAGTGCATGACAAAAGGAACAATTATATAAAAATAGGAAAAAACAAATTATGTAGTGAGATTTGAAATATTTATGAAAATATGGATAAGGTCTGTCTTTATACATTACAGGATCTTAAAATATAACGATTAGGAGAATTTTTATGCCAAACTTGTATTTTGAGATTTCAACTCAAAATGCCTCTATAATTAATGTCAAATTCTCCTAGACATCTGTTCCCAAGATGTCCTAGGATGGAGCGGTTGAAGGTTAACCCAGGTATGTATCTCAGGATAATGTAGGATTATTTGTTTGTGGCAGTAGTTAGATTTTAGCAAAATGTGAATTCCATCTCCTTGCAAGAAAGATTATCATGCGGTGGCAGATGCTGAGTGATGTTCTTTGCTCATGCATAGGGTCTACCACAATGTTCTTTTTAAACAACCCAGCAGAAATCTTTTTTAGAGGCACCTTCGAGTTTTCTAGATTTAGCATGCATATCGATCAAAGACAACTTACTTTTACTAGTTTTTATCACTCTCTAAGCTTTACCTTGCTAATTTCCTATTTGCTAGGCCTTTCTCCCCTTCTAGACTAGCTCTGTTTAAAATAGACTTGGATATCACAAAAATGCATCTTTTTGTAGTAATGTAAGAATCAAGAAGCAAAACTCTTCACTGATGCCTACTAGAGTTGAGAAATCTCTAGCACTTTCTAGTACAAATCATTTCTGAGGTTACAAAAGTAGTCTTAATCTATGGGTTTGTAGATATAGAGGTTAAAAACAACATGTTAGATGTAAGTGTTGACAACACTGACATCATTGCTTTAGTTATTAGTAATTACTGGGTGAACCCAGAATAATGGGTTCCACTTTAGTGGGACGAACAAATTCTAAAAAGTTGCAAAATTTTCGTCATTCAAAACTCCATACATTCGCGCGAACACCACTCACATGTTCGCGTGAACATGCAAGCGACACATGTTCACGCGAACACATTAAGCCATGTTCGCATGAACATGTGTTCGTGCGAACCTGTACTGCTTGCATTTTCGGCGGTTAAAATCACTTTTTCAACTTTTCTAATTCATTTTCATGGCGACTACTATTCATTCAGAGTGTTCAAGTGAACGTGTCATTTGTGCTACCTCTGTCACCATCATCCTGTCACTTTTATTCTGATTCTCATCATCAAGTATGTCAAAATATTATTAATTTAATGTTTTTCAACATTTCTAAAGTATTTTTTTAATGTTATCAAAGTAGATTTTAATGTTTTTAAAGCATACTTGAATGTTATTTACGTTTTTAATAGTTTTGAAAGCATATCAAAATGTTAATTTAATATTTTTATTGTTTATTTATATTAATTTAGAAAACACAAAAAAAATATATAGAAAACATTAGAAAACAATTTTAGAAAACATTAGGAAAAATAATAAAAGATTTAGGAAAAACATTAGAAAACAAATTTACAAAAAACATTACGAAAACATTAGAGAATTTATTATTTAATATAAAATTTAGAAAACAAATTTAGAAAAAGGAAGAAAAAAAAATTAGAAAATTTAGAAAAAACATTTTAAAAAAAATAGAAAATTAATTTTTTTTATAAAAATTTAAAAATTTAGAAAAAAATATTACAAAAACATTGGAAAATTTAGAAAACATAATTAAAAAAAATAACAAAAATATTAGAGAATTTATAATTTAATATAAATTTTTAAAAAAATATTTTAAAAATATTAAAAAATAAATTTAGAAAAACATTAGAAAAAAGATTAGAAAATTTATAATTTAATATAAAATTTAGAAAACAATTTTAAAAAAAAACATTTCAAAAATATTAGAAAATTCAGAATTTAATATAAAATTTAGAAAAAACATTACAAAAACATTAGAAAATTTATAATTTAATATAAATTCTAGAAAAAAAATTTAGGAAAAACATTAGAAAAACGTTAGAAAATTTATAATAATATAAATTTTAGAATTTTTTTTTTAAATTAGAAAAATATCATAAAATTTATAGTAATATAAAATTTAGAAAAACATTAGAAAATATATTTTAAAAAAATTAGAAAAAAAATTGCAAAATTTATAATAATATAAATTTTAGAAATCAAATTAAAAAAAAAAACAGATATATATATATATATATCTGTGTGTGTGTGTGTGTGTGTTAATGTTAAATGTAGACATGTACATGTTTTTGATATTAATGTTTATGTATATATGTCAAATTCACTTTAATGTCTTAATTTTAGAAGTTTAATTAAATGACATATCTTAAGGGTCTAGATCATATATTGTACATGTAAAAATATAGATTAGAATGTATAATTTTTTATTTTGAACATAGATGTAGATGGATATTTGTTCATGGTTAAAAGTAGATGTATGTACATGTTTTTAATAAATTCACATTTTTATATGTATAATTTGTGTATATGTTAACTATTGATCTTAATTTATCTTATAACTAAGTGTAATTAACTATATTTAATAACACATGTCTTAAGGGGAGATCCTAAATTATACATAAGAATGTAGATTAAAATGTATATTTTATTTCATAAATGTACATGTAAATATGTTCATGTGTTAGATATAGACGTGCATACATATGTTTTTAATATTCATTTTTAAATATACATATGTTATTATTTTTAATGTCTTAATAATTAGAAGTATATAATTAACTATATAATTCAATGACATGTCTTAAGGGAGATCCTAAATTATACATATATAAGAATGTAGATTAATTTGCATATCTAGGTATGAATATAACATACATGTACATCCAAACTCTAACCCTAAACTAACCTAACCCTAACCGTAACCATTATCCAAACCCTAACCCTAACCTTGATCTTAAAATTTAATTTCTAAACCCAAGATTATAAATAATAATAAATACCCTAAATCATAATCTTGAACCAAATCATAAACTTCATATGCTAAGTTCCCTTATCCTAAATTCTTAACCATGGACCTTAATATTAACCCCTAAATTTAATGCTAGAAATCATGTAAGTTCATGTAAACCCTAACAATGTCATACGGTCTTAAATCTTACCCTAAAATTGAGCCTAATTACACTAAAACCCTATTTCAAAACCTAATTGAGGCCTAACATACATAAAATTAAAACAAGTTGACCCTAATCCTAAATTGTTAAAAATTACATTTGAGATACATGCACATAGATTCAAACACATGTACATACATGAAGTATGACCCTTGTTTTAAATGATATATATGTAACCCAACTTGAAACCTAAACCTCGAAACATTATCATTTAAGAGTAATATAAATAATTTAGTACCCTTTAATTGAATTCTCTAATAATACCCCCAAAAGTATAATAAAATCTTAGAACAACAAATTAACTCTAACCATAACCAAAATCTCAACTTTAAAGTTATCTTATGTACTTATATGCAAACTAATCTAGGTCTGGATGTGTTACAAATTATCTAGGTCCATGATGTGTCATGTATGAATAATTACATGTGTATAATTTTTAATGTTAAAAATAAAAAATTGTCTACAACAAGTAGTTTAGCTTTTCATACATTTCTACAGATATGGCTTCACACGATATGCTTGATGCGACTTTTGGTGCGACACCTGATGTAGTTCCTACTACGGCACAGGTTGATGCAGTTCCTATTGCAGCACCTGATGCAGTTCCTGATATGGCTCCTCATGTACCTTGATGTAGGGCTTGTTGTACAGCTCATGTTCCAACTCCTGGTGGTGTAGGTCCTATCGTGGCTCCTAGTGCAGCTCATGTTCTAGGTGAGGTTGTACCTGTAGCTCCTGCTACACCACCTCCACACATCAATATCGATGCTTTATTTGCATTTTCAGAGCAGGAGGTTGCTAGACTGCAACACTCTATGTTGACCTCTGATGATGGTCTTTATAGAGACATATGTACTACGATATGTAGGAGTTTACAGGATTTGACAACTAGGTTTAGAGGTCACCATTCATTTACTCCTACCATATTAGCTTCCATATCTAGGGAGCTTAGGGCTGAGGTTTCAGGAGATGCATCATTTGATGACATCAAGAGGGTAGCCCCTAAAGACATCATCCAGAGAGAGCTCTTTCTAGCCTATGAGGGGACACAGGGTAGGGTGAGAGGCTACAAAGTCACACGATGCAAAGACCCTATTATTGCTAGCATGATCTATCAATGATTTTTAGCTACATATGGTCGTTATCCTAATAATGACCAGATACCCCTTTATTTTGCACAATAGTTGTACGCTAAGTTTCGTATATGGCTCAACATCAACTACTTAGATATTCTTGATTATTGTGGACAGGGGCATGGTCGGATCACAGATCGTGACAAGTACCACAGTGTAGATCATCTGCCACCTATAGATCTTAGATAGTTTGTTGGACCAAGGATGCCTCCTATGATTCCTATACATGTGCCTATTGCAGATAGAGTTGTCATTGCTTCCCAGAGGGAAGCAATTGACACTATTGGGCACATTGCATCTATGACAGCTAGTATCACATCAGATTCTATTGGTCATTATCTTCATAGTCGACGTCCTCATCCACTTGGTCGACCATCTTCATAGGCATCTAGTAGCACTTCAGGTGCCTCCTCTGATGATGCATATAGAGCTACTCGGCTACCACTGCCAGGATATTCGTGGTCTTTTAGGACAACAGACAAATATGAATATGGCACTGTATTTTTTGGAGGATATGTTGCACTTTATTAGCTATATTTCTGATACACAGAGGATTCCAGTACACGCAGTGATGGACATTGTTAGACAACATCAGAGCCCCAACACAGTTCCACAGACATAGGCCGCCACACCAGTGTCAGATGATACACCTATGCATAGCTCACAGCATTTGACACCAGACTCGCGACACTCTATAGATGACTCAAGCATACGAGTTGGAGATGTCCATATCAGAGCTGAGGGCCTTGATGATTTTGGTGAGCAATTGCGAGGCCTGTCTGAGATTGATACTAGTTCAAGCCTGGGCGTTTCATCATACATGGACCTATTATTCAGACCTAGCAGCACTGATTCTACACCAAATATACCTAGCCAATTACACAGTCCACTTCACTCAAATTTACTAGCAGTTGGACATGGAGTTTTAGGCTCAGGTGCATCAGTAGATGATATGATGGAGTCTTCTGATCATCCTCCACCTTCGGAGACCCAGGTACATATATAATTTATTTTTAATTTTAAATATATATTAAATTAAAAAATATGTTCATTTATTGAAAAATTTAGTTCAGATATATATGTAGATATTTAATTTAATTTTTAACTTGTAATAAATCATGTAAGCACAGGTCACTGAGCACATGGTTACATATAATGTTGGTTCAGGGCATCATATACATGAGAGAGATGATTCTATTGAGGCACCTAGTAGTGCTCAAGTACTTGAGTTTTAAATAGTTTGTTTAAAGTTATTTAAATATTTTGAAAACTAGATATATATCTATATATATGCAAATTTGTATTTAATTTGAATGTACATGTACATGATGCACGTATGTATATATATGTTTTAAAGATAGAACTCTAACACATGTATGTATATATGTATATATATATTTGTAGGGCTTGGTTGATGCACCTCGGCAAGAGGATGTACAGGAAACTCGATCAGAGGGTCATTCTGTTCATATGCATCTTGAGGGGTCCTTCTAGTAGTAGATCAGATTTATATATTTTTTGATGCATATATATTGGAGGTCCAGTTTACATGTACACATGTGTATTTTAGTTCCTTGATGACATGCATGTACTTTCACTATTTATTTGATTATTGAGTATTTCAGTAGTTAGATACCATCAAATGTATGTATATATATGACTTTTTATATTTTTCTACATACGTATATTTATTTGAGATTTACAGTTTGCATTTTAGATACATAGAGATATATTAGATCTATAGATGTTTATTCTTGAGACGTGTATATGTGTACATATGTGTATTTTTTTGTGTTATAGCTATAGAACATGATCTTGAGACACGTGTGTACATGTATATCAATTATCAATTAATAGGAAGTTAGAAAGATACATATTTCTTAAATTATCAATTACTAACCCACTAAAGATAAATATTAGTTTTATGTGGATATAAATATGTTAATTAGGTAAGCCAATACATTATTTTAGAGAACTTTTACAAAATATAATATTAAAAAAACATATTAATTTAAACTAATTTAAACTTTAAGAGTACATGATCGTAGATGTAATAAAGTAACATTAAAATATATAGTTTTTTAATAAACTAACCTAAATGATAACTATGAACTTATAATCTTACAATTTTAAAAACACATACTTTAATTTCCACTTATGAACTTCAATCTAGTTTGAAAAAAAGTTGATAAATGAATTTAAATTATTAAATTCATCCATGGTACAATTAATTTAAATTATTAAATTATATATTTTTTTAATAAACTAAATTTGATAATTAAGAACTTATGATCGCACAATTAAAAACACATTTAATTCAAGATGAAATTCAATAGTTTGAAAAAAAGTTGATATTTAAGAATTGTAACATAGATAATGAAATTGTGTAAGTTCGAAATTGTAACATAGATAATGAAAGTGTTGAAGTATGAAAAATACATAGAGAGTATGCAAGACAAGCAAGCAATATTTGAAGTATGTGATGCAATCCCTAATTTGTGTCCCAAGGAACTAATTGGTTTTGGAGTTCCTAGGAAACCTATTGGCCAGCGTTCAAAGGAAATCAATGTGTTCATGCAAGGGCCACCTCTCTTCTACTATGAGAATGATGCTTATACATTGAAGGATATTTGGAAGACAATATCCAAACAATTTAATAGTGTTGAACCAGAGTTGGTGGACTCAATGTTCTTTTCAGCTTCCAGAAGAGCAAGAGGGGGGTATGTGCATAACCTTCCAATAGAAGAGCAATTTCAAGAAGAACCTCTCCCCCCATGACTATTCAGGAAGCACTTCCGCAAATAAAAAAGTATTGGCCTTCATGGGATCAGATGACAAAAAAAAATTCCATAAACTCAAGACGATGTGGCACTGTCCTTATTGATCAACTAAGAGTTATGATTCAGAATTCACGAGGGCAACTGCAAGATAGTGCGTAGAAATATATACTTCAAAAGTGTGAAGAGTGGAATTTGGTGTGGGTGGGGCCAGGTGACCTTGTCCCTCTAGAGATCCATAAGATAGAGCTTATATTAAAATTTGATAGAGATCACACTCATGGAACTTCTTGTTCGATTGATCACTTGTGTTGTTTGGGTAATTCATTCCAAATAGATACAGTTGCATATCATTTATTAGTCTTGAAAGCATTATATCTTGATGGCGTCAAAGTACTTTCTCTATTTTCTAGTATTGGTGGAGCAGAAGTTGCTCTTCATCGATTTGGAATACATTTGAGTTGTGTTGTATCTGTTTTAAATTATGAGTTTCCTCACATTGTGATGGAAGTGAGAGAAATAATGCACTCAAATACCTCAGCTAATAATTTTTCTTGATCAATGTGTAGGCTCTTTGTTTTCGGTAAATAACTCAATGTTAATAGACTACTTGAAAAATGGAAAATGATTTTAACCATAACATAATGTTCTCTACTAATTTTAAATTGTCAAAACAAAGGATTACATACCCTAATTAAGAATAGTAATTTTTTTCATTTTCAAATTAATTTTATAAAGGTCTACAATCAGAAAATACTTTTTTTTTAATGAGAGTTCAATTTTCAGTCGTCCAACGAATTTCTTTGAACTGACTCTAAAGTGGTTTGTCGTGGAAGCTTATCGTAATAATAATGTTTCTAATCTTCTTTAATAGATGGTTTTTAATTATAACTTTTGGAGGACCTCCGTGGGCTTAGAAAGTATGCATTCTATTTTACAATGATACAAAATCACCATATTTATTGTTTGCAACTACTTGAATTTCCTTGGAACTTTTTAAGGTGGAGTATTATTAAATTCATCTATGGTATAATTAATTTAAATTATTAAATTATCTAATTTTTTAATAAATTAATGAAAATTAAGAACTTATGATCGTACAATTAATCTAAACACATTTAATTGAAGATGAAATTCAATAGTTTGAAAAGAAGTTGATATTTAAGAATTGTAACATAGATAATGAAATTGTGTAAGTTCGAACTAACTTCTAGCCTATTTATATCGAGTTGTTAAATTATTAAATTCATCTATAGTACAATTAATATTATAGTTTTTAAATAAACTAATGATAACTGAAACTCAAATATTCAGATTAAAAACACAATTTCATCAAAGTTGATATTCACAATTTCACCATAGTACAATTGAAAACACATTTCACCAAAGTTGATATTCAGATTATTATAAAATAAATCTCAAAGGTCTAATCAACCATGATGTACACTTATAACATGCAATATTTTTTCATGATCTTCATTGTCTAGCCTCCACTTGTAACGTACATGCTTAAGTTTGACTAGATGTAGACAAAGCCCTGTAGCAACGACCAGGTGGCTGTATTGTAAAACTTTGTTGTTAGGTTGATAATCAACAAAGTGTATTCCATGTTGGACTATTTTCTCTTGCTTCAAATATGTTCCCTCTATCACAACAGAACCTGTACCACAAACTTAGGTGTTTTAAAATTTGACAGATATGAAGTTACATAGATATATATATTTATTTAAATATATATGTGCATATACATGTATATGTATAATTTACCTATGGGGAACAACATTCCATCACTTTCTTCAGGGTCATATAACTTTTTCCTCTCTACAGTACATCGTAATAAATAATAACTAACACCTTCATGATTTCCAAGCTCAGCAATCATTGCAAAGACATCTCCTACATAACAAGTATACATGAATGCATATGTACAATATATATAAGATAGTTGAAATTGATAATTAAATAAAAAGTTGAGATTAATTTTTATGATACTCACCCACTTTTACCAATCCAGAGATATGATTATAATCATTAGAAATCAATGGAATATCATCAAAATTTTCATCTTCTTTATCAAATGTATCGGTAACATCAAGTGGTACCGAAATCCATGCACCTGTATATCCATGTGTCTGATTGATGCATTCTTCATAGTTTTCATCAATACAACTTTCACAAAAACATGAGTATTCTCTTGTCTTCAATGTCCAATTGCAATTATCTGTACTCATGACTGAATGTAAGGAACGTGTCTTTTCTATCCCCTTGCAACCATGCATGTTTTTTCTATTGACACCTGAAAGTTTGTTAAATTGAAAATATAGAAAAATTAAATTTAAACTTCAATGAATTCAAAAATAAAACTTAACAATAAAATTTTATAATTTAATTGCATAAAAATTAAATAGACGTACACATCCATACCTATTATCTCCCAGAAGACTCTATATGGTGCATGTCGACTCATTGTTGATGATGTCCCGACCTCATCTAATGCAAAATGAGTCTTACACCATTCAACAACATCATGTGAATCATTTACATGAACTCCCTAATAATTCATTTGATACTTTCACAAAGCACATTTGATGCAAGCTCCAACACCATCATGTTCACCTTTTCCATGGCCACTCTCAAAGAAATTCCATATGTGTTTTATATTCTCATTGCGATGATATCTACACAATGCATAAAATGGTCTAGATGATTTAAACTGTGCGGCACATCCATCAGACCAAACATAATGTTTATCAACATTTATGTTTCTTTTTTTCAAACAAGAAAAGAACGTATTGAAGCAATGTTCTACATAGTGAATGTCATGTTCTTTATCATCACTTCTATTAAAATGGTATTCCTTTATAATTACTCGTGCTTGAACTATACTCTGAACACCATCCAAATCTTACTGTGCATGTCTATAAAAAACATGTACCATAATAGTCACCTGCTTATTAGAGTAATAATCTGATTGAATTGCTTTCTGATGAACAAATGAATAGTTCTCTGCAAAATCAACAACTGATACAATTGTTTCAAGTGGAAAATTATCTCTTAGAGTTTGAAACTATTGTGCTTGCCACTTTGCAAAAAATGCATGACAAATATAAGGTTGAATCAATTTCTTAAATCTATCCATAAATTTTAGAACATGCAACTCCTCTTCAACATATTCCAACCTTTTTGTTTCTTTCCCCAACTTTGTTTCATTCTTGACATACTTGTAACTTTTGCAGTTCAATATTTTTGCTACATCAATATTTTCAGTTTTCAAAGGAAATAGAGCCAATTCACCACATGTTTCGCATAATCCTTTGATGCAATTTATTTTACCAGTTGGATCATCTATGTTGTCACACAAAATGGATGATATAAACTCACTTCTCCTACTAGGAGTAGCATGAAAACCATATGTGTCTTCTATAAACTTTCGAAATACCTGATAGTGGAGATCAAACTTAATATGATGACGACAACAACAAGTTTCAAACACTTTGTTTGACCTCATAAAGTATCACTTCAATTTTTCAAACAATGTTTGCCCAACTTTTACATTAGGATGTTCATTACAAAATGACACATATAACTCATGCTGTGTTGTGTCCAACCAATGTTTTGTATGATGTTCATATTGACCAAGTGCAATCTTATGCCTAATAACATCTCTACTATTTGATGAAGGATGAGTGTTATCAATCCAAAATGATATGACTAATTTTTTTAATAACTCTTCAATTCTATCAGAACGAGGTGCTCTACACATGATTTCCCAGTTGCCCTCCATAGTACTGTCATCCACAATTAATCTTCTCTTAACATATTGTCTCATTTTTTGCCTACTAAAACCCATTTCAGATGAAATTGAAGATATTTGTCTATTTTGAGACATATTTTTACTTACAACAGACATCAACATCACTTTTCTTGCCACAGACTTATCTTTAGTTCGAGAGTGTTTTCCTATGTTTCTCAAACCTTGTTTAACATTTTCAATCAAATCAGTTTGCATGCTAGAAAATCTTCTCTTCTTTGATGTTGTGTTTACACGTAACAATTTCAATGCCTCTTGCAACTTTTTTTGTGTAAGAAAAAGTGAAAGCAACTGGGATTGTTCAAGTGTTTTAGTGTTATCAAATTGAGTCATAATTTCTCTTATCTTCTTCTTCATTGACTTTCTCTTAGACAAACTTAATGGTTGAACAGTAGCTGCATGTTTTCTCAATTTATCTACATCTATTTTAAGTAAATGATCTAAATTCTTATGAGAAATACCACACTTTATAGATTGTACAATGTTTAAGAGTTCACACATACTAGTTCCTGCACCTGATCTCGACCCTTCTCTGATTTTTGTTACTAGAATTTCTACAAGGACCGATCTTGAGACTTCTCCAACATCCATTGTCTGAGATTCAATAGGAAAAGATTATGACCCTTCTCTGACTTCTGTTATTTGAACCTCTGTAGGGACTAATCTTGAACCTTCTTCAACATTCATTGTTTGATATTCCATAGGGAGTGTTCCTGACCTCTCTCCCATATGCACTACTTCTACTTCTGTTGAGCCTTCTTCAACATTTTCTTCACCTTGTTTAATTCAATGATAACATGCCACAGTCTTCTGAATATTGCTTTGTTTTGTTTCATCAAATATTTTCCTTACATATTTATTTTGCCTTCATTTCTTGTTTCCCATTATAAAATAAAAATAAAAATAATTTATCCCTTGCCTCAAGATAAATTTCGCGCAATAACTAGATTAAAAAATCACTGTACAGATTTGTCTTTCGCTATTGATACTTTTAAATTGTTTGACAGAAATCAGTAGAATGAAATCATCTGCAAAAAAGTATAAATATTCTTGGAATTATATGACTAAAATCTTTGAGTCACATTCTTTACAAGTGGCAAAGCACTAAATCCTTCTTAAGCCATCATTGAATCACAAACAAATAACATGGTATGAATACTAGAATGTTTCTCCTAAAAAATAAATTGCTTTTCATTTTATGAAAAAATATTAGTCTATTTTTTCAAGAATAAATTGTTTCATAAAAGACAATGGCATTAGTTATCAAAAGAAGCAAACATAATGTTAGAAATCCCCTCTTTCATTTATAGCGCTCATATCCTTCTTTCTTCTCCAAATGATGTAGCTCCAAATGATGTGAGTCCTAAAATCAAGTCTTAATGTCCTTTTGGGATATTTACGAATTGGTGGTATCTCGTCAAACAAAGGATTAATATTGATGTGTTCAAATGTACCTTGGAGGATTTTGATGGTTGATTCTTGATGAGACCTTATAGGTGTCATTATTGCATTTGACAACTCCAAAGGTTGTGTCCTAATGAGTGCTGGCATGATACCTTAGAATGCAGATGTAGTGGAGGGAAACTTAAATGAACTTTATGCCTCCCAAGTGTGCACCTAGACTACCAACTGTGCACTTTAAGTGTGCAGTTGATAAAAAAGGGTTGGAGTTGGTAAAACAAGGTTTCAAGGTGCCTAAAATGAAAATTTTGAATATTTTGAGTGATTTATCTAGTGTTTTCTAAGGTCTTGGGATGCAATGCAAGGTGAGGAAGTGCAGATTAGGGTTCTGGAACCTAGAATGAAACACCTAATTACCAAGTGCACCCTAAAACTATCAATTGTACCCTGAAACTACCAACTATGCCCATGAAGTGTGCAATTGGTAAAATAGGGTTGTAGTTGGTAAAAGAGGTCAAAACTTAATAATTAAGATGTGGGTATGCAAGATATGAGTGTTTTTGGAATTTTTAAGTGTTTAGGGATGTTATGCAATGTGAGGAAATGCTAAATGACATAGGATTTTGATATGCAAAGTGCAAATGTCCTAGGGATGTTATACAAGTGCAAATGCAAGGTGTTGTTTTGAAGGTATGCAAGATGAAGATTATGATATGCAAAATGAAAGTTAGGGTTATGTTTTGGACTTGGTAACGATGCTAAAGGTAGGTGTAAACAAAGTGGACTATGCAAGGGATGGTTTCCTAACGTTGATAATGATGTTTAGGCTATGCAAAATGAGGATAGGTGATCAAGAAGACAAGTTGGTTGATGGACAATTTGATAGGGTTTAATAGTGAAAATGATGCTAGGGTTTGAACAATGCAATATGAGGGGGATATACCACTAAAGTAAGTCAAAAATTATATTTAGGAATGTGATTATGCTAATGATAGAGGTATACGTAAGGTTTTTGGACCTTAGGTGAAACCTTGACAAGGTTTTGACAATGTTTGATATTTTGACAAGGTTTTGCAAGTTTCCAAGGTGTAAATTTGAATGTTGGCTTTTATCTTGATTATGTTTTACACACACACAAGACACATTAAGACAAGAATATCTATTGTTAAAAGTGAACAATCACACCACAACCTAGGCTTTAGGACTGTATCCACTAAATTCCTACTTGAACCAAAGTTTAACTGCGCTTATCCAAAGCGAACAACTTAGGATCTTGGCACCACATGCTCCCCCTTATAGCGCACTCACTTCTCAAGGCTACCAAGATCCGCATCTCAAGTGGTATGACTTCCCAAGGGACTATTGTCTCTACTAAGGACCACGAGAATGTAGGATGTCTTCACGAGCATGGGTGACCCCTTGAGCCAGTGGATAGAAAGGATTTTGGCCACTAAAACATGGTTTTTATTAAGGGCATTCCGTTCAGCAAGTGAGTGATAAACTTCCTTAGAAGGTCTCCCAGCCCTGAGAATCGGGGTTTGACACACCTAAGACTAATGGAGGAGAGCTATCACTCAACAATACTACCGACACGACTTTCATCATAATTGAGTTGTATATAGTGACTAGAATGTTGACTTGGCTTTTGGCCCGTTATCGCTCTGAGGTTGTCCCTTGGCATACCCAATATCAAGTATCCTGGTAAGAGGCAGGCCTCCTACAGAAGTTACATGGATTTCTCTTACACCCAAGATTCACAAATGACTAGGGGAGAGGATACGTCCAATGCAACTCTTAGGGATTTAAACACTGTAGACATGCTAGATAGAAAATAAAAAGTTCATTTTAAGCACCAAATGAAGTGTTATTTAATCTAATAAATCCACACACATGATTTTGACAAACACACAATGGTCTTTGACAACGTCCTGCAAAGCAAACATTAGTAGTTTGTTATGATTACGTCTTCATCCCACGATAACCACATGCTGCAAGGAGACCATTAGTAACACAGTAAAAATATACATTTCTTAACACCATTAATGTGTTACTAATTTTTAATTTAACTTCAACGCATCTGTTAAACAACTTTACTAATGAAATAAATAAATAAATAATTTAGATGTACAATTTTTTTACCAAATTGATGCCTTCGATTTTGTGAACGAAATTCATGACAAAGACAGATAATGCACCACTCATTAGGTTGATGTAAAATTAAGTGTTACAAATGGCAAATAGCTTTACAAATGACAACTTTTTTGATTTTTTGGGTTGTTCACACGAACACATTGACATCCCACATGTTCGCCCGAACATCGGCCTAAATTTTTCTAATAGCCGAAATATTTTAGAGGCATGTTCGCCAGAACATATGTTCGCACGAACATGCTAAGCATGTTTGGGTGAACATGCAAAATTAGAAAAATTTTACCCTTTTTTCATATTTTTTTTTGGCTCTTTTGACTTCCATAATTGCAAGAAAATGATCTCCTACTATAAAATAAAAAATGTCAAAATGTGCTGCTCAGAGCAAGCTTTCCAACGACTATAATTTTAATACATATTTTAATCATTAAGACTTTCAAATATGAGTTTAACTCATTATAGGTTCATTACCGATTGAACATCAACCGACTTTGACACCTCGAAAAAATTAGTAAATTAGGTCAATTTTTTTTTGAAAAATATGGAGGAACTAGCTTATTGAGATACCTTTCTATTCAAAAAAAATAAAATTGGTTTATGATAAATTGACTTCAAATTATATGTGTCTAACGGAACATATCTCTGAATTATAGTTCATGTCACTTCAAAACTTCATAAACTATACAATATTCAACAAAAATAAATCAAACCATATGCATCCTCTAGATATTGATGTTACAAATCTAACGTCAAAAGAATTACTTCATTATCATTTCTAGGAAAAAAGTTGTGTGTGTCAATTGGACTGTCACTTTTTAAAATATTGAATTTTATTATATACGACTTTTCAAAGGAGATAAAAAAAATTGACATAAATAATTTTTTTTTTAGATTAAAAAATATGGTTACAAAGTAGGAACAAAGTACTCAAAATCACTAGTTTATGTTATCTTGAAATTATTTATAGTTTTGGAGATATAGTCACTTGAACGTGATGTTTGTTGCAAAAATATTGATTTTAAAATTGGTCAAAAAGTGGAACTCATTATTGTGGGATCACTACTATCTTCTTAATGTGTTGCAAACAAATTTGAGAATATCCAAATAGTTTGTATTCATATCAGATTGTGCTACTAGGGAGCAGCTTCAATGCTAGTTCAAAAATTATTCCCACAACACAGACCACCTCAATATCTTATATCTTGATTCAGCTATTATGATTTTGATTATCAGATAAGAAGAGGTGTAACAATGTAGGGAAAGCACTAACTTGACAACAAAGGTGACTGGTGCACTTGAAGTAGTTGTGGTGATACCTAATGCTTTCAATTAAGGAAGCACATATGTATTTTAGCTACCTATTATAAAATTTATTTGGATAAGCATAAAGAAAAGAGCTTACTGTAAATTATTACATCAACATATCCTCATCAATCCTTTGGTTTGTTGATCATGTTCTATACCTCAAATGCATTTGACATTTTTTTATTGATCTCATGAAACAATGTTTAATGTTTAGTGTTTTCTCAAAGCTTCTTTCAATTTACTATACAAGTTACTGGTTTAAGATAAATTATGTCATATTTAGTTCTTTTCACCATATGTGAAACCTTGTATAGCCTTTTGGTGTACTTTATGTTATTCTTCGGATATTTTCTATACTTTTTTGATGAATGATTATTCTTTTGAGGCTTGCAATGAAAATAGTTTCGAATTATGCTATCTTGATGCTTGAGATAAGAAAATAATTGTTAACAATTAGAAATGTTGGAACTATTACTGTATAATCTAGATAGATGTAAAGCTAAATGCTGTGATATTGAACACTTAAAGTGATGATTAACTCTACTGGTGAATTGAATTTTTAATTTTCTATAGGTTTGGAAAGGATGGGCAAAAGTGTGATGATTGTGGTCATTCAACCCCACAACACTTCTGCTCGTGGAACAAGGTATAATATCATTGGTTGCCCTTTTTCCTTATGTAAGGGAAAACAAGGATGAGGGTTTATATTTTTCCTTTCCTGGACTGGCATATTCCTACAAATTCCTCCCATTTGAACATTTTATTTTATGTTATATTTCATGTTACAGTTTGTTGCAAATCCAATAAAGAAATGGGGCTACACTCATGATGGGCGCAAAACATTGATTCTACTCAAGTATTGAATAGCAAAGTTCTAAGGCGTACAAACATTGAACAGGCAACAGATCTTGCCCTTCCACCTAGAACAGTCTATATTTCTTCACCTATGACTTTAGATTGCTTTATTATAGTAGCCATATTTGTTATTTTTGTTTTCTTTAGAGGGGTTAGACAAGGTAGATTCTCATTATTTGTTGTGTCACATTCTTTTCATTATAGGCATGCATTTGATGCAAGAGAACAAGATTTCTATGAAGCTTTTCATACACAGATTCAATCACAGTTCAACACGTAAGCAAACCTTTACATGAATTTCTTTCAAGGGATGGATTTAGATGCAATTTTTCAGTGAACTAAGTCACAAATATAAAGATTGGCTTTTCATTTGCTTCAACTTTTTTCAATTCAATAATTCTCTTCCTGTTTTTATAATTTAGTCATAAAATCTAATTTTCACATTACTTATCTTCTATCCAATTATTTACCTCTTTTATGTGTTTTTCCTTTCATATGCCTTGGATTGGATATCTACTATAGGCATTATGTTGACTTGTACAAGCATGTTTTTTGTAGGTGTAATCCAATTCCAAATTCTAGAGATGTATTTTTGATCTATTACAACTGTAGATATGTGCTATGCAAATATTTCTTGTGTTTCTCTTTCCTATGCCAGATTGGTACATCTAGCAGTCCCTTGTTCATAACAATAACTAAGTATACTCATGTAACATTTTGGAATATTTTGTTGTTGCTTTTATTGTTGAATATATATGTTACAATTTTTGCACTTTAAAAAAATAAATCTATAATCCCTTTTGCCAAGGTATATCAGCTTCCCTTGCTTTTCATTATAAATGGAATACCAGCAGTAGTATTGATGTCATGAGATCTATAAAATCTTATTTTCTTTGGAATGTGTATTATGCTTTGTGGTTCTCTTAAATACTTAGCAAAGCAGCCCAAGGAGCAACTAATCTAGGTACTTGGCACAGAGCTTTGTGGTTTTCTTAACTCTGAAAGAGTATGGTTGGCACATCGCTCCTGAGTGACATGTAAGGATTGTTTTGTGAATCCTTACTTAGGCTATGAAGTTTGACATTATCTAAACAAACCCACATGAGCCCAACACGAGAAGCAAGATACTCATCTTGGACAGTTGAGTCCATCATGTGGGATTGACAATCATATTGCTAAGAAAAATTGATCTAGCTCTGATGTTCTTGGAGAGCGTAATGCAGAACATAATATTAGAACTTGAGTTTGGGTGTTTGTTGGATGAGAAGTTCTATTTGTGAAGGTTATTTTCTACTCAATGATTATGCTATATGTCTTCAACTACTAAGCTCATGTTTTTGAAGTTTAAACTTTAAAAGTAATTTAGGCATTTTATCTCACAACTTCCAATTTTATCATGTTCTGATCTTCTTTGGGTAATAATTTTCACTTTTGGACAATTTTATATTATCTTTTAATAGATTTATATTTATTTTTGGACAAATGTATAGACACCACAATGTATATGGGAGGTCCTTTGCTTATGAAAATGCATGCATCCACTATATGTAGATGTTTTTTTAATGTAAAATTGTAAGTGGATCTACATGATAGTGGTTATTGGTTAAACCTTTCTAGGTAGAAGGAAATATAGTGCATATAATGAAGGCATTGGCTAGTCACCTCGAAGCAGCACAAAGTCTGATTGAAGATGATTCACTTCAACTTTTATTTCAAATGGTTGCAAAAGGGAAAAATATTGGTACACTTCCTTTGCACATAGTTCAACTTCACTGACATTTTGTACTGCAAGTTAGATTTAGCCATAATTTATGCCAATTCTAGGAATAATATGAGGGTTTCCTTTGAAATTTTGAGCTCTCTTAATTATAAGATTTTAATTGCCATTTCAGTTGTAATGCAAATACTTGGTCTCCTTTTGGTCAATGATAATGGAAGCATAGCCAAGTACATTAACACTCGGCATTTGGTGTGTTTTCTGATGACTAATTAGGCCTATTAATTCAATGTATTGAGCAATCAAATAATCATTCAGTGGATGAATGGCCTTGAACTTATTATGGTTTTATAACTTGTTAAATATTTGATTTCTATGGATTTTAATTTTCTAAGCTAAAGTGCATGTTGATCTTTGTTACTATTAGAGTTATTTCTTTATCTAGGGGCAAAGATAAAATGATTGTTTTTTATTTCAAGTTTCAAAATTATTTTTATTAGTCGTTTGTTTCCTAGCTAGATTTTTCTTTGTTGGTTCTTGGTCATTTCTGTCTTGGAACCATTCCATTAATTCTCAAAATACATCTAATCAAATGGCTAATGTAGATAGTGAACAAAGAGGAAGGTCTCTATATTGTTGCAAATATTATGAATTTGAGGTATACTTTGATTATTATTCATGCATTTGATGCTGAAGTTAGCTCAGTCATAATATTTCTCAATCAGAACTATTCCACTTTTTGCTATGTCATATTTTAGATTCATAAAGATGGATACAGTTTCTAGCTCAAGTGATTTATATTTAATACACATGCTATTCTTATTCATTACTAGTAGAGTGACATGGATCAAGCATCTAATAGGATGGGGCTAGGCCAAGTTAAAAATATTGGTATTGTTTAAAATAAAAGATACAATCAAAATAAGCTTGCCAGAGATCAAGTCCACCTACAACAGGGGATACAGATGACCTGGAGAGTTGACCTAGAGGTAGACTTGGTGAGAAAACTTAAAGAGTTGACTTGGTGAGTGTACTTGAATTGTCAGCTTGGCAAGTTCACTTGGGGAGCCAGCCTAGTGATCTGACATGGTGAGTGGGCTTAAAGTGGTGACTTGGTGGGGCAAGTTAGTGAGCTGACTTAGCAAGGCCACTTGGAGAGGTGACTTGGCGAGCTGACTTGGTGAGAGGACTCAAAGACTAACCTTGATGAGGTACTTTGGTGGGGTGACTTGATGAGCAAACTCAAAGTCAACTTGGTGAGCATACTTGAATAGTCGACTTGGTGACATGACTTGGTGGGGTGACTTGGCAAGCCCATCTGGTGAGCGTACTTGAACAGTTGACTTGGTGAGCTAACTATGTAAGCTAACATGGTGAGTGGGCTTAAAGAAGCAACTCAGTGGGGCAACTTGGAAAGAACACATAACGAGCCAACTTGCTGAGGCAAGGTGGTAAAATCACTAGGTGAACTGACTTGGTGAGCTGACTTAAAGAGTCGACTTGTTGAGGTGACTGGGTGGGGGTGACTTGGTGAGCTGACCTAGGGGGCAGACTTGGTAAGCAAACATAAAGAGTTGACTTGGTGAGCATACTTGAATTGTTGGCTTGGTGAGCTGACTAGGGGAGTCAGCCTGGAAAGATAACATGGTGAGTCAACTTAAAGTGGTGAGTTGGTGAGCTGACTTAAAGAGTCAACTCATTGAGGTGACTAGGTGGGGGTGACTTGGTGAGCTAACCTAGGGGGCAAACATGGTGAGCGAACTTAGAGAGTTGACTTGGTGAGCGTACTTCAATTGTCAACTTGGCAATCTGACTAGGGGAGCCGGTTTGATGATCTAACATGGTGAGTGGGCTTAAAGTGGCAACTTGGTGGGGCAAGTTGGCAAGCTAACCTGGCATGCGTACTTGAATAGTAGACTTCGTGAGTTGACTAAAAGAATCAACTCATTGAGGTGACTGGGTGGGAGTGACTTGGCAAGCTAACCTAGAGAGTTGACCTAGGGGATGGGCTTGGTGAGCAAACTTAAAGAGTCAACTTGGTGAGTGCAGTTGAATTGTCAACTTGGCGAGCAGACTTGGGGACTTGGTGAGACATGTGGGTGAACAAACTTGGTGAGGCAACTTGGCAAGCTAACTTGGTGAGTGGATTTAAGTACTGACCTTGATGAGTCACTTTGGTGGGGCGACTTGATGAACAAACTCTAAGTCAACTTGGTGAACACACTTGAATGGTCAACTTGGCGAGTGTACTTCAATTGTCAACTTGTCGAGCTGACTTGGGGAGTTGGCCTGGTGATCTAACATGGTGAGTGGGCTTAAAGTGGTAACTTGGTGGGGCAAGTTGGTGAGATGACTTAGCGAGGCCACTTAGAGACGTGACATAGCAAGCTGACTTGGTGAGCAAGCTTGATGAGCGAACCTAAACACTAACCTTAATGAGGCACTTTGGTGGGGTGACTTGATGACCGAACTCAAAGAGTCAACCTGGCAAGCATACTTGAACAGTTGACTTGGTGGAGCAAGTTGGCGAGCTGACTTAGCGAGTCCACTTGGTGAGGAGAGATGGTAAGTTGACTTGGTGTGGCAACTTGACAAGCTGACTTGGTGAGAAAACTTAAAGACTGACCTTGATGAGGCACTTTGGTGGGGTGACTTGATGAGAAAACTTAAAGAGTCAACTTTGTGAGCATACTCAAATAGTCAACTTGGTGACATGACTTGGTGGGTTGGCTTGGCGATCTAACCTGGCATGTGTACTTGAATAGTAGACTTCGTGAGCTGACTGAAAGAGTCAACTCATTGAGGTGACTGAGTGAGAGTGACTTGGAAAGCTGACCTGGAGAGTTGACCTAGGGGATGGGCTTGGTGAGAAAATTTTAAGAGTCGACTTGGTGAGTGCACTTGAATTGTCGGCTTGGCAAGCGAACTTGGGGACTTGGTGGGACATGTGGGTGAGCAAACTTAGTGAGGCGACTTGGCATGCTGACTTGGTGAGTGAATTTAAGGACTAACCTTGATGAGGCACTTTAGTGGGGCAACTTGATGAATGAACTCTGAGTCAACTTGGCGAGTGCACTTGAACAGTCCACTTGGTGAGCATACTTCAATTGTTAGCTTGGCGAGCTGACTTGGGGAGTTAGCCTGGCGATCTAACATGGTGAGTGGGCTTAAAGTGGTAACTTGGTGAGCTGACTTAGTGAGGCCACTTAGAGACACAACATGGTGAGTTGACTTGGTGAGCAAGCTCAATGAGTGGACCTAAAGACTGACCTTGATGAGACACTTTGGTGGGGTGACTTGATGACTGAACTCAAAGAGTCAACTTGGCAAGCATACTTGCACTAGTACATTTGGGTTCATTTTTTGACCTTTATTGGTCAAAATTTTGACCCAATTTTCAACCAAATTTTGACCAAATTCCACCAACCCATTGTTCAAAACTTTTTTGCTCAAAATTTTGACCAACTCACTGGTACATATTTTTCTCAATCATATAACTAATTATATATTCTTCATATTACTTACTATCGTTGGTTTTCAGGCATTCTATAAAACAGTTCACATGCCTTGCGTATGATATGAAATTTTGCATGCAACCTACACTCTATCTCATCTAGCTAATGATGGATTATGCAGAGTGATTTGAAATCATGATGCTAAAAAACACACAACAAAATCCAAAATGAACTTGCACTACAAATGGATTGTGGAAATATGATATTGGTAAAATTGCATGCATGTCTACCAGGACAATCAGAACTTAAACATATATTTGTCCTAGTAGAAATGCATGCAAAATTAACAATATTAGATTTCCACAATCCATTTGTAGTGCAAGTTCATTTTGGATTTGATTGTGTGTGTTTTTTAGAATCATGGTTTCAGATCACTCTGCGTAATCCATCATCAGCCGAATGAGAGAGTGTAGGATGCATGTAAAATGTCATATCATAGGCAAGACATGTGAACTGTTTTATAGAATGCCTAAAAAAAATTTACACCTACCTATTAGTGGAAATTTCCACCTTCATTGGTCGAAATTTCCACCAACGCCTAAAGTTTTTCTACCTTTGTTGGTCAAAATTTTGACCAACGCTTAAATTTTTTTTCTACCTTTGTTGGTGGAAATTTCCACCAACGCCTAAATTTTTTTCTACCTTTGTTGGTCAAAATTTCCACCAATGCCTAAAATTTTTTTCTACCTTTATTGGTCGAAATTTCCACCAATGCCTAATTTTTTTCTACCTTTTTTGGTCGAAAATTTGACCAATTCCTCTATGAACTTAGCCAATGGCTTTGGTGGGTTTTCGACCAATAGATTTGTCAAAATTTAAACCAACCAGTGAGTTGGTCAAAATTTTGACTAGAAAAATATTGATCAATGGGTTGGTCGAATTTGGTCAAAAGTTGGTCAAAAATTGGGTCAAAAATTCAACCAATAAAGGTCAAAAAATGAACCCAAATGTACTAGTGAATAGAGCTAATATTTACAAAACTATATATCAATGAATTTGAGACCTAGAAGATTTTCCCATGAAAATATGAATTTAAGCCATTTATTTCTTATATAGTTAAGCCCTTTTTGCAATGATTTATCCTAGTATAACTTTTGATAAGTGCATCAATATGGTACATAGACACTTGGGTCTCCAAGATTTAAAGGCATTATCATCTTGTCCTAACTAGTCTTCAAGAAGTTGTTCCCCTTCTATTTCAATAGAGGTAATATTCACAAAATTCTATTTCAATGAATTTTAGACCTAGAAGCTTTTCCCATGCAAATATGAATTTAAACCATTTATTACTTATAGTTGAGTAGTCTTTGTAATGATTTTTCCTAGTATAACTTTGGTAAGTGCATTAAGATGGTGTGGAAAAGAAGTTGCCACCCACTACAAATTTTTTTTATAAAACACTCCTACCATGATCAAATTACTTTAAATATAAATATCCCAAAGGAACTTTACTTTCATAAATTACTAAGATAAGAACAAGGTAAGTTAATGGGCATGGATAAAAAGGATGAGGCCTTGGACCATAATTTCCCTCCTTTTTGGCATATTTTTCCTATTTGAAATACATTTCTCAAATTCATCATCATTAGGGTTACACATCATCAATTGGGCATTTGTAAAAGTAAAACAATGACTTCAGATGTTTCCTAATCTTTATAACTATAATTTTCTTTTGGAGAAGATTAATACATGGGTAAGTGGACAAAGGTAAGAGACCAAATGCTAACAATTTTTTTCATTTTTTAAAAATAATAGGGTGCATTTCATATAGGATGTGTGACCCTTTAGAATAGTAAGTATAAAATAAAAAACTTTGAAACCCCAAATTTTCCTTTTGGCCATGACAAAGTGAAGATTTTTGAGTTATAAAATGGCACATGTAATCCTTGGAGCATATTTTCCTTTATGGGTGTCATGGATTGCAACAAAAATATATCCACCATGTCTAGGAGGTCAAAAGGTAGGAGAAGTAAGTTAATTAATCATCATGCCTACTTTTTATTTAGATAAGATAGTTACTCATCTTGGTGGATAAAGTGTGTTATCTTCACACATTCTAGGAAAGTAATCATATAGTGGATAGGCTTTCCATAATGGGGAGATTTATTGATAACATCAAAATATAGGAAGACTTATCATCAATCCCTATGGAGGCTCACATACCGATCATCTAGGATCACACCTATTTAGAGCAATGATGACAGGATATTTATTGTAGGTTAAGATAATCTATTTCCCTTATCTTCCTTGGTTTTTGGTCATTTCCTTCTTTGTTCTTTTAAATTGCAAGTTTATTCTTTGATTGTGGCTAGCCATTTCATGCCTTTTATAGTGTATGATTCTTGGCTTAAGACTAGGGTTCTATGTTTTTAGTAGAAAAGAGGTGAGACTATGTGGTAAGAGAGCCAATATGGGTGGGACTCTACCAAATTGAGTTGGAAGAGTATGCAAAGTACAAAAATGACCCTAAGCTATAAGAAATTTTTGAGTAGATGAATATGGTGACCTTCATGGTATGCATGAAAGGGTATAATCCAAAGCTCTCTTAGATAAAAAAAATTTCTTGTGATAATAGGGAGGTCTCTATCGGTTGTGTTTTATCTGTGATTACTTAGGAGATTGTTGTGATGGTAACAAGTCTAAGGATAGAAGGTCTCCAAATCCCTTAAAACACAAATTTTTCCTTTAAGGAGGCTTTTAAATGGATCCTAGATTAGGAGGAGTGAATTCTAAAGCTCCAAACTAGTTTACATAGGGAGAAAGTGTTAGGTTTGTGGAAGACTATGGTTTGGATTCTGATCAACTAGGTTTACCTGTTAGGGAAGTCATAAATGCTTCCACTCTCCCCTATTTTGGATGCTTAATCATTTTTAAAGAAATGATATGTTTTATTTTCCTTTCTAGATTTTCTCTTCACTCTCCAATTCTGTGGAGAAAGCTATGGTTCAAGGGACTCACAACTTTTGATATGTTTTAGAGCTTCTTTTGTAAGGTGTCACAACTTGTGAACCTATTTTCTCCATCCTAAGAACTCAATGATACTTTTGTAAGGGTTGTTGCACTATCCCACTTTATTTAATCAAAACTCTAGAACCATTGATTTGTTACTAAAATATTCTCCACTATGTTAGGTCCATTTGTAACCAATCTATCTATAACTTAAACATAGATAATCCTTGAACTACTTTACATGTACTCACAACTCATAATCTTGATCTAGCTCTAATAACTTGTTAAACACTTTTCATGAACGTATTTAATCATACATCCATAAGAGCTCCACAATCCATATAAATCCTATGAATAGAGCACTTCCTTGGATCACCATCATCATAAGATATTAAACAATCCATCATTAACATAACACCAAGGTGTTTAAAGTAGGACGTGAGAATTTGGAAAATTGAGAAAAAAGCTAGGGGACCATGAATACGATAACTTCCCATGTCAATAGCTCATGTTGCTTCTTTTGTAATGCACTAGTAGCCCAACTAAAGATATTTTTTGGGGGTTTTTGTGAGCCTAATCTCTGACACCCATTTCCCCCATTTCCTAACCCCAATTCCTCAGTAACACCCACCTCTCTTCCCCTCCCTCTCTTTCCTCTTAATCATGTTGTAAATTATTAGAGTTACAATCTTGGATATTTGAATTAAATATCTATTTAACACCTACATTGAGATTTGTGTGTTCAGTTAGAAAATTTTTTTCCTTCTCAATTTTTCCATTAAGTGTTCAATGATGTGAGTGAATTGTCCAAATATTTTAGGTATTTCTTTAATGTTTTTACCAAATTCTTAGACCCCACTTATTCTCATCATTGATTGAATCTTTAATATTTGAATTAAATGTCTATTTAACACCTACATTGAGATTTGTGTGTTTAGTTAGAAATTTTGGGCTTCTCAATTTTTCCATTAAGTGTTCAATGATGTGAGTGAATTGTCCAAATCTTTTAGGTATTTCTTTAATTTTTTCACCAAATTCTTATATTCTTCTTATTCTCATCATTGATTGAATTGATTAAATAGCTTCTATAGATTAACAATTTTGTACCACACATCATTACCCATCATTGCGAAAAACCCAATTACCCATCATTTGATCTGTACATTTCCCACCAAGCTCCAAGAATTTTGTTTAGTCCATATAATCTCTTTTCCAATTTGCAAAAAATATTTGGATCAACTCGTAGATTTAGGGGTATTGGTTCTTTTATGTATAATCCACCTTTTAGTACTCTATTTAGGCATAAAAATTTCACATTCATCTAATATACCTTGAAGTCTTTATGTGCCATGAAAGTTAAAACCATTCCAATAGCTTTCATTCTTGTCATAAAATCATAAGTCTCTTCAAAATAACTTGTGTGTATACCTTGCAAACAAGTCTTTCTCACTCTATTACCAACATTATCCAATTTGCTCCATAATATCCATTTGTGGCAATTCCAATTTTTTATATCGATTTTGGAACTAGTTCTCAACTATGATCATTCTGAATTTTGATCTAGCTCTTGATTTATGTGTCATCAAATTTTGATCAATGTAAACCCTTTCATAGGTTTTGGATTGACTTCAAAACTAAAGAATAGATTGATTTATTTTTGTGTGAATTCACTTCTTAATATTATTTCTATTTTATTGTCTTCAATTATTTGGCTTTTTGAATGGTTTCTCTAAAATATCTGAGTCTTAGGAGTTGTTATGAAAGAAACTTCCTTATTAATTTTTATTATTATTGTTAGTATTCTATTATTTTATTTCTTTGTAGATTCATGGAATTAATATAAAACCTATATCTATAAGTTATTTACAATGTCTTCATCAACCTTCACATGCATACTTTCAACTATTATTCATAAGCATTTTTTATCATATTAATATGCATTACTCTTTATCTAATACACATTCCAATAATACCTTCATCTTCATAAACATCAACTTTACTATGAATTTCTTCATTTTTGTGTTACCATACCTCATTTGATGTCTTCCTAACATTCTTCATAATATAAATTCTATTTAGTGCTCTAAAAAAAACCAAGATATTTCCTTAGTCATGGGCCTTGATGACGCCTAAATTGTTTTTCTTCGTTATTTTGTTTTGCATCATTTTTTTGTGGTAGTATAAAAGTGGGAAAATGTTTTCTAGCAACTTGATGTTCATGTAAAAAGTTAAATTAATCTAAAGTAAGATATTCTCCTATCAAGTTTTAAATATTTAACTCTTTTATTTGCTTCATTATCAATAATAGCCTTAAGTAGCTAGATTTTTTTAATTTTATAGATATTTCTCATAATATAAAATAACTTATGTCATCATAGAGTGATTATTAATTAAAAAAATGAAATAATTATTAACAAGAAGATAAAAATAAATATCTATAAATCTACAATACAAACCACACTTTGAACCCCTTTTGACACTTTTAACAAGAAGAGAGAAGTAAATAAGAACATTTCACATTCAAATAAATATTATAATATTAGATAAATTAAAAACCAATGTTAAATACTTTCAATTTCTTTTAATCAATTTAAGTTTAAAAAATTATTCTTTTTATTATATTAAATTGTACATTTTGACACTCAAAATTGCATGTGGCAATTATAAACACTTTTATTTTTTCCTTCTTTTTATAAATGCATTTAATGTCTTCCTTTTGCATCTATTGTATACTCTAACATTTTAATGTACAAAAAAATAAAATACAACTTTCCTTTCCAAATATAAACTTATACAAAATAAAATATTTTACAGCCCAATTATGTATAACTCTCTTATTTTATTAAGATAGATACATATAAATAAAAAGTTGTTTAATTATGATTGAAACATTATGTATATAAAATAAATGTTTTCATCATTTTCATATTATGAGAGGAAAGCATTTCTAACATGTATTTGTATGTGTCATATAAACTTATAATATGAAATTAATTGAATAGATTTAAAAGTTATAGGCGTAATGATATTATTCTTGAACTTTAAGCATGGAATTTTTTACAATGAATCAATATGATTCAAATTTGAGATGATCAATTTTCTAGTAATATTCTTTACCTCCAAGTCATTGAACCATTTATGGAAACTCCATATATAATCTAAAAATTGATCATTTTTCAAATACTATCCTTGAAATTTTTTTGTGTTTTAGTGGGTCATAAGCTTGATCTAACTATAAAACTTCATTGAAACATTCATGAACAATATAGCATATGAAATTTGGACTACTCATTTATTTCTAGGTCCTCCATTCCTAAAATTTGACCCACTTGTAACTAGTCTATTTATAGTTCATAATGATCACAATAATACAAAATCTAGGTTAATGCTACAATATATTGAAAGTTCTTGCTACATGGCTTCTCTTCCAGATGCATATTTCCCACACACAAAATAATATGCTAGAAGCGATAGCAAAGGAAAAACAAAAATTAGTGGAGTGGACTATAGGTCATGGGGATGAAGTGTAATGAACCTTACTATAAAGGCCACTGAAACCCTCAAACTGGACTTAGGAATTTTGTCAAACAGTTGGCATGTAACCGAATAAGGCTGGAATAGCTCCAATTTTGCCGAATATGAATGCTAAATTAATGCCACACGAAGACCTCACAATCTGCCCCAAACCGACTCACAAAATTGTTGCTGTCGACCAACTGACAGGGCCGTACAGGTACGGCCTGGTACGGCTGCTAGATAAAAAATATTGCATCATTTTTGTTAATCCAAAAGCAATAAATCTGGGCACCTAGGGTTGCTTAATAACCCCCTAAAATATGAAATTCATCCATCAAACCAATTAGGAGTTATGAGCAAAAATGTGGGTCCAAACCTTGGACTGGCAGTCTAAAAATAATGCACAACTGTGTCTTCAAACCTTGTTAATCAATCCACAAATGCTAGGGCACAACTGAAACCCTTATTCCAACAAAATTAAACCCTTATAACTAAATCTCAATGAAGTCCAAATGAGATGGCTGAATTACCAACTCCTCAAATGCAACAATTTAGGTGATATTTCACACCCTCAAAGTTGCCAATCCAAGGGAGTGATTCGTTCCCGAAGATCAAATAATAATTTGCAGACCCAAGAGACTACAAATTTGCTCCACAATGGAAGAAGTAGAAGAAATCTCAAATCCAAGCATGTCCAAAATGAGAGGCCCAGCCCTCTATTTATTCACTTTTCTAAGAAGTTGCTAGAACTTCTAGAAACATCTCATTATAATGCACTTTTTCTAGAACTTCTAGAAACATCCTTTATAAAATCTCATTATAATGCACTTGTTATAATAAAGTAATTTTATAAAATAAAAAGTGCAACTCAACTTAAAATTATAACATGTAGGCCCCAATAACACATAATAATAAAATATAACCTCTTAACACTTCTTCAAGAGCAAGCTATGACCATCTGATCCGCAGAATTGACTCTCTCTCCACACCATTTGCCTACGAGAGTCTGGAATAGGAAAAATCCATGATCAATGTCATGTCGAACTAAAGAGGGGACATTACAGTCCGCCCCTCCTGAAATTGCTTGGCCTCAAGCAATCTCAACGCCGGGTGCTGCAAAATAGCTTCCCCCTCCCAAGTAGCATCCTCAACAGGTAGATCTTTCCACTTAACCAAGTATTCTCTGATCACTCTTCTGCGAAGCTGCTTTTCTCTACTCTCTAGGATGGATTTTGGCACTAAAATCAATTTTCTCTCATCGTCTAAAGGAGGTAATACTGCGGAAGGCACCACATTCTGACCCAACGCCTTCTTGAGGCGAGACACATGAAACACATTGTGCACCCTGCTATCTGCCAGAAGCTCCAACTCATAAGCCACCTCACCAATTCACCTGATAACCCTAAATGGTTTGTAATAGCGTGGCTTGAGTTTCTCTGCACCACTCTTCTTAAGAGTAGATTGCCTGTATGGCTGCAACATGAGGTAAACCATATCATCTACCTCAAAACTACGCTCAGTCCTCTTCTGGTCTGCATACTGCTTCTGCTGGTTCTGAGCTCTCGCAATATTATCTTTGAGAGTATCAACTATATCCTTACTCTCCTATAATAATTCTCCTGCACTGGGTACCCGGCTGTCACCCAACAACAAATCTAAGAAACTAGGTGCTTCATAACCGTAAAGTGCCATGAAGGGTGTCATCCGTATAGTGATGTGATATGTGGTATTGTAACAATACTCGCAAAGATATATCCACCTGACCCAAGCTTGCTGTTGAGCTGCCACATAATTCCTTAAATACCCTTCCACCCATTTGTTCACAATCTCCATCTGACCATCGGTTTGTGGGTGATAGCTAGTGCTGGGTGTAAGCTCCGTGCCACATAACCAGAATACCTCCTGCCAAAAATGACTCATGAAATGGCTATCCCTGTCACTCACAATGTTTTGAGGCAATCCGTGCAATCTGAAAACCTCCCGAAAGAAAACCTCTACCACCTGAGCTGCTGAGTGGGTAGTAGTGATAGGAAAGAAATGAGCATATTTTGTTAATCTATCTACCACCACATAAATACAATCTCGTCCTTGTACCTTGGGCAAACCTATGATAAAGTCCATGGAGATGCACTCCCACTTCCTGTCAGGGATCAGAAGTGGTTGTAGGAACCCTGCCGGATAGGTGTGTTCTTGTTTGTTTTGCTGGCAAACAAGACACTCTCGAACGTACTGCAAAACATCATCTTTCAGCCCCTTCCAAGTGAACCGCTCTCGAACTGACCTGTAAGTCTTGAAGTACCCAAGATGGCCTGCTGTCGGTGAGTCATGAAATGCTCTCAAAATTAGTTGCTTAACCTTCGATCCTAGGACTAGGTAAATCCTGTTCTTGTAAATGATTAAATCATCTACAAGTGTGTATCTGGTATCAATCACTATTCCCTCCACTATATCGGAGGCCCATGTATCCCTGGCATACTCTGCTATAATCAAGTGTCGCCAATCCTCTAATATCTGAACCATAAGAGTGAGGTGTGGCCTTCGAGAAAGAACATCTACAACAACATTCTGAGTTCCCTTGACATATGAGATGTCAAAATCATATGCCTGCAACTTGCTTACCCACTTTTACTGGTGATCATTCAGGTCCCGCTATCCCAAGAAATGCCTCAAACTGTTATGATCAGTTTTAATACAAAACTTGCTACCCACAAGATATTGTCTGAATTTGACCAAAGCATGCATGATGGCCAACATCTCCTTATCATATATACTGAATGAACACTCGGGGCCTCTGAGCTTCCTACTCTCATAAGCTATGGGGTGCTTATTCTGCATAAGTACAACACCTACTCCCTCTCCAGATGTATCACATTGAAGCTCAAATGGCTTCGTGAAATCAGGTAATGCTAGAACTGGGCACGTAGTCATTATCTCCTTAAATCTCATAAAACAGTCCTGTGCCTTCTGAGTCCACACAAATTCCTCTTTTTTCAGTAGATCTATCATGGGAGCTGCATGTCGTGAGTAGCCACTGACAAACCTGCGATAGAAACCACATAAACCAAGGAACCCCCTCAATTGTGTAAGGTTCTCTGGTGGAGGCCAATCAACAATAGCGCAAATCTTTTCAGGATCCATCCGTACTCCATCTGCACTAATAATGTGTCCCAAATATAACAGCTCGGTCATCCCTAAGTCACATTTGGACTCTTTTGCATACAAGGACTCCTTCTGTAAAATGCTCAACACTATCTCCAAATGCTCTAGATGCTCTTGCCATGATCGGCTATAGATCAGAATGTCATCAAAAAATACCAGCATGAATTTCCTCAACTGATGGTGGAAAACTCTGTTCATAGTGGACTGGAAAGTGGCAGGTGCATTGGTCAGGCCGAAAGGCATGACTACAAACTCAAAGTGCCCACAATGACATCTGAAAGCAGTTTTCTCAATATCCTATTCACGGACTCTGATCTGGTGATATCCTAATCTTAAATCAATTTTTTGTGAAATAACAAGCCCCATGCAATTCATCTATCAACTCATCAATGCGAGGAATGGGATACCTGTTCTTAATGGTTCTCTTATTTAATTCCTTGTAATCAACACACATCCGAAGAGTTCCATCCTTCTTTTTTACCAAAACAACAGAAGATGCAAAAGGTGACTTACTTGGTCAGATGTGCCCCATAGCTAGCAACTCCTTGATGTTCCTTTCGATCTCATCCTTGAGTCGCTTTGGGTGTCAATATGGTGTGATCATGATAGGCTTAGCACCTTCCTCCAGCTCAATAATATGCTCAATGCCTCTGTCCGGTGGCCTGCCTGGTGGAATCTCACTGAATACCTTTTCATACTTAATCCTCAATTTCTGAATATCAGGATGATATTCCGTCTTATGTTGCTCCTCTTGTGTAGGTGTCAGAGTACAAACTGCTGCCCACTCTATATCATTATGCATAGTTAATCTCTCCAGCTGCCTAAATGAGATAGTCCTGATGTCTCCATTACGGATAGCCTTAAGCACATGATTCCTACCATTCACTTCGAATTGTATCTCCATATCCTCTAGTCTCAGGGTAACCACCTTCAATGAATGTAGCCACTGCATTCCAAGTACTATATCCATGTCACCCATGTTGACCACATGATAGTCCGCCTTAAACTCATAGTTGTTCAAGCGCAAAGGTAGGTCTCGTACCATCCTGTCACAACGAAGAGTGTATCCATCAGCTACCTTGAATCTTAGTCCCATGAACTCCTCAGTAATGAGTCCACGCTTCTCCATGAATTGTGCATCAATGAAATTATGTGTGGCACCTATGTCCAATAATGTAATAACCTTCTGCCTAGTCAAAACTCCCCGAAGTCTGAAAGATCCCTCTCTCTGGATACTAGACAGTCATGCTTCCTGTAAATGTAGCTCTATTCCCTGCTGTTGCCCTGCACTTTCTATCTCTTGCTCTCCCTCTGCTTCATCAGGATCCTCATCATGATGTTCTAAACTATCTGAATCTGAACCTTTGTAATAAGCCCACATTGCTCGATTGTTCTTCCCTTTTTGCCTCATAGGACAGTCATGGCCATACTCATACGGGCCTTTGCAATAGAAACATAGCTTCTTCCTACGCAAGTCATTAAGTGTCTCCTTGTCCAACCTCTTACTTTCCTCCTTAGGTAGCTGTGCCTCTCTATGAAAGGGTTTCCTATCCCTATCTTTTCCTGAAGGGAAACTCTTTGCCTGGAATTTATTTTTAGAAGTTGAAGAGGAATCCATGTCACGAGCTTTCTTAATGGCTTCCTGCAAAGTGGGAGGGTTGAGAGCTTTAATCCACCCTCTCAACGGATCAACTAGCCCATCCATAAATAAAACCAATAGCCTCCATTCAGATACATCTGTTACTAACACTGCAAGTTTCTAAAACTTTGAAATGTATGCTTCCAATGATCCCCATTGTTTAAGCTGAGCTAACTCCTTGAAATGGAGTTCTGGATCCTTCTTATCAAAACGTTGAAACTCTTTGCCTGGAATTTATTTTTAGAAGCTGAAGAGGAATCCATGTCACGAGCTTTCTTAATGGCTTCCTACAAAGTGGGAGGGTTGAGAGCTTTAATCCACCCTCTCAACGGATCAACTAGCCCATCCATAAATAAAACCAATAGCCTCCGTTCAGATACATCTGTTACTAACACTGCAAGTTTTTGAAACTTTGAAATGTATGTTTCCAATGATCCCCATTGTTTAAGCTGAGCTAACTCCTTGAAATGGAGTTCTGGATCCTTCTTATCAAAACGTTCAATCAGTCTCTCTGTAAACTCCACATATGAGGTAATGTGTGCATGACCCATAGTGATCATACCATGATCCCACCACTCGTGTGCTAACCCATCCAGGTGAATTGCTGCATACTTAATAGCTTCTTCCTCAGACATAGGGTTCAATTGAAAGTATGTGTCAAGTTTTTGAACCCAAGCTCTTGCTGTAGACTTCCCCGAGCCATCATAATATGGTAACTGAAGTTTCCCTACTTTCTTTCATAACTCATAGCTCTGATTCCTATCATGTCCACGGGGCATATGCTTCATCCGCACATCCATATACTCTCTAAAGGTGATTGCAGCTGTAAAATCTGGACCTCCTGCTTCCCAATCTCTCCTCAACTGATCCTGTATGTCAGTGATCTGGGGTTCTGGTACTGGCTGCTCTGGAGCTCTAGGAAGGAACGTGGGAATCATAGGTCTCGAACTCACTGTCCTAGCTTGCTGGGGTGCATGACCGAAATTGTTCCCAATTTGTTTG
This sequence comes from Cupressus sempervirens, assembly GCA_028749045.1. NCBI lineage: Eukaryota > Viridiplantae > Streptophyta > Pinopsida > Cupressales > Cupressaceae > Cupressus > Cupressus sempervirens. The sequence continues at coordinate 436,035,433 of CM053783.1, read as the reverse complement.
CCTCCATTATGTATCCCATCCTGATTATTCCCATTCTGATTATTACCATTTTGATTATTTCCTCCACCTATGTTAGCATTCAACCCCATTTGATGAGCCATCATCTTCATCATAAGCTCCATTCTCTGATTCTGTTCCTGTGCTCTTTGTTCAGCTAATCGTTGTCCCTGTGCCAAGGTGTCTAATAATTGTAAAAATCTTTCCTCTTGCTGATCTGGACCGACATTCCCACCTCTATCCATATTGTAGTCGTAGTCTTGATCAAAGAATACCTCCCCTGTGTCTGTATGACTGGATTCTATATCCACCTGTACAGATGAGCTAGACTGTTCGCTCTGCAGGTCTAAAATCCTATCTTGTCTTGCTTTGGTATTGCAGAAATTATAAAGCCTCTGTTGCATGCTCATAAATGTTTTGATTTTAGTGTTTTGGCATTTCGTCAAAAACTTTCCCTCCTATCCAGTTGTTCCAAATTCCCTATAAGACCTCCACAGGATGGCAGGACTTATAGCTCTGATACCACTGTAATGACCCTTACTATAAAGGCCACTAAAACCCTCAAACTGGACTTAGGAATTTTGTCAAACAGTTGGCATGTAACCGAATAAGGCTGGAATAGCTCCAATTTTTCCGGATATGAATGTTGAATTAATGCCACATGAAGACCTCACAATCTGCCCCAAACTGACTCACAAAATTGTTCCTTCCACCCAACTGACAGGGCCGTATAGGTACGGCCTGGTACGGCTACTAGATAAAAATATTGCAGCATTTTTGTCACTCCAAAAGTAATAAATCTGGGCACCTAGGGTTTCTGAATAACCCCCTAAAATATAAAATTCATCTGTCAAACCAATTAGGAGTTATGAGCAAAAATGTGGGTCCAAACCCTGGACTGGCAGTTTGAAAATAATGCACAACTGTGTCTTCAAACCCTGTTAATCAATCCACAAATGCTAGGGAACAACTGAAACCCTTATTCCAACCAAAGTAAACCCTTATAACTAAATCTCAATGAAGTCCAAATGAGATGGCTAAATTACCAACTCCTCAAATGCAACAATTCAGGTGATATTTCACACCCTCAAAGTCGCCAATCCAAGGGAGTGATTCGTTCCCGAAGATCAAATAATAATTTGCAGACCCAAGAGACTACAAATTTTCTCCACAATGGAAGAAGCAGAAGGAATCTCAAATCCAAGCATGTCCAAAATGAGAGGCCCAGCCCTCTATTTATTCACTTTTCTAAGAAGTTGCTAGAACTTCTAGAAACATCTCATTATAATGCACTTTTTCTAGAACTTCTAGAAACATCCTTTATAAAATCTCATTATAATGCACTTTTTATAATAAAGTAATTTTATAAAATAAAAAGTGCAACTCAACTTAAAATTATAACATGTAGGCCCCAATAACACATAATAATAAAATATAACCTCTTAACACTTCTTCAAGAGCAAGCTATGACCATCTGATCCGTAGAATTGACTCTCTCTCCACACCATTTGCCTACGAGAGTCTGGAATAGGAAAAATCCATGATCAATGTCATGTCAAACTAAGGAGGGGACATTACATGAAGTGTGGTGGGAAGTGGATCTAGAGCTTGGAGGTAAACTACACAATTGAGAGCAACTTTAGGAGTAGGTGGTGGATCTCTATAGTACGTTACCCTTAGAGGAAGAGAAGGATGAAATTCTCAAGGCTCTTATGGCTATGAAGAAAGCATAATACCATCTAGGGGAGAAAATTTATAATTCAATAGTCTACATCAACTCTATTCAAGAAAAGTTGGAGGATGACATTGGTGGCATGAAACTTCATATTGAAGAAAGGGTAGTGAAGAGAAAGCATAAGGAGGAGACTTCAAGAAAAGGGGATGGTAAACTGGTGTCCTCACATGGTATGAGTGATACTATTTCTTCTTGTTTTTTCAAGTTCTATGTCTTGGACACGCTCAAGGAGTTGCAAAGGTAGTTGGTTGGGCTTTGCCTTGTACATATGTTGGGTGTGTAATGGGTCTTTGGTGTCTTCCTTTTGATATCAGTGGTTCCAAGTTGGTGGTGTCTAATGGTTCAATGTAGGTAGTTTAATTTGATGCTTGATGGATGGTGTGTGATGGTTCTATGGGTTTCTTACTGATGGATACTTGTTTCTAGGTAGCTTGATTTTTTGTTTTGGCCTTAGTGGATTTGGATAGGTTTTTTGTTTTTCTGTCTTAACCTAGTTTGTAGCTTTTAGTTTTTGTTGGCTTTTTTTTTTTCTTTTTGATTAGTTGTTGTTAGTTCTAGTTCTTTACTATAGGTTTCACTTCTTGTGACCTTATGTTTATGTCTTCAAAGTTGATGTTATTTTTGTTATAATGGGTTCTAACCCTTTTGTGCTTTACTTAATCAGAACAATCAGAATAATACAAAACTAAATAACAAAGCTTTAATGAGATCTACCATATACTTATTGTAGAAGAAACCATAATGTGAAAACCTAGCAGGCTAGTAATTTTGTAGATAATTCATGTTGGCCTATCTAATTATCAATAAATAGAATTGCTAAAAATGTGACTTTTACAATCAACAATTATGGTTGAATAACCTATAGAATAATTGAAGAAAATCAAAATTAATTAAAAATCTAAAATAATAGACAACAACTTTTACCATTTTCACACACCTAAACAAGAAGAGAGAAAGAATAGATATATTTTGTATCGAAAAGAAATGAGAAATGTCAAAAAAATCTCCTCTTTTCTATTATAAGTATGAGATATGACAATAGTTGCATTTTTTTTACTCTAACCAAATTATATCATTCCATTGGTGTATTGCAACTCAACATTCTAAGAGGTGTGCAAAAATATTTATGCACTTTTATCTCTATTTTTTAAATATATATCAATATGGTCTCATTCATTGTATATGCTATAAATGCTTGACTATAGAAGAATGCAATACAACTTTTCTTTTCCTACTTGAACAAAAAAAAATTCACAATTCAAATATACTTAAATTTTTTGTGAAATAATAAAAAAGAGAATAATGATCTATATTTTATGAACGAAATACAAATACTCATAGCTCTAATTTAGACAATAAAAGCTATTCTTGATCTTTAAATTTGTAAATATTTATCTCAGTCACTTATTAGACAATATACTTTATTATTAAATTGTTTCATTGAATTAACTCTAAGACTATGAATTTGTTACTAAAGTGTTCTTCAATTTATCATATCCATTTGTAACTAGTGTATCTACAATTTAAGTATAGTTATTAAACTACTTTACATGTATTCATTAACTCATTACCTAAATCTAGCTCTAATACCTTGTTAAACCCTTTTCATAAACCTCAACCCTCAAACTATTGACCCACTTCTAACATGTCTGTGTATACCACTTATACTCCTTGGAATTGCAAGTATTAAAGGAAAGATGCCTCCCATTGGCCAAAGTTAAACACATTTTGAATCATACATCGCCAGGAGTTCCACAATCCCTATTAATCCTTTGAGACATTACAATTTGGATAGTTCATGATATTACCATTGTCATAAGGTATTACAAAATCCATCATCAACACAACACCAAGATATGCAAAGAAAAATATTTTATTGGAAAGCTAATCATTAGGGGAACCCCACAAAGGAGACTCAGAAATAGTTGTTCAATATTTGATAACGCTCACTTCTCTTCTGTCCCACTTCACTTAAACATCACACACTAAGCTTCATTCCTAGACCAAAAGAATTAAATAGTAAAAATTGACATTTTTTTTTCCAAACTTAATTCTTCTCTTTATCATGTTGTAAATTCTCTAACATTGGATGATTGTATTCTCTATCTATTTAACAACCATCGAGAATCATTTTTCGGAAACCAACTAAATTTTGGTCTTTAGTTTGAAATTTTGGGCTGCTCAATATGTCGATTGACTATTCAGTGATGTGAATGATGTGTCCAACTTTTTTAGGTATTTCTTCAACGTTTCCACCAAACTATTGACTCCTCTTATTCTCATCATTAATTGAATCTATTAAAGAGCTTCTGTTGAACAACGTTTTCACATCACACTTCACTTATACCCATAATTGCAAAACAAAAAAGAAAGAATCTCTAGTGTTACCTGGCCGGCTAGAACAATGATTTGTTTCCATGACTAAAATAAAAACCCGTTCTTTGGAAGCAAAGATGAGCACATGTTGTAAACTAGTGGTTTAGATGTCTTTAGCCTCTCTTCACAGACCATTGAATGGTCTCCATTGTACGGAACCTTCTGTGGTTTCATAGGGAGACTATTCCACGTGGGATGTCTTGAAATTATGATTTGGGAACAAGATGATAACAGCTGTAAATTTATATGCAATTAGGTACACAACAAATTGTTTAGATATCACACACTAATGTTGATTCTTAGGCTTAAAGTGTTAAATAGTCAAAATTGACTTATTTTTTCAAGCTTAATTTTTCCATTAGTTTGTGATGTTTAAGGGTGGCCGTCTGCTCGTTTTATAATTTTAAATAGAATATACATTGAATTTCAATATTTAGCATTTCTATCCTTTTGTATCTTTAAGTATCATTTATTATAAAATTAGAAATAAAGTGGGAGTATTCTTAGTTTTAAATGACTGAGAGCACACATTTTTAGAATTATAATATTCATTGAATTTCAATGTATAGTGTCTATGCCATTTTGTATGTCTTTATGTCATGTTGAATATTTAAATAGTCTATAAAAGATAATTTTAAGAGATGTTCATGAATGGATATATTTTTTATAAAAAAAAATTAAATTAAATTATTAATATGTTAATCAATATATTTATGTAGAATTATTAAAATAGAGAATAAAGACTTGTAATTGGTATGTAAATATATTTTAAAACATTTAATCATTATCTCTAAGGATTATGTCTTCCACATAAGCACTTATAATTAGAATAACATTAATGCAACTTGAAAGTAGAGGCCACTATCAATAGTAGTTTAGAATTCTCTTTAATACGTATAGTGTCTTTTTCAATTTGAAAACAAGTTTTGGATCAACTCATTGTTTGAGGCATGTCAGTTCTTCTATATATAGTTCCTCTTTTTGTACTCTGTCCAAGTACAATTTTTTTGCAACCATCTAGTATATGTTGGAGTCCATATGTGCTACAAAACAATAATATATTATGATAGTATTTATTATTGCTACAATGTCATAAGTCTCCAAAATGTCAAGTATTTCCACTTTCATGTATCCTTTCCAAACAAGTCTTTCTCTGTATGTTACCATCTTAATTCAATTTTCTCTAAAATAACCATTTATTTCCAATACTATTTTTGGTTGTAGATCTTGGAACTATTTCTCAAGTGTGACTTTTCTCAATTATGACCTAGCTCTTCATTTATATCTTTCATCCAATTTTTTTCAGTGTAAACGCCTTTCATAGTTTTTAGTTCAACTTCAACAATAAAGCATAGATTGACTTATTTTTTGTTTGTTTACATCTTATCATTATGCTTTTTTTTGTATCTTCAATTATGGGCATATGCACCAAGTTGTGGTGCCAAAAAGGTGACAAGGAAATTTTTTTTTCCTATTTTAAAAAGCGCGTACACACTATAGCACGTATGCACTTTTAAAAAATTAAAAGTATATATGATAGGCTGCAAACTCGTAGCCCATCATTTTCATTAGCATTTTCTTCTACTCCTACAGCGAGCAACGCGTACATGAGTTGAAGACTCAACATTTGCACCACCATTTGCCAAAATGCCTCCTCGTCGACGAAAGCCAAGACCACAAGCACACCCACGATGATGCCATAAGTGATATAAACCTAACTTTGCATTGTTTGATATATTTTTCATATTGTTTTGTAAGTTTTTTATATTCTTTTGTAGGGTTTTTACAAATTTCATTTAGATTTGTTTATTTATTTGAATTTCAATTGATTTTTTTATCAGGAAATGTTCATAATCAACCAGAAAATCCACAAGAACATCAAAATCCTCAAGAACCCCAAAACCAAAACCCTCCTCAAGAAGAAGAAAAAATTCCACAACCCGAACCAATTGCAAGACCTCCACCAGGCACACGAGAAAATATAAGAAATGAAATAGAGAGAGGCAAAACTGAATTAGAAGGAACCATTGCTCGGTTGAAAGAATCTGGACAAACCAATCCAATGAGGGCTCAATTGGCATCATTCCTCGAATCCATTAACACTCAGACAGCCTCAGTTAGTGGTCAATTAGATATTTGGTGGGCTAAGAGGGATGAACAAAACAGATTTTATGCAAATAAATTGTCATATGAAGATGTTAGAAAAAAGGAAATACCAAAAGGTAGTATATGTGCATTATTTAGAAAACTCGGTGAGCAAAATACTGTTAGAGAGGGTACTAAACGATTCCCCATCCATTGGTGCATACATGATGCTATTAGAAATAATTTTTGGGATAGATGGTGGTTTATTTTTGATGCCCCTCCTTGCAACAATCACGAGGTCCCCATGTATTTTTTGAAGAAATTATATTGTGATTTTTTCCTTGGGGAGATCCCCAATTATTTTGATATGTTAGACTCCCAGGGTAGAGGTGGAGGGTCATCATTTGATAGGCCAGGAGCACGTTGTGACCCTAATGTAGTTAGGGCAGCCGTGGTCCATCCACAGCGCGAGCATGTGATTATTCCTTCAGTTGTGAAGGAACATGTAGAGGCCAACACTCTAGGGACCATTAATGCTTTGACACAGACCCTCATCCATTCCATGAGCCCATTAGTTGAGGGGGAGCCTTCTATATGTCGTGGTCACATGTGCACTTCATGCGGATCCCTATGCACATTTGGCACTCATGTCAGAGATGGTGTAGATGATGGGCTTGTCACTAATCAGTTCCTGAACGAGACATTTGGTATTGACACATAGGTAAATTAATAATTTGATCACATTTCATACGTATAGTGAATGATTAATTAATTAGGATTTATTGACATTGTTCAAAATTTAGGGTCAAAGTGTTCCTGGGCTTAGCAGCGATCCTCCAGGCCCATTTTTTGTCCCTTCGACGAGTCCTGAGGTATGTATCAATTTAATCATTTTAATTAATACATATATTTATTACACAATCATATTAAGGATTGACCAAAAAAATATGCATGTGCATCAGTTCTCCACAGGACCCTCAACCTTTACCATAGACGCAGAGCATAGACATCATACGAGCTTCACACAGGTACAGTTGTTTCATGTTAATTTAATTCATTTGATTATATTTATTCCATGTTTCATGTTAGATATAACGTGTATTGTATGACATGCAGCTCATGATGTTGAACACACCTCCTCATCTACGACACTCTGTTGATAGTGGAGTGGCCACAGCTGTGGCTAGCTCACAGCCACTGACGGAGGTATGAAAGAATTTTCTTTGTTTTAGTTGTTGTTTATAATAGTTAATCTCAAAATTTATAATGTTATTTATAAGTGATTATATTTATTGAATTGTTGTAGGGTCTTGTCATGCCTGATCGTCCACGAGCATTTGCGGTGGACTTACAAAGTGACTATTTGTTGGCGGTAAGAAAATAATTGATTTTGTGAGTACATATATTTGATTTCAACGTATAATAAATATTGATTCATATCTACTTTCTTTGTATCAGTTGGACCTGGAGAAGAGCCTCAACAAGAGGTCAAGTGAGCATGTTAGGAGGGCCCCGTCATCTCCACTATCTCCCTCCACACAACGGCAGAGGATGTCGAGAGACTTGTTTCCTTCCCCTCGTGGGAAGGAAAAGATGTAGTTGAGATATTTGATACATATATATAGAGACTTGTTTCCTTCCCCATGTATATATATAGGCATCTAAAAGACATATTCGATACACATTTGATGTACATATGACATTCTATATTTGATGTATGACATATTTGATGTATGACATTATTGGTTAATATATGATATGTTTGTTCATATACGACATTATTGGTTATCATAATATATTATGTCTTTTTTAATGTATATGACATTATTGGTTATCATTTTATATTATATGTTTGTTCATGTATGATGTTAAATTAGATATGTTCATGTATGACATTAAATTAGATATGTGCATGTATGAAATTAAATTCAATTGCTAGAGAGTTTCCATTATGTCTACCAACTAGTAGATGTTCTTTTTTTCTTTATTAGTATTTCTCAAAAATTGCAAAGAAGCTATTTCTGGTGAATAGTTGTAAACAATTGTGATCATCGACTTCATGTACTCATGGCTTTGGCTGCGAACACTTGTAACTTTGGCTATAAGCATCCATGGCTTTGGCTATGTGCACTAGTGGCTTCGGCTGTGAGCATTTATGGCTTTGGTTGTAGGCACAATATAGCCTTGGCTGTAGGTTGTCTTTCTTGCTACATGTCGAAGTTACCTTCAAGAATATCATTAGTCTAAGATCATTACAATTAAAATACTATGACATAATACCTTGGAAATAATAGTCTTTAACCCATTACTTTATTTTTTAAAACATCATGTAGTATCTACTGTAGTCCTTCTACTCAAATATGTTTTCAAAAATACTTAGTATGGAAAAGAAATGTCTATGGAAAGCTTGTCAAATAGGATATTGAAGAACTAAATGTGGATAGTCATTAGTACCCATCAATAAGAACACAGACATCTTTCTCAAGCAAGCCATATGACATTAGCAAGTAATTTATAAATTTTCTTTGCAAATAACTAGAAGATGCTATGAATCTTAATACGGAGTTAATCACGAACTCATTATTCCATCCAAGAAGCATATATCACCCTAAGACAATTAACTGACAGGATAAAAATTAATTCAATTTCAACAAAATTTTGAGTATAACAAGCATCTTAGGGATTCTTACAAGAATTAACACGATGTTCACAAGAGCATTACAAGTTCTTGTAATGCTATTTCACATATTGTAATCATATTCAGTTTTGAATGGCCATTTGTGTTACAAGCATAAATGTTCTTTAAGGTCTTTTAATTCTAGAAATCAATTTTATTATGAAGATTTTTTATGACAACCCACTCAATGCATATATTGTTGTTCCACATTATGCTAATTTGACTTTCATTGGTTGATTTGGTTCTAGACATGACGTTATTCACTACCTTTCTTATATATTATTTTCTTGTAGTGAGGTTCTAGCCTGAATGAATGTATTAATCATCAAAGTTGTGAACCTTGGTCGAGATCCTTACAAATATATTTTCAAATTGGACCTCAAATAATTTTCTCAGTCACCTCCTGTACACAGATACTGAAATTGTAGTTAATTACAAAATTAATACTGAATTAACACAAGTTTAATTAAGAAGTATTATGTTCCTCAATAGGCTAGATTATTATTGACCGGGAAGCTTTATCTTAGAGTAGTTGGTTTCCTAAATCTTTAGCACAATGACAGTCTTATGGAATGTGGAATTAAGTCTGCTAGCTAAGGAACGTTCTTTAAAAGGTAGAGGAAACTTAAGACTCACGTGTTTCCAATCAATATAAATGTTTAAATCACTTCTCTAAAATTTTCTATTTATGATCTTCTTAAAACTTAACTTTCTAAATGCATTGATGGGGAAATAAAGATCTTCTAGGAACTAAAGGCTAATCATGTTTAATACTTACAATTCTCTTTTTTTATCTAATAATTTAAAAAAGATTGTACAAGTGTTTTCAAAGAGCAACACTTGTCACTAATATCATAAGAAGGAATATCCAAGGAGACTTACCACTGATCCCCCACCACCAAATTCAAGAGAAAACAAAACTCCACTACTAAAGAGATAGTAAAAATGATCATCCCTAGTCTCTCCCTTATCACAAAATGATTACCATCAAAATTTGCATTTCCAATTGCGTTATGTGCGTTGAAGCGATAGTAACATTTTCACTCTCTTACCTAATGTCTCCCATTTCTGAAACTCCTGGGGAAGGGCAAGGCCATCTTCTCAGTACTTCAAAATACAACGAGTTCCATTTTTTCACATATTGATAATTGTTGACTTAAAGTATAGTTGAAGTATTGACAGCCCATAGATATGCCCCGTCAAAGATCGCAGCCCTGTGGCATTTAGTGACCCTTAGGGACATTCTAGTTCGGCATGCCTGAGAATGCTTGAGCACTGAAGGGGACAAGGCAAGGTTTGGGATAGGGTTTACCCAGCCACCCGAAGCTAATGGAGCAGACAGTTTGATCCCATGACGAAAGATGAGAGAGATTTGGCAGTTGGCAACTTTGTACTGGCCAACACTACAAGTTTCAGCATCACCCGAGATGGTGTTGTAAAATGAAAATGAAATGTGATCTCCAAAAAGTGAGAGAGGTTATTGTAGGTCCCTACAACATAGTCCTGTAGGAACTAGAATCGCATCCATACCTCGCACAAGCTTCGAGATATGCCCCATCAAAGATCGCAGCCTTATGGCATTTAGTGACCCTTAGGGACATTCTGGTTCAGCGTGCCTGAGAACATTCGAGCACTAAAGGGGATAGGAAGAGGTTGGGGATAGGGTTTACCCAGCCACTTGGAGCTAATGGAGCAGACAGTTTGATCCCACGACAAAAGATGAGAGAGATTTGGCAGTTGGCAACTTTGTACTGGCCAACACTACAAGTTTCAGCATCACCCGAGATGGCATTGTAGAATGAAAATGGAATGTGATCTCCAAAAAGTGAGAGAGGTTATTGTAGGTCTCTGCAGCACGGTACTATAGGAATTGGAATCTCATCCATATCTTGCACAAGCTCCGAGATATGCCTCATCAAAGATCGCAGCTCTGTGGCATTTAGTGACCCTTAGAGACATTCCGGTTCGGCGTGCCTAAGAACGTTCAAGAATTGAAGGGGACAAAACAAGGTTGGGGATAGGGTTTACCTAGCCACTCGGAGCTAATGGAGTAGACAGTTTGATCCCACTATGAAAGATGAGAGAGATTTGGCAGTTGGCAACTTTGTACTGGCCAACACTACAAGTTTCAGCATCACCTGAGATGGCATTGTAAAATGAAAACAGAATGTGATCTCAAAAAAGTGAGAGAGGTTATTGTAGGTCTCCGCAACATGGTCTTGTAGGAACTAGAATTGCATCCATACCTTGCACGAGCTCCAAGATATGCCTCACCAAAGATCGCAGCCCTATGGCATTTAGTGACCCTTGGGGACATTTCGGATTGGCGTGCCTGAGAACGTTCGAGCACTAAAGGGGATAGGACAAGGTTTGGGATAGGGTTTAACCAGCCACCCAGAGCTAACGGAGAAGACAGTTCGATCCCACGATGAAAGGTGAGAGAGATTTGGCAGTTGCCAACTTTGTACTGGCCCACACTGCAAGTTTCAGCATCACCCAAGATGGTGTTGTAAAACAAAAATGGAGTGTGATCTCCAAAAAGTGAGAGAGGTTATTGTAGGTCTCGACAACATGGTCCTATAGGAACTAGAATCGCATCCATACCTTGCACGATCTCTAAGATATGCCTCGTCAAAGATCGCAGCCCTATGGCATTTAGTGACCCTTGGGGACATTCTGGATTGGCGTGCCTGAGAATGTTTGAGCACTGAAGGGGATAGGATGAGGTTGGGGATAAGGTTTACCTGGCCACATGGAGCTAACAGAGTAGATAGTTCGATCCCACGAGGAAAGGTGAGAGAGATTTGGTAGTTGGCAACTTTGTACTAGCCGACATTGCAAGTTTCAGCATCACCCGAGATGGCGTCGTAAAATGAAAACGGAGTGTGATCTCCAAAAAGTGAGAGAGTTTATTGTAGGTCTCCAAAAAGAGTGTTTAAAAATTCAAAAAAAGTGGGGGGTCCTTTGTATGGTTTGGGAGTTTGACCATTAAAACTAGAAATTGTCCTAGTAGTAAGTGTTGGTAACAGTTTTGAAATTTGATTGTTGAGTGTTGAGAAACCTCAATTTTGGGATTTTTCTTGTTGGTTTGAGTCTATAATAACCATTTCCATCTGAAAAGTTGAGTGTTGAAACCATTTAAGAAGTATTTGCATAGTTTTCCCTAAAATTTGAGTGCATAAAAAGGGGTATGTGATTGCTCCCAAGGTGGATTTAGTGTTTTCTCCAAACAAGAGTTGCATTTTATGTTTGAAGTCATCTAATATAACCAAAGTGAAGGTGTTTGAACCATTTTGGGGTTCTAGAGACGTTGCAAAGTAAGAGTTCTAGAAAGCCCTAGGGTAAAGGGGCTAGAAAGGAGGGTTTCATAAAAACCATTGTAAAGTTGATCATGAGACCAAAAAAATAGAATAATCCTTGAATTTGAGTCATGTCTTAAGACTTTTTTGGGTAATGGGAGTTCCAAAAGTCAAGGGATTGTGAGTTGCTTTGTAAATGGCCTCAAACTAGGCCTAGTTGGCAGACTGAAATAGCCAGTTTTGAGTGATATTTTACAAAACAAGTGTAGTTGGTTTTGGAGTATATTTTAGAGTGAGGAAAAGGGTATTTTAATCACCCAATAGTTTAGGAAGTTCTGTGGAAAATTTTGGAGAAAACAACAAATTAGTGACTGGCAAGGGCTAGTTGGAACAAGCCTAGAAGAGGCAAAATTGAGAAAGTGTAAGAGATGAGTTGCTGAGAGTGTGCAAGGAGTTGGAACATGTTAGATGAGATGTTTTGAGATGATCCAAGGTTTTGAGGCCATGATATGATGCCAAGGATGAGTTTTGGTACTTGCATAGGCTGTTCCAACCAAGCTACAAATGCATAGGATAGGACCTTGTAAGGTACTTGCAAATTATGGTTCTAATGCTAACAAAATAGAACTCCCACCAAACTTGGAAATTTACCTTATCTTTAATGTCAAGGACTAATTTCAATATAAAGGGCCTACATTCATAGAAGGACAAACAAAATCAAAGGTTGAAGAAGTCACTACCCCATTATAATCTCAGCCAAAAGCTGAAAAGGTTATGGATTCAAGAATCAAGAAGAAGACTTGTCATGGCACCTATATGGAGCATCTTATCAAATGGAAGGATCAACCAGAATCTGAAGTAACATGGATAGATGAGAGTGATTTTGGAAAGAAAGGTATTCCTATGAAATTCCTTTAGATTTATCCACCATGAGTTCTTTGTCACATGGGGAGAATGGTGCAAGAGCACCTAGTGAGTTTGAAAATTTTGGCCTAATTGGGGCTCTAGACCTAGTAGGTCAAGTAAGAAAGAAAGGGACATCTATGATTTGGGTTGGTGAGTGGAGTCTTGTGATGATTAGGAGAGTTTGGAAATATCAAGTTGAGGACCATATAATAACCCTAGATATTGCATTGGGGTTTGTGCCAAATTTTTCCTAGTAGAGAGAAAATGCCTTCATTTGAATATTGGGGTGATTGAAGTTGACATAGTCAATTGGTGTGCATAGATCCTAGGGAAGGGGATAGTTGGGAGATATCCTCTTGGGAATAGGGTCAGGAAGAAACCCTATAGGATCAGAAGAAGTCATTGGTTAGTTTGGGCATAGTGGCCTAAACTAGCAGGGTGGGTCTCCTTACATTACTGTTGGTTAGAGAATTCCAATTTTTATTTGTTCAAGGCTAAGAGACATATAAAAAACTACATTTTCAATTATGATCTCAAGGCCCGCATGGCAGTCCAAGTACATGGATGGATGATGAAATAATTATTCTTGAATTGGCTAGACCACTTTGTAAGAACAATTCCATGTGGGGTGTTTCTCTCAAAAAGGTATCTTCTAGTATTTGATGATCATGGAATCCATATGACATGGAAAATAATTGATAAAGCAAAGAAGTTGGGCATAGATTGTGTATCACTTGTAGCGTATACCATCTATAGGTTTCAATCATTGGATGTTAGTTTTTTCTAACCATTAAAATCTTACTTAAAAAATATTTGGAATGTGTGGTTGGCTAGGAACCCTCAAATCAATATTGGTCATGAGTAGTTAGGAATGTTATCCAGCAAAGCCTCCAATTTGGCACTTACACCCGATAATATAATGAGTGGTTTCCATAGGATAGGGATATGGTCTTTGAATAGGGAGGTTTTAGTGAATGATATAGGCCCAAGAAAGTGCTTCATTGTTGATGAGGATGGAAAATAGGGATCTAAACCACAACCCACAAGTAGTGGATCAGAAGAAACAACTACTATAGATGATGCAAATATTGATGAGTTGTAAAGCGAGGGGGAGGAAATCACTATTGAATCCTTCCTAAAAATCAATGGCTTATTAGATGAACCAATTAACACTTTGTTGAGGAGTTATGGACAAAATATGAAGGGACTAGGTACAATTGCACCTAAAAATACCCAACCAGAAAACCTGAACTAGCCAATGGACTATTATAGGAGATAAAACCTTGAGCATACAACAAACATTGATATTAGATTAAGCTTGCTAATGCAAGATTCACAACCAGATTGGTTGTAGGAGGTTGTCACAAACCTTAGGTAACCAAATACTTGTGGGGATGAAAATGTTTCCCTTTTAATTCCATCCCCACCACATGTTGACCCCAAGGACGTCATCTAATGCTTTGCAAATGGTGGTAACCATGATGAAATAAATAGTTAACAATTTTTTGATACCCAAGCCCAAAATGACTATGATGGAGATGTTGATTTTATACGTTACATGCCACTAGACAGAAAAAAACATAGTGGTTTACCCAGTAGATTCCTATAGCTACCAAAGAAAAGGATACAAAATTCTAAGGAACAAGAGAGACTAAGAAGTTATTTGAGGCTAATGCACTTTACATGAAGGAAATATTCTGATATACCTTTACATGAAGAAATATTTGAGGCTAATGCCCAACATACCTCTTCTCCCATAGCATAAATCAAATTCCAATATGTTCAATGCTCTAATCCCTAGATTAGGAAATATTCTTACTTAATAAGTGTAACCCCAAGCATTGTCACCATAGTTGGAAACAAATGGTGAGAGTCCCAATCAACTAGTGAAAAAAATGACTAAGTTGATGGAGCTGAATCCTACATTACACACATCTCCTAGTAGTGGACAGGAGGATGTTGGGATTGGGAGCATAGCACCTATTCCCTTTCCCAGTTTTATGGACAATTGATGGGAACTCAAGTAGATGGGAGAAATTCCAATTTTTTTGAAGCGATAAAGTTTTGTGATGTATTTAGAATATCTAAGATAGACTTATTTTTTATGTGAACTAAACCATTCCTACATTACTATTTAAATGTATTTGTATTATTATAATAGTTTGATTGTTGGTCATTGTGTACTACTAGCATACCTAAAATTTTAATTAATTTTTTTGGTAAATTAATTCGAGAGATATCTAATTTAAAATAAATCTCATCACTTACACATCATAACAATACGGTCCACCTTAGTCATGTGGACAATCTTGGGGAAGAGGTTGCAACAATGTATTTGGATCTAGTTGATCACTCTTTCTCTCTCTCCCTCTCTCTGTATTCAATCTAATGAGCCAACTGGATCTGCTCGACATTTTAATGTCTCAAGTATTGCCTCGTGGTCTGACTCGCAAAATTTCCAAAGATTCTTATTATGTGGTTTTCCACCATATTTTATCAAGTGGACATTTGATGTGACAACAAGATTTGAATAATGAAGAATCTTCCTCTCTGTTTGCCAATCCTCGAATAACCACAAGTTAGGGATCTTCATAGAATATCGTCTAAGCCATTTGCCGGTTACAACCACCGCACCGACATGGTACTCTAAACCTTCACCATCTATAATCGAGTGATCCAATTTTTGTTTGGCTTGAACACAATGACACAAATAATAATCTGTCCCTTCTTCATTGTCTTCAGGTGCAATAATAGCAAAAACATGGCCTGCAGTGACAAATGTACAAAATGCGATCATTAATTTAGAAAATACTTGCATAAAAGTTATAAAGTTACATATTGAAATTACAAAGATATATAAATATATATATTACCATGTTACACTAGATCAGACAAGTTGTCAAAGTCAATAGACGATTCCATCTGTACCATTTCCAGTGCTTGTGGGGGACGATAGGTTTCAATTGGGTCTAAAACCCATATATCCCATTTTTCCACCCATTCAGTTGACTCACAGTCATCCCAATTTTCCTTTGCACATGATGGACAATAGCATGCCATTTTTCGTGTGTGGATACTCCATGAACCTACATCAGAGCTTCTAAAAGAGCGCAACTCACTGGATCCTGTTAGTGTGCAACAATCTTGATATGGTGCAATGTTAGTATTATTTATCAACCAAAAAAATCTACGAACCGTAGACTCACCTTCCTTACCTGGACCCATTGTAGCATTACACCACTGGATGATGGATTTTGCATCTATTAGTATTGCTCCATCTTTGTACTTTATTTCTTCACGAGCTAAGGCTCTTTTGATGCATGCACCTACACCATCATGCTCTCCCTTTCCATGACCAGCCTCTGTGAAATTCCACATGTATTGAATTCTACACAACTTGTGCATCCTGCTCAACCAATAGAACATTCGTGCATTCTTGAATTGAGATTCACAATTGTCTGACCAAATAATGTGCTGACGATATGTGATGCCCCTGTTAGCCAAATCTCCATAAAATAGTTGAAAACAACCATGTACGAACTCTGTAGAATGTGATCGATCATCGCTGATGTAAAAATGGTACTCCCTCAAAATCTTCTTGTCATCCTCTGTACTTGTAGGTGAATGCATGAATGTTATGTGAAAAAATATGGAAACTTGTTGATAAGTATAATACTTTGCTTGCACCTCATTTTGTGGTTGTAGTGTGTAGTTCTCTACAAAATCTACAACCGAAACAATGGTATCTAGTGGAAACATATCCTTGCATAACTTGAATTGCAAATCCAGCCATTGAGCTCTATGGGTATGCCTTGCATACTTGTAAATAATGTTTTCACGAAAAATCTTCATGAACTCATACACTGGAATCTTTTCAATGACTAAATCACATCTTTTACCATGTTTTCCATCTTTTAGAGCATATGTCACTGTCTTAAATTTTCCGTAATCTACTATTTCATTTCCAATTGCATGTGTACTATCCATATGTTGACAAGTTGATAAAAGTTGCAAAGAACCACAAAATAAGCACATACCATCCAAGCATGATGTCTTGTAAAATTGTTCGTCATCCCTTATTTCACATAAAATGTTGGATATGAATTCCCTTGAAGATCTTGGTGGGTCATTTATGTCACAATCCTGCAAAACAAACTGAGAATGCAAAATTACGCATATATGCCTAAAAACATCAAAATGGTTAGAAAATTCAATATGTATCCTACAACAACAAGTTGTGCATGTGTGATTTATCTTCACATAAAAAGGTTTACCCATCTCAAAAAAAATTTGACTTATTCAAATTTGAGGATACATACCAATAAATTTTGCAAAAAATTGTGTTTGAGTTGTGTCCAAAAAATGTTTCACATGTGGCTCGCAATTTTGGCTACCAATCCTCGTTCTTAGAACATATCTTTGATTAGGGGAAACACGTGTTATTTTTTCAAAAATCTTCGATCAATGATTTTAAGGCTTCACTAATTTCTTTATCCTTTCGCGGTAGTCTACCGCTAAATGTTCATAACTCATTTTTTGTTGGATCTTCCAATCTCTCACGCCTTAGCATGGCTCTCCTTAGAGTACCTTTACCAATTTTTAATGTTTTTCTTGTCTTTCTCATGAGTCAAGCTTTCTTCATTTGGCTACTTATTCTTGTTGATGTAAGTACTCGTCTTGCAATATTACTATCTTTGGTGCGTGATTTAGAACCCACTTTGTCATAAGCATTCATTAGATTCTTTACAATGTTTTTTTCATTTGAATCATCCATCGTTCTTAGCCCAAGAATCTTCATGATAGGCCTAAATTTTAAATTCCTCATCATTTCAACAAATAATTGGCATTGACCTATAATATTTAATTCATCAAAAAATAATCTCCACATACGATTAACTTTTCTTTGACAAGTACACTTGCTAATCTTGTCAGGCATTGATTTCAAAATGTTACTATCAATATCAATCAAATATTTTGGTCTTCTAAAACGAATTCTAGAAGGTTTTATAATCTCTTCAATTCTCTCAACATTTTGAACATCAACATAAGGTTGAGTGTATTGCGTACCTTGAACTGAAGATGATGTGCCTTGGCAATAAGATGCAAAAGATGGAATATCACCTACTTGATGTATTGATGTTGTGCCTTCAACATGACATGATGGAGTGTGTATATCGTCGGATCTACAAATCGGTGTCTCTTCAACATGAGAGGATGATATGACTTCAACATTGGAAGATGGTGTAGCGGACGATATGACTCCAACATTAGAAGATGGTGTAGCTTCACAATTCAATTGTCTTCTTGAGCATAACAGTCTCATTCGTTCTCTTTGTCTTTCCAATTCTTCCTCTTTGTTTCTTGGTACTGGTGGTTCTTGATCCTCTTCGAAAGTCAATTCTTCATTATTGCTTTGCAATTTTTTTTGCTCACGTAGCAATTTTATTTTATCTCTTTTAATTGCCAAATCTCTCTCCCTATCTTCATTTGTTTGATTTTTTGGTTTTTTCCTTGGCATGATGATGATTTCTACATGTCAAATTATTCAAACATTTGAATTACTTAAAATGTGTAAATTACAAATTATTCAAATACATATAAAAATTATAATTATTTGAATGAATACACAATATATATATAAAACAACTTGTCAAATTTCTAACCATTTCGAAATAACATTTCATTGAAACATACAAATTTCAATGAATTCACTATATATTAAACAACATGTCAAATTATAATCAAATTTGTATCTATATATCAACAAACAATATTTAAAGTAGAATGCACTAACCTTTTCTAGACAAGGAATATTCAAAAAGTCTTCAAATCGTGTATCCAATGATTGAATTTGGTGTTTGCTAGCTTCCAAAAGTGTTTGCCACCTTGAAATAGTGTTTGTTAACTTGAAATAGTGTTTGCCACCTTGAAAGAGTGTTTGCTGTGTTGAAACCCGCAATTTTTGTTGGGATAACAGAGTGCAAAACATAACAAAAGCAGAGAATGAATGAAATGGGCCCCAAAGTTGCTTTTTGACCATTTTTAGGTGATTTCACATAGGGCATACGTGCTATAGCGCGTACGCACTATGTGAGAACACATCACTCTCCACCCTCCCTACTCTCTCTCTCTCTCTCTCCCTACTCTCTCTCTCTTCCTACTCTCTCTCCCCTCTCCCATCCCCTACACTCTCTCTCTCTCCCCTCTCCTATCCTTTACTCTCTCTCGCTCTCCCTCTCCCACTGCCTACTCTCTCTATCTCTCTCACCCTCTCTCCTCTACCATCCCCTACTCTTTAGATCTCTCACACACACTCCCATCCTCCCTCTCCCAGTTCTTACTCTCTCTCTCTCGCCCCCATCTCCCTACTCTCTCTCACACTCTCACATCTACTACTCTCTCTCTCCCATCCCCTAAACTCTCTCTTTTACAGATACACACTCCCATCCCCCTCTCTCTCTCCTATCCCATCCCCTACTCTCTACTCTCTCTCTCCCCCATCCCCTAATCTCTCTCACACACTCTCTCCCTTCCCCTACTCTCACTCTCTCTCTCTCTCCCATCCCATTCTTTGTCTCTGCCACCTCCTACTCTCTCTCACACTCTCTCCCATCCCCTACTCTCTCTTACACACACTCCCATCTGCCCCTCTCTCCCATCCGCTACTCTCTCTCTCTCTCTCTTGGGCTACTCTCTCTCTCTCTCTCCCCTCTCCCACCACCTACTATCTCTCTCTCTCCCTCTCTACTCTCTCTCTCCCATCCCCTACTCACTCTCTCTCTCTCTCCAATCCCCAACTCTCTCTCACACTCTCTCCCATCCCCAACTCTCTCTCTCACTCTCTCTCATCCTTTCACTCTGTCTCTCTCATCTCGTACTCTCTCTCTCTCTTCCACCTCCTACTCTCTCTCACACTCTTTCCCATCCTTTCACTTTGTCTCTCCCATCTCATACTCTCTCTTTGCCACCCCCTACTCTCTCTCACACTCTCACACTCTCTCCCATTCCCTACTCTCTCTCTTTCATAGACAC
Organism: Cupressus sempervirens; assembly: GCA_028749045.1. NCBI lineage: Eukaryota > Viridiplantae > Streptophyta > Pinopsida > Cupressales > Cupressaceae > Cupressus > Cupressus sempervirens. Next base: position 436,015,326 of record CM053783.1, on the reverse strand, counting down.
ACACACACACACACACTCCCATCCCCCCTCTCTCTTCTCTCCCATCCCCTACTCTCTAGATTTTTCACATGCACTCCTATCCCCCTCTCTCTATCTCCCTCTCCCTACTCTCTCACACTCTCTCCCATCCCCTACTCTCTCTCTCTCACTCTCTCCCATCCCCTACTCTTACTCTCTCTCTCTCTCCCCCATCCCATTCTCTCTCTCTGCCACCTCCTACTCTCTCTCACACTCTCTCCCATCCCCTACTCTCTCTTACACACACTCCCATCTGCTACTCTCTCTCTCTCTCTTGGGCTAATCTCTCTCTCCCCTCTCCCATCCCCTAAACTCTCTCTTTTGCAGATACACACTCTCATCCCCCTCTCTCTCTCCCCTCTCCCATCCCTTACTCTCTAGATCACTGACACGCACTCCCATCCCTCTCTCTCCTCCTCTCCCACTCCCTCTCCCACCACCTACTATCTCTCTCTCTCAAGTTCTCTCTCTCCCTCTCTGCTCTCTCTCTATCTCCCATCCCCTACTCTTACTCTCTCTCTCTCTCCAATCTCCAACTCTCTCTCACACTCTCTCCCATCCCCTACTCTCTTTGACACTCTCTCTCATCCTTTCACTCTGTCTCTCTCATCTCGTACTCTCTCTCTCTACCACCTCCTAATCTCTCTCTCACTCTTTCCCATCATTTCACTATCTCTCCCATTTCGTACTCTCTCTTTGCCACCCCCTACTTTCTCTCGCACTCTCACACTCTCTCCTATCCCCTACTCTCTCTCTTTCACAGACACACACACACACTCTCTCTCCCATCCCCCCTCTCTCTTCTCTCCCATCCCCTACTCTCTAGATTTGTCACACGCACTCCCATCCCTCTCTCTCCTCCTCTCCCACTCCCTCTCCCAGGTCACCTACTATCTCTCTCTCTCAAGTTCTCTCTCTCCCTCTCTACTCTCTCTCTCCCATCCCCTACTCTCTCTCACTCTCTATCCCATCCTTTCATTCTGTCTCTCCCATCCCGTACTCTCTCTCTCTCTCTGTCGCCCCCTACTCTCTCTCTCACTCTCTCCCATCCTTTCACTCTTTCTCTCCCATCCTTTCACTCTGTCTCTCCCATCTTGTACTCTCTCTTTGCCACCCCTTACTCTCTCTCACACTCTCTCCCATCCCCTACTCTCTCTCTTTCACAGACACACACACTCTTATCCCCCCACTCTCTTCTCTCCCATCCCCTACTCTCTACATCTATCACACACACTCCCATCCCCCCTATCTCTCTCCCTCTCCCTCTCCTATCACCTACTATATCTCTCTCTCTCAAGTTCTCTCTCTCCCTCTCTACTCTCTCTCTCTCTCTCCCATCCCCTACTCTCTCTCACACTCCCATCCCCTAATCTCACTCTCTCCCATCCCGTACGAGCTCTCTCCGCCACCACCTACTCTCTCTCACACTCTCACACTCTCTCCCATCCCCTACTCTGTCTCTCTTACCCACATTCCCATTCCCCCTCTCTCTCTCTCCCTCTCCCACTCCCTCTCCCACTACCTACTTTCTCTCCCCCATCCCCTACTCTCTCTCTCTCCCCTCTCCCATCCCCTACTCTCTCTCTTTCATAGAAACACACTCCCATCCCCCCCCTCTCTCTCTCCTCTCCCATCCCCTACTCTCTAGATTTGTCACACACACTCCCATCCCCCCTCTCTCTCCCTCTCCCACTCCCTCTTGCACCACCTACTATGTCTCTCTCTCTCTCTCTCTCTCTCTCTCTCAAGTACTCTCTTTCCCTCTTTACTTTCTCTCTCCCATCCCCTACTCTCACTCTCTCTCTTCCATCCCCTACTCTCTCTCACACTCTCTCCCATCCCCTACTCTCTCTCTCTCTCTCTCTCTCTCTCTCTCTCTCTCTCTCTCTCTCTCCCTCTCTCTCTCTCTCTCTCTCTCTCACCCCCATCCTGTACAAGCTCTCTCTACCACCCCCTACTCTCTCTCAAACTCTCACTCTCTCTCCCATCCCCTAATCTATCTCTCTTATACACATTCCCATTCCCCCCCCCCCCTCTCTCTCACACACACTCCCTCTCCCATTGCCTACTCTCTCCCATCCCCAACTCTATCTCTCTTACACACTTCCATTCCCCCTCTCTCTCTCTCCCTCCCACTCCCTCTCCCATCGCCTACTATCTCTCTCTCTCTCACTCTCTCCCTCTCTCTCCCATCCCCTACTCTCACTCTCTCTCTTTTCCACCCCTACTCTCTCTCACACTCTCACACTCTCTCCCATCCCCTACTTTCTCTCTTACACACACTTCCGTCCCCCCTCTCTCTCCCTCTCCCACTCCCTCTGCCATTGCCTAATCTCTTTCTCTTCCATCCACCCTCTCTCTCCCTCTCCCACTCCCTCTTCCATTGCCTACTCTCTTTCTATCCCATCCCCTACTCTCTCTCTCTCTCTCTCTCCCCTCTCTCATTCCCTACTCTCTCTCTTTCACACACACCCATCCCCCCTCTCTCCTCTCCCATCCTCTACTTTTTCTCTCACTCGCTCTCCCTCTCCCACTGCCTACTCTCACTCTCTCTCACTCTCTCTCTCTCTCTCACTCTCACTCTCTCCCTCTCTACTCTCTCTTTGCTACCCCCTACCCTCTCTCACATTTTCACACTCTCTCTCTCTCTTTCTCTCTTACACACATTTCCATCCCCCCTCTCTCTCTCCCTCTCCCACTCCCTCTCCCATTGCCTACTCTCTCTTCCATCCCCTACTCTCTCTTCCATCCCCTACTCTCTCTCAAGCTACTCTATCTTCCCCCTCTCCCATTCCCTACTCTCTCTCTTTCACACACATGCACTCCCATCCTCCTCTCTCTCGTTCTTCCTCTCCCACTCCGTCTCCCACCACCTACTCTCTCTCCCCCCCATCCCCTACTCTCAATCTCTCTCTCCCAACTTGTACTCTCTCTCACACTTCCTCTCTCTCCCATCCCTTACTTTCAATCTCTCTCCCCCATCCCGTACTCTCTCTTTGCCACCTCTACTCTCTCTCTCACACTTCCTCTCTTGCATATTGTACTCTCTTTGCCACCCCTACTCTCTCCCATCCTATATTCTCTCTGCCACCCCTACTCTTTCTCACGTCGTCTCTCCCCTCTCCCATCCCCTACTTTCTCTCTATCTCTCTCTCACACACAAATAGCCATTCCCTCGCCCCACCCTCCCTATCTATCTCTTGGTTTTGGTTTGCAATTTAGGTCTCAATAGCGCGTGCACACTATAGCGTGTGCTCACTATAGCGCGTGCGCACTACCTCAAATTCAATAGCATTTTAATAGCGCGTGCACGCTATAGGGTGCATGTTCTATTCAAAGCTTTGCATTAAAACCAAGCCTAAGGCTTGGTTTTGCCTTGGAGATCCAACCCAAAGGTTTGGAGTTTATAAACAGGTCTGAGACATGTTTTCCAGCAAACATACAAAAAATGATTGATTTTTCTTGTGTGCTCCCCTTCAAGATTCCTCATGGTTGGGTATCGATAAGATCAAGTTACATAACATTATAGGTCTATGTGTTAGCTATCTAACCATATAATTTATTTTTAATTTGAACTATTTTAAGTCTTTCATCTATAATTTCTTTTGAATGTATGTTCATTTTTTGTCAAAAATCACCATGTACTAATTGGGCTATAGATTTTAGCTCATTCATCAAATTTTGTAACAACTTAGTTTTTTAGAAACTAGACTCCATTCTACACACTTTGAAAAAAAAGAAGTTTTGATTTTAGATTAGTTTTCAATCATTTCTAGGGGGAGGACACAGATATTTCATGTTTTTGGGATGGTTCTAATTAAAAAATTCATTAAAAAAAAAATACACATTATAAAATTACCCAAAAAATCTGGGATAAACTACATAGTGTTAGGTAACTTTTGACTAGAGTGATTAAAAAATTTGAAAAAAAAAGTTAAAATTTTAGGGGTCCACACTTTGTACTATGTTATGTTTTTTTGGAATAAACAGTACCACTTTCTGTGGTCCCCTTTTTTGAGGACCTAAAACTAAACCAATTTGAAAAAAAATTAGTAGTTTAGAAACTAGATTCAAAGGACTACAACTTTTGTTTTTGTCATATCTTAAAATTTTGAGCGTAACTATCTTCAAATTCTTGTTGAAGTCCAGAATTTGCTGATTTCAGGAAAAAGGTGTCCACATATACCCCCCTTTTGGCACCACAACTTTGTGCACTTACCCTGTCATCTAATCGTTTCTGTTCTAAGCACTATCCATAAACATTGCAATATCATATTCCATTTAACTTTCATCTAAGTGCATATTTTCAAAACATTGCATTATCATTCTCATAAAATATTTAAACACATTGAAATATCGAATATGTGTATCAACAATAATCTTTCTTAATATAATTCATTTTACAATTAGAGTATCATCACAACTCTTTCTCACATAACAATGAAACTCTAAGTCATCTTTAGTAAATCATAAAACCAATATAAAATGGATCTTAACATATAGGTGCTAGGTGAAAATCACTGATGTACAGACCAATTAACTAGTAACTTTAGATCAAGTTAAATATAGTGATGTTCCTAGCAATATCCCTTTATCTAATTATGAGAGGTTTATGTGATTTTGTAGGTTTAACTCCACAAACTTTTAAAATGTTCCATTAACTATGTCGTAATAATTTAGAACCAATTTCAAACATACCCATAGGTTCGATTATCATCATAATCTATGCTCATAGTTGTTCTTAGTAGACTGCGTGTTATTTTATCCTTCCTAAATGCCTAGTAGATCATCCATAGTGTCCCATGGTCAAGTTCTTATCTTGGACATTTTAAATCTCATTTCCATGTGGTCTTATCTTATCGACCTACTCTTGCTGGATAAGTATCAACATCTACATTAATCTCCTATAGGATCCCTTAGTAAAACAACAAAATATAAATCATAACTCAATTAACTCCTAACCATATTTCTTTCATCCAGATCTAGAAGAGGGTACTAGTGTGGGCCTTACATTACTTATTACACTTACTTAAGTTTTACTTAGGTTAATGCATTATTTAATTATTTTGCATTATTTAATTATTATTTTAGGTGAGACACTTAGGAGTTTGTGTACTCTCATTGAGTTATGCAACTCTTATTATGCACATGGTGTCTACTACACAAGAGTATGCATCATTCAGTTGTCATGATGACAACACAATTATCTGCACTCCTTATTTAGCACATGTTGTCTACACCATTGATTTGTGTGCTACACCATTGTAGGCTTATCCTCACATCATTGCACTTAATCCTATGCTTAATGGAAGATAATCTATATCTAGTGGACATGTGCCTAGTTGTATGACATGTCATGATGCTGACTTCTATGTGTAGACACCTAAAAATCCCTTAGAAAATAAAGTATTTTTATTTTTTGAAAAGTCTTTAATGACATCATCATTTATTAATTAATTAATTATTTAATTAATTAATTTATTTTTATGCCATTAAATTCCTTTGTCTTAATTAAAAATATTCAATTAAGGAATCCCTCCCAAAAATGTTTAAATCTTATTTAAACATTATTTCCTTATTTATTAATTATTTAATTAATAAATTGACCAAAAATCCCAAAATAAATATTTAATTTATTTTTTGCCCAAAACTTGGCCAATTTCCTTAAGACCACTAACCTCTTCCAAAATTTTCTAATCCTTCTTTAATTTCGATTAAAGGCTAATCCCATCATTTTCTACCCCTAATCCCAACTCAAAATATTTAACTAAGGTTAAATATTAATTCTCATATTTATTAAAAATGTTTTAATAAATATTTCCTCAAACCAAACCTATGAGATAAATAAACTTTATTTATCCTAACCCTAAGCCTATCCCTAAACCCCCTTTTTAGCCTAATCCACCCCATTACCCATACTAACCAAGCTCAGCTACTAACTCACCCACCCTCATTGAATGTCATCCACTTGCATATCTCTAACAAGCTTAGTCTAATCCTAAACCCAAGCCCAATCGCCCCCCTAACCTTGTCACATTCCTTAAGCAAGCTTAAGACTTTCCTAAGCCAAGCAAAGTCAACAATCTCAACTCCCTCCAAAATATCCCAACCACCCAACCATGAATGCTCTTACAAAGGCCATAAAGACTCTTACAAGCCCATTCATTGCTCTTACAAGCCATTATGAAGGGTGTTTATGAAGATATTATCCCTTTAGCCTCCTTTGTTGACTCATCCCTGCCCTTTCCTCCATCCTCTCACCCTGTGACATGTGTCACTCCCTGATTGGCTATAAAGAAGCACAATCCATGTGATCTCCTCTCATGCAATCTGAGCCCTCCATGAGCTTTTTCCCATCCTTTCATCTTAGCCCTCAAACCCTCAAGCCCTTAGCCTATAAATTGAATCCCCTCCCAAGCCATTTCATCACAATCCTTGAGCTAAAGTTATAATGTTAGTTTGAGAAGCCAAAATCCATACTTTTTGCATACATCCACACCCAAATTCCAAGAATCCATTGAAGCTAGCTTGAGTATCTTGAGCACACATCCCAAATCCTATCAAATAGACTCATCCCAAAAATAAGAAAGGTCTCATTGAGAGAACCTCTTAATGGTTCATATTCTCAATTGAGGGCTTGTCTTAGTCTCTCATATATGTTATATTGATCTTGTTAGTTAATGCTTTGTTTCTTTAAATAGATTAGTATTTCTTGCTAACATATTAGTGTATACACTATGCATTCTAGAAGCTCTCCTGAGGCCTTTATATTTAGACACTCCTAGTGTAATCTTAAATCCAGTTATTGAATGAATATCATCATTCTGATCATACTCTGTTTATTTTGGTCTATTGTGTGCTTGTGTTGAGTTCTCTAGTTCTTGGGTGAATTCTGGCCTAAGCCAAATTCTTACAGTCACTAATAACAAACTTAACTTAATGTCAACAATTTTAGTTGTTCTATATAGACCTCTTGTTCCAATATGCCATTTAGAAATACAGATTAAACATTCATTTGATAAACTTTGAAACCTTTGTATTTGGAGTAAGCAACCAAAGTTCTTACTTATTCAAATCTTACAACATGAGTGAATGTTTTTCCATAGTTTATCCCTTCTTCTTGTGCATACCCCTTGCAAACTAATCTTTCCTTATTCCTTATGAATTCACCATTTTTATCTAACTTGTTTCTATACACCCACTTTGTGCCAATCATATTTTTATCTTCTAGTCTAGGAACTAAAGTCCATGTCTTGTTCTTTTCAATTTGGTCAATCTCTTCTTTCATGGCTTTCCTCTAGTCAACATCTTCTAAAGAATCTTTCACTATCTTAGATTCATGCATGCTATGAAAACATCTATCATTTCTAAACTTGTTCCTTGTCATTGGTATTGCATCTTTATCTCCAATAATTTGTGCAATATGGCAATGTCTTTTGACATACTTTGACAATCTTAGTTCTGCACTATTTTCCTCATTTGGTCTATCAACTTCCAAATCACTATGTACTTCTCTATTAGGTAATTCAACATCTCTTTCATGTACACTAATATTAGAATAAAAATGTGCCTAAACTTCATTTTATAACTTGACACTTGATTGAAATTCAGTTCATGAATGCAACTCAACATTCATTGGATGTGACTTGACCATTATTGAAACTTTTTGTTGATTAATAAGTAGAAGATAATTTCCACATCAAGTCAAATTGTGATATTGCTATTAGGATTTAACTATGTGATTTTGAGTCAAACTCATTGACCCATGTTTCATGAGTAGTCATTCAACATGAATCCATCTCTCATGAGAATAAATGGAAAAATTATCACTCATTGGATCTAGGTGATGCTCATAGAGGTGAAGCACCAAGACTTCCTAGGAGGTCACCTATCTGAGTACTACTCCAACCTAAGTGTGCTTAGCTACGATTTTCCTCCATGTTTGAATCCAAAGCTTGCAACCACATTTGTAAAACCTTCACCAAGCATTTTACCTTATGAACCATTCATTGGAAATTCCCTTAATCTCATCAATTGATAAGTAGGAGATAATTTCCACAACAAGTTAAATTGTGATATTGCTATCAAGATTAACTATATGATTTTGAGTCAAACCCATTGACCTTTCTATTGATTTGCAACTTGATTTACAACATCTTCATCAATAGGAATACCTTTATAAAAGTATAAAAATGATTCGTATTCCTCTAGTTCCTTCATAGGTTTAGCCTCATGTACTTTTATATATTCATCAAATTTCATATTTGTACTTTCCACAACTTTTTTAGTGTTGGCATTTAAACACTTATTAGCTTTACTTCTTGTGGAATTACCAAGGAATAAACCTTGTTTACTTTTTGCATCTAATTTAACATTCATGAAATCTTTGAGAGTATAACATTTTCTTCCAAATACTTTAAAATATTTGACATTGGTTGAGTATCCATACCATATTTCAAAAGGTGTTGAATGAGTACCTTTCTTGACTTGTACATAGTTCAAGGTATAGATAGTTGTACTTATAGCCTCTTTCTATTTTCAAAGAATCATTTTTCTTTATCATGAGTGTCCTAGCATAGTCCATTATAGATTTTTTCCTCCTTTCAGCAATTCTATTTAGTGGAGGGGTTCTAGGAGTAGATTTATATCTTTTTATTCCTTTGTCATGTGATGTAAATTTGAGTCCTCTATCAGATCTTAAATGTTTTAGGCATTTACATGTTTCCCTCTTAACTCTTGCGAAGCACCACTTAACCATTTAGAAAGCATCAAATTTTTGTTTTAGAAACATAACTATCATCATCCTAGAATAATCATCAACAAATAGCATAATGTACTTATCATGTTTGTATCTTTGCACATCAATTGTTCCACACAAGTTAGTATGAACAATCTCTAGAATTTCTTTAGAGGTGTGAATCTTACTCTTAAAACTAGACTTTGTCATTTTACCTAACTAACATTGTTTTGCAAATTATATTGTCATGTTTCTTCAACTTAGTCAAACCTTTGATTCTTCCCATGTTACTGATACTAACCAATTCATCAAAATTAACATGACATAACCTCATGTGCCATAGCCACACATCATTAAATTCTACAACTAGACAAGTAGCATCATCCATATCAAGATAAAATAGATTGCCTCTAGTTTGATCACCTTTTCCAATTAGTTTTCCATCAATATCTTATATCTTAGCAATCTTGTTCTTAAACTCAACCTTCCAACTTGAACTATTTAGTTGTGACACACCCAATAAATTATAGTTAAGTCCTTCAACATAATAAGCATTGTCACATAAAATCTTTTTTGCGAATTTGATATAACCTTTTCCTTTTATTAGACATGATGCATCATTACCAAACCTTACACAATTTCCATAATAATAATTCAAGGTAATGAACTTACTTTTATCTCTAATCATGTGATGTGAACACCCACTATCAATGATCCATCTATCATTCTTGTTCACACAAGACACAAATGCAATTCCCTCATCCTTATCAAAATCATCCTTTATTGCAACATATACCACTTCATTATCATGAGATTTCCTCTTCAAAAATGTAGCAAGACTTCTTGCCTTTGTTTTTGTAATTATTTTTGTCCTCATCTCTTCTACTTTTGTACTTGTCTCCACCTCTATATAGTTCTTCTTCTCTAAACATCTAGCAGCAATATGACCAATGTCATTGCAATTAAAACACATGATAGGTAACTTATCTTTAAATTTTCCTTTACCTCTATAAAATTTCCTTGCTAGTAGTCCTTCAAGATTTTCTACATCCTTCTCGTCTATATCACTATCACTAGAAACATATTTTATATTTTTCTTCTTCTTCTCATTTGGTTCCTTTAATGATAGCTTATCTTTGAAAGCAAATTCAACATTGTCAGATTTGAAGTTGTCAAAATTGGATAGCTCAAAAGTAGGGAGCCTACCTACTAGACCCTCAAGAGTCAGATTAGAACTTGGTATACATATTAGTTCTTGTACTATAGAAACTCTAATAACATAGATGGGAAACAATGTTCTTAAAACTTTTCTTAATATAGCCTCATCATCTACCTTACTAGTAGATCCTCTTATAGCATTAACAACATCTTTTATCCTAAAGCAATACTGAGCAACATTCCCACCTTCTTGCATCCTCATGTTAAAAATTTACCTCTAAGACTTTTAGATTTGGTTGTAAAAATGTTTTTATCACCTCCATAGATGGTGTGAAGAGCATCTCACATCTTATTTTCACTAGAAAAACCATTGATGTGATCAAACTAGACATAACTTAGGGTAGAGGAAATCTCCAACATTCTCATGTTGTGTTCTTTCTTCTCTTTTAGATCTTTAGTAGTTAGAGCTCTAGTGGGATCAAAATTCTCATTGGAGATGGTAGATTGTACATGGTCTCCAAGACCTCTTAGGTGTAGCTTCATCAGACTTTTCCATGCAGGAAAGTTGTACCTATTAAGCTTGGGTACCTCTCTTTTTGACATCTTGATCTTTTACTTATAGTACCTTCAAACTAGCCCTCTTAATAAAATGGCTCTAATACCAATTGTTGGAATTATTTACAATAAGTAAGAGGGGGGTGAATCATTTATCTAAGGTCTAGATATACAAATAAAACTTTTCATATTTTAGTGAACCCATATCCATAAAACATATTCATGCATGATTCCATTAGATCATACAATCGCTTAAACATTGGATGTTATTGTCGATTAAAATTTGAATAAATGTAAGCATGAAATATAAAAAATTCAATAACACATTTTACACAATGATTGTACATGGAAAACCAATTTGGGAAAAACCACCAGTAAGATGCTACTCATTCTCACTCTTCTGAAGTGATGCCCTATGAAATGACAACGCTATTGAAGGTTACAATACACAATATTAAATGTGACATGGTTAGATAATTTCAATCACCCTATTAGGAGTGAACATTGTTAGAGGACTTTAAATCATTCACTTGGAATGTCACCCAGTTAAAGGATTTACAAATGACTATTAGGTCAACCCTAATCCAAAGGATTTAACCTAGATTGGTAAAATAATTAGAAACTAATAGTAAGGATTGATCTATTAACAAATTAGAAATCACTTGCATATTAAAAATCTCTATTTTAGTCCTCCATTTTTCTTGGCTCTCACACAATTCAATTCTGATAGCTTGTTCACCCTTCAAGCATTCATACTCCTAGGCCTTCTTGCTTTTCTTACCAATAGCAGTCTCTTCTATTCAATCTCTAAATGAATCAATACCTTAGACCTCTTGTCTAATCTATATTCTCAAGCATTGACTAACCTTGCTTCTAACCAATCATCTCTATAAATAGAAAACTAAGATTTTTTTTTAGTCATCCTCTATCGTCTATTTTAGGGTTAGGTAGGATTAAGTAGGATTCAATGAATCTACCCATCTTTTCATTTTAGTCCCTTCTAGGAACTTCTTCTTCAATCCTCTTTGAATTCACCTCAAAATAGTTTACCATGAATTTTGTGTGACCAACTCATCATAGTTATCTCCAACACGCTGCACAAAATTCAATGAAATAAAATAGTAAGCTCAGATTTGTCAAATATATGATTTAACATGAATACTAGCACTTGACATCAATATGTTGTCACTTGGCTTCCATAGTATTCTTTCACTCATCTTCAACTAGATCACTCAGGAAACACTAATGTTTATTGGTTCTCAGCATCAATTAAACTTTACTTAGCTTACACTATACCACTTGACATACACTAAACTTTGAATGTGCTTGACTCCAACTGATTTTTTGCTCGTCTTGCACTTACTTTACTTAGTACCTAGTATCCACTCTATCAAGCTTGACAAACTCAAATTTTCCTACTTGTTATTCAAAAATTAATCAGTCTATCCATCCTTTGCAACCATAAGTAGATAATTAATGCACTATATCATCACAATCTCAAGTGATCTTTGTACACCTTTTTCATACCGTAACTCAACCTTTTCTCTAGGTGCTTTTATTATATTTGATCAAATCTTTTTCATCAATCAAAAAAATGATAGTACTCAAATCAACTAAGAAGTTATCTTACTAGCAAGTAGCAAGTTTGACATTAGGGACAAAATTATTATTGAAACACATTCTCATACATGTATCAATCTATTTTTTACAAGATTCTCCTACATCAAACACTCAAGGTAATTTTCAAAGTGACCCAATCACCTCCTCCTTTGCTAGTCATATTGAATCTTCTACTAGCCTCCCTTTCCATTTGACCAGGTACTCTTCAAAAATTTTGTTCTTTGTACTTTTACCAACAAGGCTATCCAAGATCTCCTCAATCTTCTTTGTAGCTAAAGTTGCTACTGGAATAACCCACTACACTTTTGTAACCTCATCTCCATCACCTCCTTCATAGTACTATATCAAATCTATAATATTAAATACTAGTGAAATATTCAATTCAGTAGACAACTCCACTTCATAGGCATTTCCAGAATAATGTCTTTTCACTATCTTGCATGGTGCAAACTTCTTCATTTTTAGCTTATTATATTCACCTACTAGAAAATGTTCCTTTCTCAAGTGAACCATGACTTCATCTCCAATCTAAAGTTCCTTATATCTCCTTTTCACATCTTTATTAGCTTTATACTATATATTCACCTTAATAATGTGCTTCCTCACCTCCTCATGGATATTTTTCAAATGTTCAACAAATTGTTCTACTTCAACACTACTTATATCTCATTTATCCAACTTCCTTAATTCAGAATCATTTCTATGATTGCTCCCATATACAAATTGGAATGGTGATTCACTAGTAATCCTATTGACATAATTATTATATGAAAATTATGCCCATGGTAAAATGAGATCCCAACCCTCAAATTTATCTCAAACCAAGCATCTTAGCAAATTTCCCAAATTCTAATTCACAACTTTGGTTTGTCCATTACTCTATGGATGATCTATTGAACTATACATCAAATTTGTCTTCAATTTCTTCCATAATGTATACTAGAAATACCCAGAAAACTTGGTACCTCAATAAAAAACTATGCTCTTTTGCAAACCATGTAGTCTCAACACTTCTCTAATAAACAACTATGCCACATTAACAACATCAATTGTTTTTTTGTAGAGAATGAAATTCATTATTTGTGAAAATATATCAACCACCACAAATATGGAATCATACCCTCGAAATGCCCTTTGTAAACCAATAACAAAGTCCATGCTAAAATCCTCTGATGACTTCTCTGCAATAAGTAATGGCTAATACAACCTAGCATTCTGATTCACTCATTTTTCCATCTGACATATTCTGCAACTCTACACAAATTTCTTCACATCCTTCTACAATAGTGACTAGGAATATTCCTCACCAACTAAAGAAATAATATTATCTCTACAAAAATGTCCAACCAACCCTCCACTATGCTTCTCCTGGATGAGATTCTATATCATAGAACTTCTAGGAATGCATAATTGACTTCCTTTAAACATTATGCCATCTTGGATAATGAAATCCAAAAACTTTTTCCTTTCAGTTGTAATAGGTTGTATACAAGCTTTCCAAGCTTTGCCAAAATCAAGATCCTCTAGATACAAATTATTGAATTCCTTGAACCAACAACCTCAATCTACATCTATGTTAGCAAAAAATGTCCTCTAGTAAGAGCATCTACAACCCTACTACTTTAAAAGAAATGTATAACTCTACAAAAAATCAACCCACATTAAATGTTTTTTGTTCAATTTTTTTTCCTATTCAAATAATTCAAAGCTTGTGATTAGTATACGAAACAAACTCCTTAGGAAGAAGATAGTGAATCCACTTCTTGAATGCATGAAATATAGCATAAAATTCCTGATCATAAAGAATATTTCCTTCTAGTATCATTCAACTTATCACTAAAATAAGCAAATGTCTACCTTCTTGGCTCAAAATGACTCCTATTGTACTACCACTAGCATCACAATCTACTTCAAACACCTTGTTAAAATCTTGATGTGCTAAAAAAATCTACTCTATAACTTTCTATTGCAATAGATTAAAACTCTTATTTTCTCCTATAGTCCACTTAAATTATTTCCTATTTCTTCTTATTTTTTTAGTCAAAAGCTCACAAATATTACCAAAACCTCTAATAATTTTTTTGTAAAAAATACACAGTGCATGAAAAGATCTTACCTCAGTTGTACTACTTGGAGTAGGTCATTCAATGATATCCTTCACTCTCTCAAGATCCATTCTTAAACCTTCTACTGATACTATGAATCCCAAGTACACCAACTCTTTCTTCACAAAACGACACTTAGATTTATTAGCAACTTTTCTTCCATCAACTTATCAAACACCTTATGAATGTGCATCAAATACTGATCTTCCAATGTCATGTTATTTGGGTCAATATATCATCTAGGTAAATAGAGAAAAACATATCTAAAAACTCCTTTAGTACTTCATTCATGAACCTCATGAAAGTGTTCAATGTTTTGGTTATCCCAAAGGGCATGACTAACCATTTGTACAAACCTTCGCTTATCTTTAAGGAACTCTTTCACTCATATCCTTCTTTGATGTGAATCTAATGGTATCCACTATCCATATCCATCTTTGTGAAATACAAAGCCTCACTAAAATAATCCATAATATCCTCCATCCTTGATAATGAAAATATGTGCATGAATGTGATCTTGTTAATATCTTACAAATTTGTTCACATCCTCCATTCTTATTTGGTTCTAATACTGCTAGTACAACACATGGACTTAGACTCTTTGGAATCAAACCCTTATGTAACAACTCATCCACTTGCTTGTTTAAATTTTGACTTTATGCTAGTGTCATTTTGTGCACTTCCTTGATTGGAAAACTAGCTTCAAGAATGAAATCTATCTAGTGACTAATCGATCTTCCTCAATGGGGGTAATCCATCAAGTACATTATTTACATAATATCAGGAAACTCTCCCAATAAATGTGCAACTTTTGCTATTTTCTCCTCTATTTCTCCATGAGTCCCATCTTTTGGGATTACAAAAAAACACATATGTTCATGATTCATACTATGGAGAAACTCCTTTCCATCAAAAAAAAAAATCTTTTGGCAACACTACATACCTTTTCTTGTTTCTCCTTCAATGGCTTCAAATTATGTTTCACTCCATCCTTTGTCAGTGTACAGGTGTTTTATCACCCATCATGTACAACATGATTCTCGAACATTCATGACCAACCCTACGATACATTAAATATTTTCGTAGGTATCATATCACAAAGCACCTCATTGTGGTAGCTTCCAATCTTAAGCTTCATTGGACACTACTCATGGACCATGACCTTGTGATTATTGTCCACCTAGGCAATATATAGATGGTGACCATATTTTCTAACACTAGATTATCAATACTTGATGCAATACAAGGCATTATAATCCCAAAAGGAGATGTCAAAACCCCCAAGAAATAACCACACAATGGAAATACAACAACAAGAAACAATAATGCAAGATATGATACCAAATCATGACTCTTTATTCATAAAATAACTGATTACATGCAATATGCCCCACTGCAAGGCCTTCTTAGTTAGGGCCAAATACAAACAAAAATTATAATATTAGTTCTCCAAGATCCCACAAGATCCAACTTACAATCTCAATCCTAGCTAGTCTAGATCCACAACTAAAAAAGAATACCAAGAACCACATGTGTACTCTTAGATCAATTAAGAAATCCTCTAGTTCTCAAGCTATAGCTACTAGCTCTTCAAAGTTTGCATCTACTCTTCATCCTCTTCTCCAAACTGAATGATAATGCCTAAATACTCAACAAAACCCCCTACTTATACCCAAACAAGATACAAATTGGCTCAGTTCATTAAATTAAATCCCTTACATTAAATATATATTGAGCCACAAGTCGGATACAACACAAATTAAATACCCATACAAAATTAAATGCCAAAAGTTGACTCATAGAAAACTTGACACCAATAGGAACCAAGACCAACCCAAGAATTAGCCAAACCATAAGTGATACTAAGCTCCCAAAGCATACAAAACCCCCAAAGCATGTTGAGATCCAAAGAGTTTGTCAAGCTCCCAATGTCTTTTAAGCTCCATAGAGTATGTCAAACTCCTAGTGTCTATCAAGATCCATAGAGTATGTCGAGCTCCCAGGCCAAAACTATGCTCAATAATGACAAGACACCATTCCTTTGGTGACTAAGTCCACATCTTCAAGCCAAAATATCTCCAACATGTAGGATCGCAAGCCAACCAAGGATGCTCCTATGTCAGACACCCTAGGTTTGAAAAGATTTTCTCATCAGCTAGAAGAACATCTTCTGGGATTCAACACATAAATCCCAAACTAGTTCTTCACATAAATATCCTCCAAGTCTTCAACTTCTACACTATTTCCCTTCTTCTTCTTCCACTTCTTTAGATCCATTTTACGTATGTTAGAGGTCTTCTTTCCATAATTATCTCCAACCTTCTTAGAACCCACCAATTCAACTCGACTGCCAATACTCAGGTTCCTCATATCGAGCTCTTAATTCTATAAAGGAATTAGGGAATTCTTCCTGTCACCTTTCTCAACAGTAAACAAATTCTTGACACAATCATGCATAACCCTATGATCAGATTGCCAAGGTCTACCAAGAAACACATGACAACTATTCATGTCCACAATATCACACAATGCTTGATCCTTATACTGCCTAATCTGAAATTCAACAGTGCATTGATCCCTCACTTCCAAAGCATGCTCACCTTGCAACCATCTAATCCTATAAGGATAAGGATTTCTTACTCTCTTCAAACCAAGTTTTTGAACCATCTCCTCAACAACAAGGTTATAATTACCACCACCATCAACAATCATATTGTAGACTTTACCACTAGACTTACAATAAGTCCTAAGCAAACTAGTCCTCTGACAATAATCTCGTGTCCACTAACCAACCAGTACTCATCAAGATAATAAACTCTCTCCTTTCTTAGGTTGACTATCTTGGACTACAACTTCATTCACAAAAGAAACTTTCTTACCGTGAGGACATTTAAAAAATTTATGCCCTTTTTCACCACATCTGAAATAATTACCACTAAACACACCTGCACATGTCCTTCTCTTTTATTGAATAGGTTTTCATTCACCTTCAACACTTAGTTTAGCCTTTGTCGAGTTATCTTGTTTTTCCTTTCCTTTAGTAGTACCTTGACTATTTCTCTTCATCTTATCTTCTACCTTCAGAGCATACTGATAAGCATCCTTAATTGAAAAATTATCTAGCATACCAAACTCCTCATGAATATTTAATCTAAAACCATTAATATACCAAGATACCTTCTCTTTTGACAATTCTTTATGCCTAGACCGAATAACCAACTTGTAGAAATCCTTGTATAATCTGTCACAATCATATCTTTCTCCTTTAGATTATACAACCTCTTAAACAACTCAAGTTCATAATCAATAGGAATGAACTTAGCCTTCAACTCAATCACCATCAACCTCCATCTAGTGATCTTCATTTCACCTTCTTCTTCTCTATCTTTTTGCAATTCTTTCTACCAAAGAGTAGCATGTCCTTTCAACTTAGTTTGTGCCAACCTCACTCTAAGTGGATCCTAAATATCCCCAAGCTCAAAGTAGTCTTCCAATTCACCAATCCAATCAATTCGGCCTTTAAGAACCAAAGTACTTGAGAACTTAGAAACTTCCATCTTATGCTTTGGCTTCAACTAAGATCAAGACCTAGCAAATTGACCAGCCCTACTTCAAATAGGTCTCTCCACATGACTAGTTCTATCCTCACCACTAGATCTAGTAACTTGAAAGTCTTCAACTAGTTCCTCATAGCCATATTCAGTACCCACATGCCTAGGTATTAAACCTAAAGCATTCACAATTTCAACAATGATGTCACTCTTCATCAATGTAATCTCATATCTGAATTCTACTCTAATCTTCTCTGAGGTCCTTTGCTCCACAACATCACTAAGATAATCAATTTCTCTAAGGTCCAATCTTCTTAGAGGCATCTTCCAATTTTTTTACAAACCTAGAGAAATAGATCAACCAATCTAGAAGATCAGTCAGCTCCACAAGATCAACCTTCTCCAACTCAAGATCCTGGTGCAAACTACCTCAACTTCAATGACCTTTCAACATGCTTAAGAACAATAATCACTCTGATACCACCTAACATAGTGGAAGGTAGGAGAATCCTCAAAGGAGATTTCCAAATTTCCAATAAATAACCACACAATGGAAACATGACAACAAGAAATAATAATGCAAGATTTGATACCAAATCAAAACTCTTTATTCATAAAATAATTATGTACATGCAATATGCCCAGCTATAAGACCTTCTAGGTTAGGCCAAATAAATACAATAATTACAATATTAGTTCTGCAAGATCCCAAAAGATCCAACTTACAATCTCTATCCTAGCTAGTCAAGATCCACAATTGGATAAGAACACCAAGAAGAACCACACTTGTAGCCTCAGGTCCACTAATTAATCCTCTAGTTCTCAAGTCATAGCTACTATCTCTTCAAATTTTGCATCTACCCTTCATCCTTTTCTCCAAATTGGATGATAATGCCTAAAAACTCAACAAAACCCCCTACTTATACCCAACCAAGTCAAAAGTTAGGCTAGTTCATTAAATTAAAGCCCTTACATTAAATATACATTGAGCCACAAATTGACTACAACAAAAATTAAATACCCATACAAAATTAAATATCAAAAGTTAGCTACTAGACAACTCAACACCAATAGGAACCAAGACCGAGCCAAGTGCTAGAGGAAACCAAGCCAGGCATCAACCAAACCATAAGCAATGTCGAGCTCCTAGAAAATGTCGAGACCCTAGAGTATGTCAAGCTCCAAAGAGTATGTCAATCTCCCAATGTCTACCAAGCTCCATAGAATATGTTGAGCTCCCAATGTGTGTCAAGCTTCATAGAGTACACCAAGATCCCAGGCCAAAACTATGCTCAATAATGACCGAGCACCACTCCTTTGGTGACCAAGTCCACATCTTCAAGCCAAAATCCCTCCAACATGTAGGATTGCAAGCCAACCAAGGATGCTCTTGCATCAATACTTCCACCATAAATTAGCACATTACAACACTTATCTTCACGTTTGCACTTGGTGTGAAATAAAATCCTCCTTTTTAAAGGTTCATTCTCAACACTCAACAAGACTATCCTATTAACTAGGACCTCTCCTCTTTTGCATCTTTAGAGTGAAATGATTTAAAAACTTTACCAACATGCACAACTATGGCATGGTCTTTGGTTCTCTAATCTATCCTTCATTGTCTTTGGGAACATTCAAATGCACTTTTCCCTTCCTCTCTATAGTGAAAACATTTTCCATGAAAGCCTCCATTTCCGTATCCTTTTCCTCTTCCTTTCCCTCTCTGGTCTGTATTCTTTTGTTCAAGGAAATGATTGGAATTATTTCCCCTTTGGTTCTAACTACTACTACTTGCATTATCCTTGTTCTTTTAATCATCATTTTGACCTCAGTAAGACTGTTTGCCAGATCTTTTAGAATGCAACCGCTTCCACTATTCTTGAACTATTGGACTTTTTACTTAGCTTATACTAAGCTCTTAGGGAAAATAGGTATAACTCCTCAATACTAGTCATTTAAACCAGACTCAACTCCTCCTAAATGTTTGGCCTTAACCCATTAATATAATGGGCAAAATTCTCTTTATCAGCTTCCACGTGGCTTGTTCTAATGAGAACTTGGTTGAAATATTTAGTATAATCTTGAAAAATCTTTCTATTTGCTTCAATCCTTGCATTATTTTTAGTAGATCAGCTCATAATCCACAATAATGAATCATCAATTCATTTTAGTTATATTTTGATCCCATCTAGTGATTTTTTCCTTCCCTCTTTTATTTCACTTTACTTGGTTCTCTTGTCACCAAATCTTTGTGTAACCCTCTAGTTTGGCCTTTACAAATTTGACCCTATCCAAATCTTCAATATCTTCATATTCAAAGTATTCCTCCAATTCATTGATCCAATCAATCAATTCTTCTAGGTTAAGATTTCCCAAAAATGTGAGAACATAAAACTTAGATCCTTTTTTAATCTTGGAAATAGCCAAATAAAAAGCCTCTCCTCCTTTGGGTTCAAAAGTTCATCTACTACTTGATCAACATTTCCTTCTTCTTCTCTTTCATCCTCATATTCATCATTTCCTACTGCAAGATTTATTCCTCTACACATTTTTTCTTGCAACCCTTTCATTTGCCTCTAGAGGGCTCTAAAACCCTAAGGTGTAACACCTATGACTCTGCTACCATGCACTCTTTGTGGAGGCATCTTTGCACTTCTGTTGAAACCCTAATGCAAACTTCCTCATAGTCCCTGATCCATCTACACACAATCAAAACCATAGTCCTAGTGCAACTACCTTATAGTTGGCGTTATGTTTAGAGATTGAGGAAGTGTTACTCTAATAACACTTGATGAAGGGTGTTTCCCTTAATACCACAAACACATAACATAAATAAAATATATATCAACAAATTTTGAGAACAAAATATGGGCTTCTTATTATCATTATAAATGTAGAATTACAAAAGTTTGAAATGCAATATGCAAACAAACATGGGGACCTTACAAAAATTTGCAACATAGAGCTCTGAACTATCACCAAAATAAATCCTAGACAATGTATGACTATTCCTTAAATAGGCATTTTTACACTTCTCGAGAAGTTTCTAAACGTCAAACCCTAACCATTGAGATTGACTAACTCTAAACTTACATATAGAGTCAACTCAAAAGACTTTTGATAGTTATTTTTGAAATTTTGGTTGGCCCAACTTTAGAACACCATGACTTTTGAATCGTTTCTCTGATTGGCTATTATAGTCACTTTTTGGAATCCTAAGCTTCTACTTAATAGTGACCTACCAGGACAAGCTCTATTTGACCCCATTTTAGATCCCATTTGGGGCATCTAAGGTCTTAAATGGTGAGCCTAAAGTTTTTATACCAAAATTACACACCAAAAATTCACAATAAATCCATGAATACTCATGATATGATATTGAGTGTCAATTGCTAGGTTGATATATCAAAAATGAACATCCACCTTTGAAATTAGGACATTCTAAGCTCATATGACTAACTTACTAAGTAGCAAGCCTCCACAAACAACAACTCTATGCCGAGACAACCCTTATTAAAGAAAAGAAAATACTTTTTGGTTATGAAAGATTGCTCTTACACCTAGGATGCTCTTGCATAAGTTTGTGTTTGTAGGGTTGTTGGCTTTTGCAATTGTTTTTCTAGCTAGCTTGTATAGTCTACTCTCTTCCTCCTATTTGTTTAGCTAGTTTTTAATTTTTTGTTTTTTAGTTCTTCTTTTGTAATGTGTCTTAGCTTGTGAACCTTGTTTCTCCATCCTATGGACCCGATGTTACTTCTATAAGGGTTCAATACCTATTCTACTTAATAATAACTACTCCTACAATGACTTTATATGTATAGACAAATAATTCAAAAAAAATAAAAAATTAATAACATGAACAAATGAGAAATGAAAAGAATTACACTTGTAGAATATATTGAATATATTTAAGTTGAATGAAAAGAATTAAACTTGTAGAATGACAAATCAATCTATGTCGAATATATCTAACTTAAGCCAAAATTTTTGAAATATATTTGTAAAGATAAAAAATGGATGAAAGCTATGAAAGAAGAGTTGTATCAAATTAAGAAGAATCATAATTGAAAACTTTTTCCAACATCAACAATCAGAAAAAGAATTTTAGAAATGGGTGTTCTCGAGTAAATTGGACAATGATGGTAATATTGTAGAGAACAAAGAAACATTTTTTAACAAGGGGTACACACAAGTAGTAGGAATTGATTTTGAGAAGTCTTATTCTTGTGTGACAAGAATAGAATCTATAAGAATACTATTTGATTTGTAATATGAGGAATTCTACACATGTAAGATGGACGTTAAATCTACATTCCTAAATTGAGAACTAAAAGAGGAAGTCTACATAGAAGAACAAGAAGGCTTTAAGCTATCAATCTATCCAAAGATTGTTTCCAAATTGAAAAAGGCACTATATGGACTAAAACAAGGTCTCAAAGAAGCAAGACTACTAATAGTCTCTACTTCAAAATTGAATCAAATAATATTCTAATTATAATAGCTTATACTATTAACACATACTTTAAACATAATCATTGTATATTTAAAAATATATTTACATGTAAATTACAAATATATGAATATATTATATTCTTTAATAATTATACATAAATAAAATGATAAACAGATAAATATATCGATAATTAAATAAAGCATGTTCAAAAAATACATCTCTTAATGAACATCTTCTACCAATGTCCACTCTAAACCATTTTAAACTAAGAATGTATTTACTCGTAATTTTACTATAAATGGCATTTAAATATACAAAACAACATAAACGCTACACATTGAAATTCAATGAATGTTCTAATTATGAATCCAAACCATTTATAACTAAGAATACTCCCACTTTACTTTTGATTTTACTATAAATGTTTAACTTTACAATCAACATGGACACTAAACATTGGAATTCCATGAATATTCCAATTATAATTGTAAAATGAGCGAGTTTGAGACAAAGTTCATATTGTACTTGATTACATATAAAATTACAGCTGTTATCAAATTGTTTGTCTGCAATTATAATATCAAGACATCCCCCGTGGACTAGAACGTCACTCATAAACCGCAAAAATTTCCAAAGAAATCAAAACCACAATTCAAGACCATGTGTTTATCGTTTCTTCTAAAGATCAAACCTTTATTTTTTTGTCATGGAAACAAATCATTAACGTCGACGCTCTGATAACTAAGGTGATAAACTTGAGAGATTCTTGCTTTTGGAAAATGATTAATAATACTAGTATGATTCAAAACATTGATCTGGTTTTCAATGATGGAATGTGCAGAGTCAAGAGTATAATAAAGTTTTTAAACAAATATAAACGAAAATTGGACAATTCAATCACATCACTCACTAAACAGTTAACGCACCTAATTCTAGCCAGACACCCAAATTTAGTTGGTTTCCAAAGAAAATCTCCAAGTTGGTGCTAAATAGATAAAGATCCAAGATAGCTACTTTCAGAGTTTACAACATGAGTAAGGGAAAATAGGTGGTAAGAAGAGGTTTGACATAAAGTGTCATAATTGCTTTCGAAAATGGAGGTTTTTGAAGGATAGATATTGAGATTTGGAAACTCAAGGGCGTGGCATTTGGATCATGCATGATGACCCCGCTTCGACCTCCACTATGTAGTTGCGTTGGAATTCAACATGTAAATGGAGAGTGCACATCGGATCTAATATGATAGCAAAAGTCATTTAGATGGATGGGTAGTCTAACATTCTTAAATATCACACATTAAGGAGAAAATTAAGTTTGGAAAAATAAGTAACTTTGACTATTTAACACTTTTAGTTTTGGAATGAAACTTATTATGTGATGTTTAAGCCGTCGGATCTAATTTGCTAACATGTCTATAAGTGGATTCCGTTCTCTGTGTATATGAGAAATATGGTAAGATTGGAATTTATAAAGGATTCTCAACATTGTAGCAATAGATAATGGTTTTTCTAGATATGGCATGATCTAATTCTAAGAGCTTCTATTTCCACCAAAGAATCTCCTTCTATATGAATGCGCTGAATCTTGGAAATGGAGATTGTACACCAAAGAGCATTGCTTACACCTCTACAGTGTTATCAAATTCATGTGATATAGGTTTTGTACCTATGTAAATGAGACTACCAAAAGAATCTCATAATACAAAAAGGTAGGGTATGTGCAGGATTATGGTGCGCCAAAAGGTGGCGATCTGAAAATTTTATAGTTCTAAAATATTTCAAACCATTTCAAAATCTATTCCAACTTTTTTCCCACCACCCTCATACTAAATGAAAACAATTAATATCTTTATAAGGTTTACTATATCTTTTGACACCAAACCTATATGGTCAACTTTTAAAACATCCTAAAAATGTGCTTTTGGCCTGTTTTTATGTGATTTTTACTTCAAACATGTAGCTGACAACTTTTTTTTCACCAAAATTTGATGAAATAAAAATAGTTTTTTAAGAATGTTATTATCTTTCCGTAAATGTAAGGTTTGTCAAATTATGAGTTTAGTAAGTAATTATTAGTTATTTTCTAATGGAGTTACATATAAAGTGTTGACTGACACTACTTGAAAAACAACTATAACTTTCAAATGGTACAATATTTTTTAAATCTAAAAGATGCATCACATTCTATGTTTCTTCTACTATAAGGGAAAAAAAATGAAAATTTGAATTTTGCAGATTTTTGAATTAGTTAAGGTGGTCAAACACGAGATTTTTTTAATTCCAAAAATACTAAAGTCAAAAATTAAATATTAATTATTTATTTAGAATAAAAATATGTGTCACATCTAGGCATGAGTCTACTACTTATATCTAAAATATTATTAAAAAATATTATCATTTGATTTTGATTAAGGTGGTCAAACATACGTCTACTTGTTTTTGTTTTGAAATTTTTGTAATATTGCATTAAAATAAAAAATTTTGACCAATCAGTTTTTATTCTTTTGAGATAAGTCCTAGTAGTTTAGAAACTAGATTCAATTTGCTAGAGATTCTTTTATCTCAACTTTTTAAAATAAAGTTAATAACAAGTAGAAAATTGCACATCAAGTTGACATAACCTTAATTTTCTGATTTTCTATTGCCACTTAAGAGAATAGCCTGGCTTACCATGATCCTGCACATACCTGGTAGAACTATGCATACTTTAAATTTGTTCATAATATATAAATCATTATTTTATTGTTTGTACATTTCTATTTTTTGATCATTTGACAACACACTATGAATATTTAGAATATAAATATTCTTTTTGTTTTCAATTAGCAAAGAAAAGGTGTATTGCATTCTTCTAAAAAATTATTTACAGTATATACAATGAATGCAAACACATTGATATATATTTTTAAAACATAAGTAGAGACAAAGGTGCATGCAATTCGTTGGATGCATCTTAGAATGTTCAATTGCAACATAGCAGTGGAATGATATAATTTTGCTAGAGTAACAAAAAAAAATTGTAATTATTATTATATCTAATCCTTAGAATAGAAATAAGGAGATTTTATTTGGTATTCCTCATCTCTTTTGAATATGAAATATATCTATTCAATTCTTTCTTCTTGTTAAGAGTTTTAAATTTTGATTGTGGTTGATTCTTCTCTAGGTTATCCAACCATACTTGTTGATTGTAAAAGTCACAATTTTAGCAATTACATGCATTTATATGTATATGGCATTCAAAACATATCCATAAAATTACCACCATGTTAGGTTTCTACTTTATGGTCTTGATGCATCAACTTTCGCGAGTCATAACTTTTGACTCAAATATGGGTTTTGGCTTAAATTTTATAGGTAGTCGCATGAGCTCATCTTAATAGGTGGTTGTTTAGACATTTTTCTATATGTCTAAAAATTTTTCTTGACCTCTAAAATTGGCTTTTTATGTATTTTTCCAATTTTTTAAAAAGATATTTTTGTAATAAATTCAAAATCATATTTTTTATTTTGTTGATTAGTTGGCAATTCATCTTTCCTTAGTTGGGGAATTTTCTTGGTAAAAATTGAGATTTATAGGATGGGTTTTGGAAATTACCAAAAATGGAAGAATTTGATTTTCCCAAAAATCTGTCAAATATGGTAATTTTCAAAATTGTAATAAGGAGTTATGTTCTTTCATTGTGAGGTAGAGTAGAGGTTGAAGAATTGAATGAAGAATCTGACATTTGGAAAATTTGTGTTATTGTTTTCTGAGTTATAAGGGGTTTGAGCTACATCATCTGGTATAATAGTGGGAAGATGGTTGGGAGAGGAAGAGGACAAGGAAGAGGAGGTGTCACTCTAATGCAAAGATTTGTGTTGGATATGTAGAGGTAGATTGAACAGTTGAATGAGAAAATGGATAATCAAGGAATATCAGTAGCACAAGGATATGATGAATCAAATGAAGAGGAAAATTAAAGAGGCACTAATCAAAATTAAGAAAATGAAGAAGAACACTTGGAAGAGTTGAGATATGAAGATAGAGTGCTTTGGGCTTTAGAAGGTAAAAAGAAGGGATCAAGATTGAAGTTTCAGACTATGTTGGTAATCTTAAGCCAAAAGAATTAATAAACTAGCTAAATGAGATTGGTAATTTTTTTCAATGGAAGTCTATGGCCAAGGAAAAGAAGATGAAATTTTCATGCACAAAATTAAAAGGACATGTGATGATATGGTGAGATCACCTCCAAAAGGAATAAACTAGAAAACAAAAGGAAAATATCAAAATGTGGAGCAAGATGGAGAAAAAGCTTTAGGAAAAATTGTTACCCTTGGATTACTCACAAACCCTATTTCATCAGTTCCAAAATTCAAAGCAATTTTTTTCTTTTGTAAAAGAGTACACAAATGAGTTCTATAAGTTATCCATGACAATAGAGCATCAAGTAAATGATGAGTGGGCGGTTGCTAGATACATGAATAACCTTAAATTCTCTATCCAAGATGAACTAAGCATTTATCATGTTAACAATATGGAGAAAGCCTACCAATTAGCTCTAAAGGCTGAAAAAAATAGAATCAGTAGTGCAATCAAAGGAATAGAGGAGAAAAAAGGGGCCCCTCATCACTTTTTCAAGGAGGTTCTAATTATGATTGAGGAGAATCCTACCAAGGATTCAAAATAAATATAGATTCCAGACAAGATCCTACAAAACAAAAAAGAGAAAGGGGATTTCAGCAAGGACAAGATTATGGTAGTAGAAGAGGATGGGAAAACCAATGGAGGCCCTTTACCTATTTTAGATGTGGAGAAGAATGACATAGAGTCTTTGAATGCTCAAATTATAACATGCAAGACATAAATCAAGGAAGATAGCCTAGAATGACTCTGGTATAGCCAGAAAAGGAGGAGAAAGAAGTTTCACTAGATGTGGGAGAAAACCTCATAATGAGGAGATCAATGATCATTCCAGATAAAGATGAAGCCGCTACAAATAACTCTGACGACTCGTGGCTCCAAACCAACATTTTCAGAACTAGATGCACTTCTAGTGGAAAGTTATGCAAAGTTATTATTGATTGGGGTAGTTGTGAGAATATGGTATCTAGAAAAATGGTAGAGAAATTAAATTTGCAATTGGACAGGAATCCTCATCCTTATCATGTTTGTTATGCCCAAAATTTGAACAAGACACACGCATCCACACACACACACACATGATATTCAATTTTAATTCTTGAAAACAATTTTAGAGACCATATCAAATTATTAACAGCTTATTTTGCTACAATTTTTCAAATCCTTTTCCTCATTTTCAAGAAATATTTGAACTAAAATATATTCACAATATTGAAAAGTCCTTTCAAATATTATAATCATAATTGGATCCTTACAACAATTCAAAAATTACATGAAGATCTACTTTTGATCTTTTACAATACATAACTTTTACAAATTTTCATAATAAATCATCTTCAAATCTCCAATAATAATTGAAAATCTTCCAAGCTTTTCATCAACACATATCAATTTAGTAAAACCTATACAAAACAACCGTGAAAACCATGGAGAGCTCACCTCCTAGCCTAGGTATTTAAGAGACCATCCACTGAGCTTGGAGAACCAAGACCAATTGGGTAACAATCAAGAACAAACACATAAATCAATAATACATGATACAACATGTAACACCCTTTTTGAGCTTACATAGTAGGTTACTAGAGCAACCAATAGAGTGGATGAAGGTGTGCCTAAAAACCCCTAGGAAAAGCCAAATACAAAAAACCAAATCTACCTTCACAAGGCATAAAAAATAAATACCAAGTCTCACAAAATTTCTCCCTTTATCACCCCATAAATGCATAACAATTTACTAGCACATGTAGCCCATGCTACATGCTTGTCCCTCTTCCTTCTAGGGAAGAGACTCTGCACTCAGGGGATAGGCCAACTAACCCCTTTAGGTCACTTGAAGTCCACTTCTTCCCTCCCAAGGGTGAGTAATGTCCTTCCACACCCATAATATTATACTCTCAAAATAAAAATAAAAATAAGGAAATAGAAATTCATCCACACCCAACAATATAACAAGGAAAATGAACAATAAAAATATGCATCTATAGAAAAATTTATACATCTTTTATTGAAAAGAACACCACAACACATAGTTTCCAAAAAATGGAAAAAGCTCCAAAATTTCTCCAAGCAATGGTAAATGAATTGATTTGAGAAGCTGTCTATCCTTCCTTAATCCAATGTCTAAAATTGAAAATCTCTAAAACTAGAGATTAGGTGAATCCCCCAACTCTCTTTTCTAATTTTGCTCTAAAAGAAAAAGACTCATAAATTTTCACCATAATGAAATATAACAAACACTTTAACTCAACCTAAGTTTCCATATTTGGTTGGAAATAGAAACTCACTGAAGATAAGGTGGGAGTTTGGGTAATTCTTCTTCCATTTTTGCAATACCTGAAAAATGGGATTTTAGAAGTGTTAGAAAAAAATTTTTAACTTGAGTAAAGTCAAAATTGAAGCCCTAACATATAGTACTGACATGTAGGTAACTTAATTTCACTAAAAGAACACCCTAAGACTCAAGTAAAACTTAAGAGTTATTTCTTTTTAAAAATGATTAATAACACGAGTGTGACTCAAAACATTGATTTAGTTTTCAATGATGGAATGTGCAAATTTAAGAATGTAATAAACTTTTTAAACAAATATAAAATAAATTTGGACAATTCAATCACATCACTCACTAAACATTTAACACACCTTTTTAGAAGCCAAGAAAATTCTAACCAGACACCCAAATTTAGTTGGTTTCTAAATAAAATCTCCGAGTTTTTGTTAAATAGGTAAAGATCCAAGATAGCCACTTTTAGAGTTTAGAACATGGGGAAGGGAAAATAGGAGGTAAGAAGAGGTGGGCATTATAGATAATATGTGAATCCAAAGTTAAAAGCAAGTGGCAAATGACATGTAAAATAGATATGGAAATGATGGGTACAGGAATGCTTGAAAAGGAAAATGGAGCAAGGAAAAGCATGAAGATAGAGTGTGATGTCCCCTGTTTTAGACTAGGTTTTACTAAGAGTTAAACAATAATATTCTATTCATTTAATATATTTATATAGATAAATATATGATATAAAATCATCTAATACATTTTATGATATATTTAAATATAATGATAATATATTATCATTTACTAATGATAATATAATTCTACTAATATAGTAATATTAGAATATACATCTACCAATATAAGAATCTTATGATATATGTAATAATTATAATAAATAAGGATGGTACTAAATAAATGGTGATAACATTATTATGTTATCGAAATAGCTTATATTACCCATAATCCTAAGGCTACACTACAAATATAGAAATTTAATAATTAATAAATGTTATACATAGCATATATATTAATATATATTGTTAAATATTTTTTAATTAATAACTATTAAAACCCTAACCATAACAGCTAGTTAATTATTTGAAGGGATATAACCATTCACGACTATTCACTAGTAATAATATATATAAATAGAAGAACATATGATAGGGGAAGATATATTAGATATGAATTATCATGAAGACTAGGAGGATTAAAAGAAATAGATCCAACAATCATTTGAGGTTATATATGGCACACACAGGTTGTAGAACATGACTAGAATTCTTTGGATGGTAGCATATATATAAATCAATAAGATGCCTTGAGAATCGACAGCTACCATTGAATATGATTGGAATGGATACGAAATCAGATAGAAATTATCAAAACCATCCTAAAGAAAATATGGCAAAGAATTTATTTAAAAGGGAAGTCGTAGATAAGTAATGGACTCCCAATTTGGGTTCATTACATAGAGGTTTGACATAAAGGGTCATAATTGCTTTCAAAAATGGAGGTTTTTGAAAGACAAGCATTGGGATCTGGAAACTCAAGAGCATGGTATTTGGATCACGGATGATGACCCCACTTTGACCTCCACTATATTGTTGCATTGGAATCCAACATGTGAATGCAGAGTGCACATGGGATCTAATAGGATAGTTAAAGTAGTTTAGCCTTTAGAATTTGCATTATGGATGGGTAGTCTAACATCCTTAAACATCATACATTAAGGAGAAAATTAAGTTTGGAAAATTATGTCAACTTTGACTATTTAATACTTTTAGTCTAAAAATAAAACTTAGTGTGTGATGTTTAAGCATCTGATCTAAAAGTTGGGAGAATTTATATTGCAAACTTAAATGGATAATCTCACATACATAATTTGCTAACATGTCTGCAAGTGAATTCCCTTCTTTGTATGTATGGGAAATATGGTAGGATTGAAATTTAGGAAGGATTCCCAACATTGTAACAATAGATAATGGTTTTTTCAATTATGACATGATCTACTTTTAAGAGCTTTTATAACCACCAAAGAGTCTCCTTCTATATAAATGTGCTGAATTTCTAGGGAAATGGCATATTGTAGGCCAAAGAGCATTGCTTACACCTCTATAGAGTTATTAGATCCATGTAATATAGCTTTTGTACCTATGTAAATGAGACTACTAAAAGAATCTCATAATACAAAAAGGTATAACTATGTGTACTTTTATTTTTTTCATAATATATAAATCATTATTTTATTGTTTGTATGTAGTATGTATATTTAGACTATAATTATTCTTCTTCTTTTTTTCAAGTAGCAAAGAAAAGGTGTATAGCATTCTTCAAAGAAAAACATTTCTAGTATATACAATGAATGAGAACACATTGATATATATTTTTAAAAAATTAGTAGAGATAAAGGTGCATACAATTTGTTCAATGCATATTAGAATTTTCAATTGCAATACAACAACGGAATGATATAATTTTGACAAAGCAACAAAAAAAATTGTAATTATTATCATAGCTCATCCTTATTAAGGAAAGAAGGAGATTTTACTTGTATTCCTCATTTCTTTTGAATATGAAATATACCTATTTATTTCTCTTTTCTTTTTAAAAGAGTTTGAAAGAATGATGTTTGTTAGTTTTGAATTTACTTTTAAATTTTGATTGTGGCTGATTCTTCTCTAGGTTATTAAACCATACATGTTAATTATTAAAGTCACAATTTCAGCAATTACATGTATTGATATCAAAAAATGGCAATTGAAACATATTTATGAAAATACTACCATGTTAGGGTTCTACTTTGTGGTCTTTTCTACAATAAGTATATGACTCTAAAGCTTTGCATTTTAGTTTTATATTATTGTGATAATTATGGATTATAAATAGACCTATTACATGGGGGTCAAAGTTTTAGAGTGGAGGACCTAGTAATGAATTAGAAGTCCCTTTTTTTGTTATATTGTTCATGAATGGTTCAATGGCTTTTTATAGTTAGATCAAGGTTATGAGCCACTAACACATCATCAATATTTCAATGAGGATATTTGAGAATTATCCATATTTAGACTATACATGGAGTTACCATGAATGGTTCAATGACTTCGAAGTGGAGAACCTTACTAGAAAATGAATCATCTCAAATTTGAATCATATTGATTCATGAGATAATTTCATGGAGAATAGTAAACTGAAATAAGAATTTTTCTTATAAAAAATTAGAAACCTAAATGTTCTAGAAAAGTTATCATTGTGAATATAACTTTAAAGTCTCATTACTAAGTTTCATATTATAAATTTATATGGTATATGATAATATATATGTTAAGAAAGTTTTTCTTCTCATAGTATCAAAAACATTGAAATATTTATCTGACGTACATAATGTTTTAATCATAGATTATTATTTTATTATTTATATGTTTTCCTTAATAAAATACTTGAAAGATATACATAATTGAATTGTAAATATTTTATTTGTATACGTTTATATATTAAATGGAGAGATGCATTTTATTGATTTTCATATTAACATGTTAGAATATACACTAGATGAAAATAGAAGACATTAAATATATACTTATAAAGACAAATAGAAAACAATCTATACAATTCTTACATGTGTTTAATAGTGTCTAAATGCGTAACTTAATATAATAATAAAATATTCTTTGTTTATTGAGTTTAATTAGAAGAAATTGAGATTACATGCATAACCAATTTTTGATATTCTAATTTTAAATTATTTATTTAAATGTGAAATATTCTTATTTAATTTCTTCTTCTTGTTAAAAGGATTGAAAGAGCTTCCAAGTGTGTTTTGCATTGTAGATTTGTAGTAATTAATTTTCTCTTTTTGTTAAACATTATTTTGTGTTCTTAATTGATAATTACTCTAAGATAAGATGATGTGAGTTATTATATTTAGATAAATACTTGAAGAAATAAAAATATATAGATATTAATGACTGTGGTTGATAATGAAGTAGATAAAAGAATTAAATATTTGAAGATGATAGGAGAAAAATTTACTTTAGATCACATTAACATTTTTCATGAGAACCAAAGTGTTAGGTGTTATTTTTCTACTTTAGAATACTACAACAAAATTACACAAAAAGAAACAAAGGAAAAAAAGTTCAGCAAGCATGAAGAACTAAGACTAAAGAAATGATTCTAGAAAAAATGTATTGGAGAGAAGTAATACATATAATAGTTTACACATTAAGTGGAGTTTTTATTAGGAAGACTCTACAAAATTCATCAAATGAGGTATGGTATCACAAAAGTTTATGCTAAAGAAGATGAAGACATATTTAGAAGAGTAATCTATAAAGAGTGATGCATATTAGTATCATAAAAAATGGTTGAGTAGTAAAGGACAATAAAAAGAATGATAAGGAGGTTGTCTTGATAACTACTCCTAAGACATGTAGAAATGTATAGAGAAACTATACAAAAATATATATAATTGAAGACATGACAAAAAGCATAATAATAAGAAGTAAACCAACAAAAAAAAGTCAATCTATGCTTTATTGTTGAAGTTGAACTGAAAGCTATGAAAGGTGTTTACATTGAAATAAATTGGTTGAAAGATATAAACAACGAGCTAGATCATAATTGAGAAATATCACACTTGAGAAATAGACAAAAATAGAATTGGAAAAAAAATGGTTATTTTAGAGAAAATTGGATTAAGATGGTAATGTACAGAGAAAGACTTGTTTGCAAGGGATACATGAAAGTGGAAATGCTTGACATTGAGAATGTTTAAATAACTAAGATCGTTTCTGCAAATGTATTTTCATTGCCATTGTAATTGATGATTTCCAAATCTAAATTTGGATCTTATATAAATAGGAGAGGAGGAGACATGTCTCTAAAGTTAATCACCATTTAGTTTATAAATAACTATATGTATAACTCACTTTTAACATATATATAATATTAATATATTAACCATATATGTAATATAATATTATTACATTATATTATTATATAATAATATATAATGCATAATACATATGATATTACATATATCATATATATATATATACATATATATACATACATACATACATACATATATATGTATGTATGTATGTATATATATATATATATATATATATATATATATATATATATATATATATATATATATATATGTATGTATCTATATACATACATACATACATATATATATATATATGTGTGTGTGTGTGTAGATATATATGTATATATATATGTGTGTGTGTATATATGTATATATATATATATATATGTATATATATACACACATATATATATATATACATATATACATATATACATATATATGTATATATATGTGTGTGTATATATATACATACATATATATATATATACATATATATATATATACATACATATATATACATATATATATATATATATATACATACATACATATGTATATATAATATATATAAAATATATTACATTATATATACAAGATACTTATCTTGAGGACTATTTATCATGAATGAGGTGGCTTTAATAAACTCAACCCAACAAAGGCTACAACAAAGTCATGTCTCGTAGCTTATGTAAGTCATAGACATACATACATACAGTCATACATATATATTATGATCTCCGATGATATATAACACAATCAGTCGATGTTCTCTCAACCGATAATGTCGTTGGTTTAATCCAAATAATATGTATGTATGTATGTATGTATGTGTAAGTAACTATAATGAACATTTATTTAGAAACATAAAAATAGATTAGTATATTTGATAGGCATCATTTACTTCTACTAATGCTAAAACATTAATAGTCCCTCTTTAGCAAGGGAGGAGTAATACACCATTTGGATTTTAGTATAGAATACCTAATCGCTTTATCTAATCTTCACACAATGAAATAGTTATAGATTAGATAAGAAAAATCACCAAGTTATGAACACTATCATAATATACATTATAATCTCTAATTGTTTTAAACAATATCTAGAGTAACCATAATGGAAATGTTATCAATGATCTCTAAGTGCCCAAAGCAATGTCTAGAGATGTCCATAGTAATAACATAAAAATTGTTATTCATGATCTCTAATTTCCCAAAGCAATGTCTAGAGATGTCCATGATAATAACATGAATTTTTTATCTGTGTTCTCTAATTTCCCGAAGCAATGTCTAGAGATGTCCATGATAACAGGCCTATTATTAGCAAGATCATCACCTTACAAACAATTACCTTCTATTTGTTTGTTATCACGGTGTTTGGAAAAATTTGGCTCAAAGAACCATGATAATAGGTCTACCATTTACAAGATTGTCATCTTATATTGGTTACCTTCTGTTTATATATGTCAATGAAAAAATGTCACCTTTCATTACATATCATATGTGAAATAGTAACTACCATGAACCTAGTCATACGTTGGTACAAAAAAAAATATTTTCACCTTATATTTCCCTCTCGTAGAGGAGAACACATTATAGAGAATTTCTCTTTAGAACTTCTCCTCATAGAGAAGATATCATCCACAAAGGATTGTATCTCAAAAAAATTTCCCTCTAAACATCGATCCTGGGAAGTTAGGTCCTCTTGTTACTTTCTCAAAAAATACCCAAGGATGCTTGTCAAACTCATCACTCCCTCATGATATATGTAGGAGTAGGTCCATCAACATCATACAATCACCCACATGTATTTCTATACTCCCTCTGAGTATCAATCTTCTAAGCTCCAACATTGCCTTTGAAGAAATGTCATTCTCCCTCTTAATGTAGAAGAATCTCGTGATCTTAATCATCAAAAATGTTTTCTTCAAGAGCCTCACTTTATCCATCTTAATCATCAAGGTATTTGGAACTACTATCATTAGATTTAGTCTGCACAATGTTTGGTAGCATATATGAAGTACTAACCTTCTTGTCAAGTACTTATCTTCCCATGAGGCTCATGGAATATCTCCTTTTCTAACGATGGTTCAAGTGGGAATGAAAAATTGCCTATTATTCCCCTCCACATTATAAAGTCACCACTCTTATATCATTGAACACTTTCACATCACATCAATTTTGGTGACTTCTTTCTAAGATCCAACTTGCACTTTCATATCATGTACACAAGGAGTAGGTCCATTAAGATCAAATAGTTGAATGAATTATAGTCCTCTTTACTATTACAATTTATTGATCATTGAAGACTCTATTACAACATAATTTACTCCCTCTGAATCAATATGATCGAGATCACTAAAGATTTACTGAATCATATCATCTCTCTACTTCCTCTCTTTCAAAGTTTCTTGAAATAACATTCTTGAAGGAAAAGATCAAGGCACGTAGTATACATAAGAATTTTAACATTAGTTAGGATTCCTACAACATAACTATATTTCTCATTAATAATATCACAATTCACTATATAAATAATCTACAATTGTGAGAAAATAATTTTACAATTATAAGATGAAAATTCATAATGATCTAATTATGTATATAACATAATAATCTTTATATAATTTTCAATATAATATAGGTCAAATAAATATTTAAATACACACACACACACACACACACACACACACACACACACATATATATATATTGATCTATGTTTTCAATATATTATTTCCTCATTTTAGTATTAAACATATTCTTTGACTATTTCTCAATTAATATTCACTTAAGTGAAAATTCACAATGAAATAGATAAATAATTACCTCCTCTTTACCATGAGTTATCTACTCGAATTGGCTGATCCATCACCTTTGATAAGTCATGATCTACATTTCGGTCCTTATTTAATCCCTTTACTTGTTTCTTCTTACTATCAATATCTTATTTTATTGAACCATTCTAATGGTCTTGCAAACTTCTCACCACATTACATTGGTCTTTTCCATTTGTGGGATTTTTCAAAATCCACATCTGAAGTTAATCATGTGTCCTCTGACAATAGTTTTTATCCCATTTATTTTCTTCACATGATTCTTGAAATGGAAATATATCTCTCATTATTATTAATTCCTTATTTCTCTCTTCAATCAATCTATGGATATTTTGGTGTATATTTATACACTCTACAATGACAAGGACTACATTAAGTCATATGTTAAGGATTGATATTTTTTATATTTAAATGTTTATGTTTTATCCCTTTCATTTTTGATTGGACTCCTAGCCTAATATATCTATCTATACCATTCAATCATGATAAGTGTCTTGAATTCCTTTAGTCCACATAAGCCTTTTAATGGAGACATCAATGTGTTTCCCATTTTTCTTATATTATATTTTAAAATATTATGTGCAAGATCTCCATAAGATCTATTTGTTGATACCCTTAAATGTATCATTTGGTGTCCCTTGTATATTTGAACTGTTAATGTTTAATCAATCTTTAGAAGTACATATTTAGGAAATAATTCTCATTATGAAGGTAAACCCCACCTCCTCTATTTTGACTCTTTACAAGTGTATATATCTCTCCCTTCAATGCTTCTCTAAACATAGTAGATTCCTTATATATATTCCATATCCATATTTTCAAATCTTTCTTTATTCACTATTCTATTCTACAGACCTTACCTTTTCTTTGTAAATAATATAACCTTTATTTATATCATCTTTGATGGAGAATGTGACTTTTTAAATAGAAGAGTCATCTCTTTTTGAACTTCAACTACACATTTTCATTTAATTTATCATATATTCTAACCAAATCTTATTTTAATGTTAACAAATAATATGTCTTTTGACTCTCTTCAATCTGCTGGCTGTGTTTCCTTTCAAATATATTTCCTTTATCAAATATAATTTCTTAACCAATCATTTATCTCTAGATCTTTTTTAAAAAAATTATTTGTTTATTCT
Source organism: Cupressus sempervirens (assembly GCA_028749045.1). Taxonomy (NCBI): domain Eukaryota; kingdom Viridiplantae; phylum Streptophyta; class Pinopsida; order Cupressales; family Cupressaceae; genus Cupressus; species Cupressus sempervirens. The sequence goes on along the minus strand of CM053783.1, from coordinate 435,977,857 downwards.
ATTCATTAAATCTTAATTGCTGAAAATATTGGTTGTTTTTGTCACTGAAGCCTTTCTCCCATATGCTAATGTGATTGAACTCTATTTCCATTGGTTGGTCCCATCATTGAATATCTTGTTGTGTTCATCTTAAAGATAACCGGGCTCATCTATGGCATTGTTTTGCTTGTACATTATTATGAGTTCAATACTTGTCATTGATATCCATCAAATGCATGTGGACTGCTCTTCAAAATTGATGACACTCGAACTTGAAAACTTGAGTTGGAAGGGAATTCGCTCTGCTAGGGTTTTCTTGCTTCATGCAAACTTTCAATTTTTTGTGTATGGCCCTTCGCTTGCACTCCCCTTCTGTCGGCACTTGTCATACCGCATTTATTGCAAGAGCTTTAGGTTAGGATATAATGGCTCTGGCCAATAGTGAACCAGTTGTTTTTGGTATTCATGTTGCTGTTTTGAACTGACATGGCACCGCCACCGAACAAATGCCCGCGCAAGTTTGTCCCGAAGGTCTTCCACGAGGTAATCCTGATATTGTCCTTCCTTTGGAAGAATTGCTGCATGTGATTGGTTAGAACAACATACCTTGATAGGGTATTTTGTTGGTAGGTCTCCCCCTGAAGCTATGCTCAGAGAATGGGTCAACAAAAGCTGGACTCCTCATGGAGTCTGCCTTGACGCTGTGCAAAACCTTACCAAAGGTTTTTTTTATTTCACTTTGCTAACCCGTCGCAAGCTGACGTAGTTTTTACCAACGACCCTTGGTCTGTGCATTCCTCTCTGCTTGTTTTTTAGAAATGGTCCCGAGACTTCTCTGTCTCAGATGATAAAAAGCTTAGGGTTCCTGTTTGGGTCGAATTCTCAGGTCTACCCTTGCCCTGCTGGCTTTTTATTGAGTCTATTGCCCAAGCCCTTGGAAAAGTTGTTACCAAGGAGCCAGAGAAAATTTTTAATGCTCACCCTTAGTGGTGTGTTTGCATTGAAGTTGATCTTTCTAAAGATCTCAAGGATTCTGTGGAAATCTAGATTGACACTCAAATCTTCTCACAGAAGGTGCTTTACTTGAACCTACCTAACACCTATTATAGGTGCCAGTCTATGGAACACAAGATCAGGGATTTCCCTTTGGCTACGCCTAGGGTCAAACCCCAGCCTAAAGTGATGCCTATCAAATAGCTCGAAGGAAAAAAAGAAGAATGGGTTACTGTTGGGCACAAGGGCAAGCTTGCCTTGAATCCTTTGGCCCCCAAACCATCTTATGCGGCAGTTACCATGATTCCTCCTGTTTCCACCAAAGTGTCAGCGCCTGCTAGCAAGGAGACGCTAGAGGCTTCCATTACACTTGTTCTAGTTTCATAGGTTTCAAACCCTACTGGTTTGCAGGGGATTAAGGTGGCCGCTAGGGCCTAGTCCTTGGCTGGGGCTCATTCTCCTCTTGCAGTCTCCTTCATAGTACCACCAACAACAAGGTGTTCTCATAGTCCTCTTGGATGTGTGAAGATATTAGGGGTAAAATGACAGGCTGTAAGTTCAGAGGATTTCCCGTCTGACTTCCACCCGGTTTCTACCTTTTTGCAGAATAGTTACTCCTCTCTGGAGGATGAGGATGGTATGGAAGAGTTCTCATGAACTTCCTCTCTTGGAATGTTTGAGGTCTTACAGACCTCCCCAGAAAGTACTATGTCCGGGATACTCGTCATAGACTTGGGAATTTAGATTTTCTTTGCCTACAAGAAGTTAAGATTTTTGGTTTCATGCTTTTTGCTACATGTCGCGTCATTTGGCAAGATAGTGTCATGTTTTCTTCTCAGCATGAAGCTAGCCGAGGTGGTGTAGTTACTCTCCTGTCACCTCGCCTTCATTCTGCTATTATCTCACATGGTTCTGACCCCACTCACCGTATTATTTGGATTTTGCTTTCCATTAAAAATCATTCTTTTGGAGTCATTAATGTTTATGCTTCCAATGATTTTGTGGAAAGGGCACAAATGTGGGTTTGGCTTGCTGACAACTTGCTTCCAGCTACTTGGGTCCTGTGTGGGGACTTCAATATGGTTGAAGTGGCCTCTGAAAAAGATGGCATTCTGCCTTTCCATTAGACAGCTGGGGAAAGAGAAGCCTAGTTTTACATGCGTCATAAATTGGGCCTTTTTTATCCCAATACTAGCCGTCGTCATGATAGTGGGGCCTGGCACACTTGGTCCAATTTTCGAGCCGGTCCTGACTGCATATTGAAATGTCTTGATCATGCTATGATCTCGGCGCAATATCTTTTTTCCTTTTCTGAAGATCGTGATCTACCTGTCATTCCCCTGACAGATGTGACATTGTCAGACCACTATCCCATTTATTTTGGCATTTTTTAGCAAACAGCTATCCCCAAAGTAGCCAAGTCTCAATTCTTCCTCAGCACGTCTATGTTGTTGCATGCTTCCACCATCTCCAACATACAATGTCTCTGGAATTTAGAACCACGTCCACATTCCCATCAAGGTTGGATTCAATGGTGGAATGATGCCATTACTAGAACGGCTCAATTTTTGTGCATCTACGGGCATTAGCTGGCAATTTTTAGAAAACGGTCTTATGAAGCCAACACCCTTGCCCTCAAAAAAGCCTCTGAAGATCTCACCTTCAACCCCTTTGATGTGGATCTTCAAATTCGGCTTCCCAAGCTTCGCCATGAAAAGAAAATTGCTGATAACTATGCTACCCGAGGAGCTCAAATCAAAGCCCATCTCCACTGGTTGGAGGTTGGCAACAAAGCCTTGAAGGAGTTCTTCCAGGCTCTTTGAGCCCATCATACCAATGTTGGGATTAAAAAGATAAAATAGGGAACCGATGTTCTTTCCAATCTGCCTAACATCCTGCAAGCTTTTGTTCTTCACTATGAGAATGTCTTTGCTTCGTAGGGCCATTCAGTTGCTCAGGAGGAGGCTCTTAGAAAGTGTATTACTGTTACTCCAAACCGCCTCGCGGTTGAGCAACACACTTTCTATGAGCAACTTCTTTCCCTCCGTGACCTTAAAGAGGCAGTTTACTCCATGGTGGATGACAAATCCCTTGGGTGTGATGGATTTCCCTGTGAATTTTACAAACATCTTTGGGAGCAAATTGGTCCTGATCTGCACAAAGTCTATCTTGAAGCATTCCATTCTAAAAGCTTAGGAGCGATCATAAATAAAGGCAATATTAAATTCATACCTAAAGCTGGTGATCCTGAGGACATCTGCAACTAGAGGTCCATCACCCTCCTGAATGTGTCTTATAAGATCATTGCTAAGGCGCTCTCTCTCAAAATCTGCCATATGCTTCCTCTTATTGTGTCGACTAAACAAACTGGCTTCATCAAATCCAAGTATATTCTTGACAACATCATTTCTGTCTGGGAAGGTATGAAATGGGCTCATAAGTCCAAGCAACAGGCTATCTTTTTAAAGATAGATTTTGCTAAAGCCTATGATCGCATTGAATGGCCTTTCATTTTGGCTATGCTTCAAGCTTTGGGTTTTGGTCCCAATTTTCTTCAATCCATGGAGATTCTTTGGTGATGCTAATGCTTGCATCACCATCAATAATTTGCAATCTAAAGCTTTTGGACTTTTTCGTTCCATCAAACAAGGTTGTCTGCTAGCTCCAGCGCTTTATGTCCTTGCTACTGAAGGTTTTGGTTATTTACTTGCTCACTTTGTGTCTTCAGGACTGGTCCGTGGCATTTCCTTGCCTGATTCTTCCTCCCAGTTAGTCAATGGGCATTTTGCTAATGATTCTTTTCTTACTCTTCTTGAAGATGAAGAAAACATCAAAAATGCTTTAATTTTTTTGGACACTTTTTTTCAAGCCTCTGGCTCTGCCATTCAATGGCATAAAATGCTCTGCTACCGAAAGTCTTTTTTGCCAGCTCCACCTTGGTTTAGACAATTCCAATGGAAATGGGTTACTCATGGAGAAATCTTCCACTTTCTTGGCATTCCCTTTGCTTTCCAGGCTTCCCCTATGGAACTTTGGAATGTTGTGCTTACAAAGATTAATAAAAAGCTTGATTATTGGATCACTAAGCCACTTTCTCTTGCTGGTAAATTCCAGATTTGTTCTAACATTTTGGCTGCCACCCATGTGTATTATTTTTCTTGTTGGGCTCCCTCCAAAGCTTCCTATCTCAAATTAGAACGTTTTCTTAGAGATTTTCTTTGGGTCTCTGGTTCTGACCATCATGGTTTTCATAGAGTTGCTTGGGATTTCTGTTGTCTCCCAAGGGAATCTAGGGGTCTCGACCTGCTTTCCACTCGAAAGAAGGGCCTTGCCCTATGTGCTAAATGGATTATCAGAGCTATTTTTGGAGATGAAGCCTGGAAAACTCTTGTTAGGCATTGCATCTCTTCAGGCTTCCCTACTAATAGACCGGCGTGGAAGGGGATTGGTTTTCAGACCCTTCTCACTATGCGTGAACCAGTGGTCATACAGGGCTCTTTTGTTATTAAGAGCATCTAGAAAGCCTGGGAAGTTGTTAAACCTTGGCTTCGTTGGGCTAGTGACAAGTTTCGCAATGGGCTATCCTTAAATCAACAGAACATTTGGTGGTCCCCCCTGTTTGCCTTTCAGGGTACTCCTCTTGCCCAGAATCAAGGTGCCAGTGCTCTGCATTTCTTTAAACGTGGCATCCACACTACCAAGGAGATTTTTTCAAAAGTCACCATGAATTTTAGGTCATGGGAGGATATGCAAGTTCAATACCACCTTGTTCGTGCCGATCGCCAGACTTATGACCTTTTGTTGTCTTCCATCCCTGTGCACTTACTGCATAAAGTGAGGATTCAGTCTGTTTGTCCTTGGTGGTATTATTGGAAGTGGTTTCCTGCCACTCCATTTACCAATTATAAGCCCAATATGGGATACAGATGGCTTTCGATGGTGGACATGCTTAATCAATAGTGGCATTTACATTCTTCGCTTTCTCAATGGAGAAAATAGTTTGACACCATTTGGAGTGCCATTATAGAACCTAAGATTGCACACTTTGCTTGGTGCCTTGCTTTCCAAGGTCTTTCCATGGGGCCTCGACTCAAGCACATTGGGGTTCCTGAGCCCAGATGCCCCTTCTGTGGCCAACCTGAGTCCTTTTTGCATTTTTTTGGTTTTGCAAGCGTGCTCAAAATTTTTGGCACTAGATTCATGATTTTTTCAAGCCTTTTAGGCCCGAACCTTTTTCATGGCACATGATCCTGCTGGGTGATTCCCCCAGATTTCCTTAGAAGTTCTCCTAGATTTGGCATACTTTTAGGATGGAAATTTTGTTTTCTCTATGGAAAGATAGGAATGTTGTTTTATTCACTCATAGTTTTTTGGATGTTAACATTGCAATGTACACTAAGGCATGCATTTGTAACAATGTCATTATGCAGATATAGGTGCAAGCTAATAAAGTTTCCCTGGAGGTTGCATACTTATAGGAATTTTTAAATCATTGGGGCAATTCTCCTTGCACCATTGTCAGATTGCCTCCAGATGCCTCAATTGATGCCTCCTCGTCTCGTGGTCACCATTCCCGATGCCAGTCCTCTAGCTGCCATTCACACACGTTGCGCTCCCATGGTCCTCGCCACCACTCTCCCAGTGGTGGTCATGGGGGTTGGAGGCGTCGCTCCGCTTCCCCACCACGTGGTGGTTCTGGCTAGTCCCCGGCTCCCCCCCCTTGGACAGGCTTCTGGTCAGTCTTTGGCTCCTCCCCCTGGATAGGTGCACTCTAGCAAGTTTCCTCAGCTGGCCTTGGCAATTTCTCCTTCGTGGCTAGACAAGAAGGATGCGAAGACTGTGACTACCCTAGACCCTGCTGATGCTGCTGACGGTTGGACTGTTCCCAGTCCGCCTCACAATCCCACTAATGTGTGGGGATTTCTTGATAAAGATGATCCTCCTCCCTTTTCTGGTACTGCCTTGGCAACTTAAAAGTGTTTTTTTTTTTTTTTGATGAATAGTTTATAGTTTCTGGCTGAGGCCATGTTGTTTATTCCGACTTCGGCCGTTTGAACTCATTCGCGAGGTGATCCTATATCCCCCAGCCCCTTTTTTTTGAATTGTAATCTTAGTAAATTTTATTAATTGAAAAGGACTATTCATCAAAAAAAAAAATTTGATGACACTCTTGCATACAATTGGATATACCCAATCATATGTTGTTTGCTACTATATGACTTGTAATCACTCAATATTCATCATTGCTTTCACGTGGTTAGTGGTCTATTCGAGTCTTGGAAAAGTTAATGTCTTATGTGCTGCTTAAATATGTTCATTGCTAGATGTATTTATATGAATCGATTTCATTCCTAAATTTTCATTTTCTTTCTTATCATTGTTGCCATGGTTTCTTTCATGGTTTCCATCTCAATAATGTTTTTATCTTTTATTGTTTGTGTCTTTTTTGTAAAACCTCAATCATTCTTTCTATAATGCCTTTTTAGTATCATAAAGCCACTAGATGGATCAATATTAATCAATGACATTTCACCTTGTTGTTGTAGCTTGATAGTTCTTCAATCACTGCATAGAGGTCATATGTCTTTTTAGTCAATTCTCTTGTTATATATTTGCAGAAGTTATCACCGGTTCTATGTAAAGAGTATGAAGATCTCTTGTCATTTAATTATATTCTGATCACTATTTCTATAACTATATAAGTACATAAATTTTGTCCTCTCTATTTTTTTTTGTGTCGACCAAATTTTTATCCCATGCTATCTTTCTCCCTATCCATTTCTTTCCATGCTTGATGGCTCTTCCTGATGCTCTGTACTCTTCTTTATTACATTTGCAGTTAGCTTTAATACCATGTTGAAATAACTAAGATCATTTCTGCAAATATATTTTCATTGCCATTGTAATTGATGATTTCCAAATGTAGATTTGAATCTTATATAAATATGAGAGGAGGATACATGTCTCTAAAGTTAATCACCATTTAGTTTATAAATAACTATATGTATAACTCACTTTTAACATATATATAATACTAATATATTAACCATTTATGTAATATAATATAATATTATTATATTATTATATAATAATATATAATGCATACTACATATTATATTACATATATCATATATATGTATATATATACAAGATACTTATCTTGAGGAAAATTTATCATCAATGAGGTGGCTTTAATAAACTCTATCCAATAAAGGCTACAACCAAGTCATGTCCTGTAGCTTATGTAAGTCATAGACATACATACATACACTCATATATATATATATATATATATATATATATATATATTATGATCTCCACTGATATATAACACAATCAGTCGATGTTCTCTCAGCTGATAATGTCATTGGTTTAATCCAAACCGTGTGTGTGTGTGTGTGTGTGTGTGTGTGTGTGTGTGTGTGTGTGTGTGTGTGTGTAAGTAATTATAATGAACATTTATCTGGAAACATAAACATAGATTAGTATATCAGATAGGCATCATTTGCTTCTACTGATGCTAAAACATTAACAGAGGAGACTTATGACATTGTAGCAATAATAAAAGCTATCAAAAAATATTTTTCTTTTGTAGTACATATGGACTCCAACATATACTAGATGGTTGCAAAAAAAAATTCTACTTGAATAGAGTACTAAAAGAGGAACTATATATAGAAGAATTGGCATGACTCAAACAATGAGTTGATCCAAAAATTGTTTGCAAATTGAAAAAGACGCTATACATATTAAAGAAAACTCTAAACTACTGTTGATAATGACCTCTACTTTCAAGTTGCATTAATGTTATTTCTAATTATAAATGTTTATGTGGAAGACATAATCCTTAAAGATAATGATTAAATGTTTTAAAATATATTTATATACCAATTACAAGTCTTTATTCTCTATTTTAATAATTCTACATAAATAAATTGATTAACATATTATATTTTAATAATATTTAAAAATAATAATAATAAAATATCCATTCATGAACAGCTCTTAAAATAATCTTTTATAGACTATTTAAATATTCAACATGAAATAAAGACATACAAAATGGCATAGACACTATACATTGAAATTCAATGAATATTCTAATTCTAAAGATGTGTGCTCTAAGTCGTTTAAAACTAAGAATACTCCCACTTTATTTCTAATTTTATATTAAATGATACTTAAAGATACAGAACAATAGAAATATTAAACATTGAAATTTAATGTATATTCTAATTAAAATTATAAAATGAGCAGAGGACCACCCTTAAACATCACACACTAATGGAAAAATTAAGCTTGGAAAAAAAGTCAATTTTGACTATTTAACACTTTAAGTCTAGGAATCAACATTAGTGTGTGATATCTAAACAATTCATTGTATACCTAATTGCATATAAATTTACAGTTGTTATCATATTGTTCTCAAATCATAATTTCAAGACATCCCACATGGAATAGTCTCCTTGTGAAACCATAGAAGGTTATGTGCAATGGAGACCATTCAATGGTCTATGAAGAGAGGCTGAAGACATCTATACCACTATTTTACATAGAAGAACAAGAAGGTTTTAAGCTATCAATTTATCCAAACATTTTTTCCAAATTGAAAAAGGCACTATATGAATTAAAACAAGCTCTCAGAAGAAGCAATACTACTAATAATCTCTACTTCAAAATTAAATCAAATAATATTCTAATTATAATTGCTTATACTATTGACACATGTTTTAAAAATAATGTTCGTATATTTAAAAATATATTTACATGCAAACTACAAATATATGTATATATTGTATTTTGTAATAACTATACATAAATAAAATGATAAACAAATGATAATTAAATAAAGCATGTTCAAAAAATACATCTACTAATGAACATCTTCTACCAATGTCCACTCTATACCATTTAAAACTAAGACTCTATTCACTTCACTTGTAATTTTACTATAAATGGCATTTAAATATACAAAACAACATAAACGCTACACATTGAAATTCAATGAATGTTCTAGTTATGAATATATCCACCGATATCCACTCCAAACCATTTATAACTAAGAATACTCCCACTTTACTTTTGATTTTACTATAAATGATATGTAACTGTACAATCGACATGGACGCTAAACATTGGAATTCAATGAATATTCCAAATATAATTGTAAAATGAGCGAGTTTGACACTTTACTTGATTACATATAAAATTACAACTGCTATCAAATTGTTCATCTGGAATGATAATATCAAGACATCCCCCGTGGATTGGAACGTCACTAATAAACCGCAGAAATTTCCAAAGAAATCAAAACCACAATTCAAGACCATGTGTTTATCGTTTCTTCGAAAGATCAAACCTTTATTTTTGTCATGGAAACAAATCATTAACGTAGCCGTCCTGATAACTAAGGTGATAAACACGAGAGATTCTTGCTTTTTAAAAATGATTAATAACACGTGTTATTCAAAACGTTGATCTGGTTTTCAATGATGGAATGTGCGGAGTCAAGAGTTGAATAAAGTTTTTAAACAAATAGAAAAGAAAATTGGACAATTCAATCATATCACTTAGTAAACAGTTAATGCACCTATTGAGAAGCCATAAAAATTATAGCGCCAGAAACCCAAAAAAAGACTATAGATGGAGGTACCATGAATGGTTCAATGACTTAGAAGTGGAGAACCTGAGTAGAAAATGGATCATCTCAAATTTGAATGAATAATTTCATGGAAAATAGTAAACTAAAATAAAATAAAAAATCAATAAAAATTTACAAACTTAAAGTTCTAGAAAAATTATCATTGTCAATATAACTTTAAAGTCTCATTAATAAGTTTCATATTATAAATTTATATGGTATATGATAATATATATGTTAACCAAGTTTTGCTTCTCATAGTATCAAAAAAATAGAAATATTTATGTGATGTATATAATTTTTTAGTCATAAATTATTATTTTATTATTTATATGTTTTCCTTAATAAAATAAGAAAGTTTGATTCTTAACACAAACTTTGCAAGTCATGGCATAGGTGTTGGGTCATCAGCTGGCTAAGCAGGTGAAGAAAACTAGGTTTGCTTTGCTCGATATTTTGGGCTCACCAATATCTCCAAGTCAGCTTGTCTATGTGTCAGGTGCTCAGTTTGCCTGGCCAATTGCTACAATTTAGAGTGTGCCTTCCTCCATTGATAAATCAGTTGTCATCGTTGAAGGTTCGGGTTTAGGATGGGAGGTTGATCCTTTACCATGTTCAAATTTTGGTTGGGGTTATTCTTTGCAACCTAGTATGCCTTCCACTTCTACTAAGGGCGTTTCTTGTGAGGACATGGAAGAATGCTAGTATAAAGACTACCTTATTTCTTGTGTATCAATTTTTCCAACATTAGGCATATTTTAGAACGTTGGTATTTTTGGTTGATTTTGAGTCCATGCCTGATGTTCGATTTGGCTCTAAAAATGTAAAATGTCAAAGATTTTTGCTCTTCGGTGGGAATACTCTTGTTTTTTGTAACTTTGAATTTTTCATTGATATAATTTGTTGTAAATATCGATGATTTTCATTTGTACATATTGCAATGATGCTGGGTTTTCTTTTTGGTTCTTTCTCAGTTGAGCTCTTAAACTAGTTTATATATATATATATATATATATATATATATATATATATATATATATATATATATATATATATATATATATATATATATATATATATATATATATATATCAGTGGCTCATCCACTTTTTCCAAACAAAATAAATAAATAAGAAATTTATACATAATTGAACTATAAATATTTTATTTGTATACATTTATATATTAAATGGAGAGTTGTATTTAATTGATTTTGACATTAACATGTTGGAATATATAGTAGATGAAAATAGAAGACATTATATATATTATAAAGACAAATAGAAAGGAAAAAAAGGTTCTATACAATTCTTAGATGTGTTTAATAGTGTCCAAATGTGTAACTTAATATGATAATAGAATATTTTTTGTTTATTGAGTTTGATCAAACGAAATTGAGATTACACACATAACCAATTTTTGATATTTCTAATCTTAAAATATTTATTTGATTGTGAAATGTTCTTATTTAATTTCTTCTCTTTGTTAAAAGTATTGAAAGAGGTTTCAAGTGTGGTTTGCATAGTAGATTTGTAGGTATTTAATTTTCTCTTTTTGTTAAACATTATTTCATGTTCTTAATTGATAATTACTCTAAGATGATGTGAGTTATTATATTTAGATAAATATTTAAATAAATAAAAATATATAGATATTAATAACTGTGGTTGATAATGAAGTATATAAAAGAAGTAAATATTTGAAAATGTTAGGAGATAAAATTACTTCAAATCACATTAACATTTTACATGAGAATCAAGGTGTTAGGAGTCATTTTTCTAATTTAGAATATTGCAACAAATTTACACAAAAAGGAACAAAGCCAAAAAACTTCAGCAAGCATCAAGAAATAAGACTAAAGAATTATTCTAGCAAAAATGTATTGTAGAGAAGTAATATTGATAATAGTTTACACATTAAGTGGAGTTTTTATTAGGAAGAATCTACAGAAGTCATCAAATGAGGTATGGTATCACAAAAGTTTATGCCAAAGAAGATTAAGACATATTTAGATCGAGTAATCTATAAAGAGTGATTCATATTAAGATCATAAAAAAGGTTGAGTAGAAAAGGACGATAAAAAGAATGATAAGGAGGTTGTCCTAATACCTACTCCTAAGATAGGTGGAAATGTATAGAGAAACTATACAAAAAAATGTATAATTGAAGACATGATAAAAAGTGTAATGATAAGAAGTAAACTAACAAAACATAAGTCAATCTATGCCTTATTGTTGAAGTTGAATTGAAAACTATGAAAGGCGTTTACACTAAAAAAAAATTGGATGAATGATATAAATGAAGAGCTAGATCATAATTAAGAAAAGTATCACTTAACAACTAGTTCCAAGATCTACAAACAAAAATAGAGTTGGAAAAAATATCTTATAAATGACATGTATAGCTAGTGATATATATACATACATACATACATATATATATATATATATATATATACATACATATATATATATGTATATATACATATATATATATATATATGTATATATACATATACATATATATATATATATGTATATATACATATACATATATATATATATGTATATATACATATACATATATATATATATATATGTATATATACATATATATATATGTATGTATATATACATATATATATATGTATGTATATATACATATATATATATGTATGTATATATACATATATATATATATGTATATATACATATATATATATACATATACATATATATATATACATATATGTATATATACATATATGTATATGTATATATACATATATGTATATGTATATATACATATATGTATATATACATATATATATGTATATATACATATATGTATATGTATATATACATATATGTATATATACATATATATATGTATATATACATATATGTATATGTATACATATATATATATATGTATATATACATATACATATATGTATATATACATATATATATGTATATATACATATATGTATATGTATATATATATATGTATATATATATATGTATATGTATATATATATATGTATATATACATATTTTGATGTATATTTTCTTTGTTATAAGTACTCAAGTTCGACCTTATCAAAATCCAACAGTTTTTTCCTCTTGTCAAAACTTCCCTATCAAATCTATACCTTCTTAAAAAAAAATACATATTCGTGAAGAGGTTTCTCTCCTCTAGAGATAAATATAATTTTTAAATTTTTCTGATATGATTTACTATTTTTTTTCCTTTTTTGAGGGAGCATCTTCTGAAATGTTGAAATATCAACTTATAATATTTTGAGATTATAATGTATTAAAACTAATCAAAACACTCAAAAATTTATATAATGATGACATTGAATCTAAGATCTATAAAAGGGTATTTTTAGTTTTTGAAAAAAAATTGAGTTTTGATAGAGAAATGAGATTTGACCAAAACAGGTTTTGGTATCATAAACGGTGACATAGATCTATACTTTTACCCTTTAATAATTCTACATAAATAAATTGATTTACATATTAATATTTTAATAAAAAAAATTAATTATAAAAAATTATATCCATTCATGAACATCTCTTAAAATGATCTTTTATAGATTATTTAAATTTTCAACATGAGATAAATACATACAAAATGACATAGACACAATACATTGAAACTCAATGAATATTTTAATTCTAAAGATGTGTATTCTAAGTCTTCTAAAACTAAGAATACTCCCACTTCCATTTTATTTCTAATTTTATAATGACTAATACTTAAAGATACAAAATGATAGAAACACTAAACATTGAAATTCAATGTATATTCTAATTAAAATTATAAAATGAGCAATGGCCACCCTTAAACATATCACACTAATGGAAAAATTAAGCTTGGAAAAATAGGTCAACTTTGACTATTTAACACTTTTAAGTATAGTAATCAACATTAGTGTGTGATGTTTAAGCCATTCCAATATATTCCAATAAAGACAGTTCATTGTATACCTAATTACATATAAATTTATAGCTATTACCATATTTTTCTCAAATCATAATTTCTAGACATCCCATGTGGAATAGTCTCCATGTGAAAACATAGAAGGTTCTGTGCAATGGAGATCATTCAATGGTTTTTGAAGAGAGGCTAAAGAAATCTATGTTAGAATAAATAATGTCTATTTATTTATTTGTAGTTGAGTATTCAGAATGTGGTAGCTGAGTATTTAATATATAGTCCAGAAACATCCTGAACTATCCAGATTTCTCCATATCTCAATTGTAGCTTACAAGAACTTTACAAAGGTCTACAACATGCTTATAAATACCCAACCTCTTGTCTCATGTATGTAACAAACTCAGTAGTAATTATTGAATAATACTATGGTGTTACTATTTTTCTATTATATTAACTTTGTCTCTTTGTTCAGCTGCTCCTCTATTCTATTGTTTTGTTGTTACTCTGTTATGCCCTATTTTTCTATTGTTACCTGTGCTCTATTTTTATTTAGTAGTTTATCATGGTATCAGAGCTTTCTTTTCTCTTTGAGCTGTGAATTTTTTTGACTGAATCTTTTACTTGCAGGTTGAAATTTGAGAGTGAGCAGCATCAACAATTCTTATGGCAAAAAGATCAGTACAGTAGCAAAAGAAAGAGACTTTGTTCAAAAAATTGGTGAGAGGTGTTCAATTTCAATCTAAGCATTAAAGTTTTTTTGAAATCTCTTTCATTCTCATCTAAAAAGGAGAGAATTTGATAATGGAATCACTTGGTGTTACTCTACCCACAGTTAAATCAAATGGAAAAAATTTCTATGATTGAGTATCTCATGTTGAAATCACTCTAACTCTTTAAAATTGTTATGGTATTGTGACTAATAGTGAACAAAGGCCTACAAATCCAAGAAAGGATCAAGATAATTGGGATAAAAGGGACAAGAAGGCAAAAACACTAATCAAACTTACACTTTCAGAAGAGATTTTTCTAGAAGTTTGTAATGAGAGAAGTGGAGTCAAAGTATGGGAGATTTTGAAGAATCTATATAAAAATACAGGTCATGTATGGATTGTATCTCTTAGTACTGAGTTGTATAATATGAAATTATCAAGCTCAAAAGAGATATTTCCACATTTAATTAAATTAAAGGAAAAGAAAAATGAGCTTGCTTCTCTTGGAAAATATATAGATGATAGAGATTTTGTGCAAATTATATTACAAAGTCTTCTAGGATCTTATCAATCATTTATAAGGGGTTTACATTTAAGTACTATAGATAAATTTAAAAGTATTAAATCTAAAGAATTGTGTGCTAAGTTAGTTCAAGAAGAGAAAAGACAAGTTAAAGAAAAAGAGTCATATGATGGTGAATCTCAAGAATTTTTAATGAAAGCAAAACAATATTATAAGAAGTCACAAGATAATTAATCTAAAGAAAGAAATTAGAAGTATGAAAATAAGAGTGTTTCCTCTATAGATCATAACAAAAGTAAATGGAAATGTCATTATTGTGGTAAAATGGGTCATAAGGAAAATGAATGTTTCAAGAAGAAGAGAGATACAAAAAAAAAGATAAACAATTCTCCAAAATTTGGTGATTCTAAAAGAAATGCATTTTGTGTAGCACTTAAAAAAAATTATACTTTCAAAGATGATTGGGTTAATTCTAGTGCTACACAACACATGTCTCATAATGAGAATTATTTTGAATCAATAAGTGAAAATAATATAGAGAAAATATATTTGGGGGATAATAGTGCTTTAGAAGTTAAAGGGACTGGTGACGTCAAAGTTGACAATGGTCTGTTCAAAAATGTAAAGTTAGTCCTAGAATTAAAAACAAATATACTTTCAATATGGTTATGTGCAGGATCATGGTGTGCCAAAAAGTGACGATGTGAAAAAAATAGAGTTTAAAGACATTTAAAAGTGCTTCAAAGTCCGCTCTGACTTTTTTTTCACCTATCCAGCTATCAAACCTAGAAAGTAAGGCCCAAGGCTTATCAGATATGCAATTTGATATCAGATATATGATAAAAAATAATATATTACTATAACATAATATTATTATAATAATATAATAATTATATATTACTATAACATAATATTATAATAATAATATAATAATTATAATTATACTATAATATAATATATATAAAATATCATATAATATTATATATATATAATATAATACAATAATAGAAAAGTAATATATTATAATATATGTAGCATTATATTATAGCTAGCAGTATATTCTGGAATCGGATATTCGACACCTGCAACTCAATATATATATAAATGATAGACCCACAGGCTTATATTTGGCTTATTTTGACACTAGCATTCAAGGGCAAGGATCATATATCGTATTTTAAATCGGATATCAGATATAAAGGTTTTTTTTTAAAAATCATTTTAAACATAAATTCAATAGATTTTATCATTATTTTGTTATTTTTAGTTGAATCTAGGGTTTTTTTGAAAAAACATTGTTAAAATTAAGGTTTTTTAATATATATTGCATTTAACAATTCAATAGGAATGGCTGATCAAAATGATGACACTGAGGTAGGGAATAATATTCCTCATAACCCCCCACCAAAAGATCCAGTGCCCCAAAAAAATGGTCCACGAAATGATCCTTTACTCCCTCAAAACCCTCCTCGAATCGAGGATTTGATAAATGAAAATCTCACCGAATGGAGGGGTTTGCGAAGAACATATAATAATGTACCCGCATTGGCTCCTATGTTATCCACGTTAAACACCATAGTGGATAACATTGAAACCCTTACGAACCAACAAAATGTCGCTCATCGTTGGCGTGATGAAATGCATGAGATGTTTGATGATGGTTTGGACTATGATGAGGTTATGACCCTCAATATAACCAAAGAGGATTTGGCTGGCCTTTTTGCGAACCCAAAAATGAGTATACCAATCAACCCAAAAAAATCAAAACTATAAATTAAATGGTGCACAAATGATGCCATACATGCAAACTTTTGGGATCATTGGTGGATGGTTTTTGATATCCCTCCACATAGAAATTTAGATGTGCTATTTTATTTCCTTAGAAAATTATATGCAGAATTTGTGTTGAAACTTAAAGTGAACTATTGGAGCATGAAGCCCAACACGGGTGTAGGACTAAGAGCTCCTTAGGCTGGCACTTTTTTCCCCTCCACTGATATCTCCCCCCCTCCTCGAGTGCAGCATCCTAATATTATGGAAGAGGCTAGCTCTCAAACTATCAAAGCCATTCATAGGCTGAGTAGCCTAATGATATCTCAGGCTAGGTTAGTCGTGCCTCCTCATGTTGATGATGTTGGGGCCAGTTCATCATTGACTAGCTCATCACACATTTGTGTGCCTCACAATTGCATTATGTGCAAGAATATTTGCCTAGGTCCCATAGGTGATCTTCCTGAGTATCATTTTATATTAGACAAGGATACACCAGACACATGCATAGAGGCTACAGACCCTAATGTGAGAGAGGCGGATAATGCAAAGGCATGGACTCCTTTGGTGTCAGTACGTGTATACATTTTTTTTGTTACGACATATGCGATTTAAAGTTAATTTTTATAATAGAGTAATTTTAATTTTTAAGCCATACTGACTTATACATGCATGTGATCTTCATTCATGTTTAGTTGATGACCAAGGAGGAGCTCAGACAGATTGATGATGCCATGCTCTTGGCCATTTCATTTGGCCTTGAGACATCTATGGTACATTATGTTTTGTTCATATTATTTTTTCTATTTGATATTGTAGCATATATGGTTGCTAATCTTTCTTTTATCTTGCAGGTACCACTTGTCCTAGGGGGACAAAGTGTAGGGGATGAGCCAACATGCATTGAAAAAGGAAAGGTAATTAGGTGCTCTCTATTTGATTAACTATTGATGCATTCTTGTAAAATGTTTGTGGTAATGAAATTTAATTACATTCTTTATTGTATATAGGGTGTGGCTATTGGCGATGAGCTTATACAGATTCTGCATCGTAGATGATTAGACATTTCCATTCACACTGAGAGCCCCATTGTATATATAAGTATCATTTATTTTTTATTTTCCTTATCTTCATTAATAAATTTAAAACTTATTTTCATGATATTAACAACTCCTATTTTGTATCTCATAGGAGAATCCTAGTGCACATGAGGTCCAACGAGAGAGTTATGTAGATTTGATGATGTAGCCACTCTATCCTGAGGAGGAGCCTACAATAGTAAGTTGTAGTTTGAATTCATGATTAAATATGTTATAAATTTAGCATGCTATGAATTATAATATTATATTTTAAATTGTAGATTCATCTGATAAATGTTTTTGAACATACACAGCCCACAATTAGCGAGGTAGAAGCATTGTCGAGGGCATATGAGAGGACTCCTGACTGGCATAGGAGGTTGGCGAGAGAGGTATTTATCATGAAATTTTAATAGTATAAATCTTCATTACAAAAAAAATCATTATGCATTTGAGTAATTCAATGTTAGATACAAAGAATCATATAAATTTAGTAGTCTAACTTTGGGTTTTCCTTTTTTGTTTATCTAGAAGGCATCTGATCCACCTAGTGCAGCAAAGAGGCTACATTTTGATCATCCACCAACACCCTAGGATAGTATAGTTGTCATATGATGCATCATGAGACATTTTGAGATGGCATATGTCACATTGTATATAGAAACATTGATGTTATACACATTTCGATGGCATGATCAACCACATTTTTTATATGGATCTATGTATTTTGATATATATTTGTGTACTTTGTCTATGGATACATGATCTTTGATATATATTTGTGTAAAATTTTGTCTGTGGATACATGTATTTTGATATATACTTTTTTCATTTATGTGCACAATGATATACATATTAATTTAGTATCTCGTATTGTTCAATTTATCGTGGATCATGTGTATTGTTCATGTTTATGGAATATCATTAATTTTGATTATGTTTGTTATATTCGATTCAAATGCAATAATTTTTTAATAAAATTTTAAGAACCTTTATTATCAAAATTGGATGCAATGTTTAATTTGAAGTGCGATCATGACATAAACACGTGTTAACCTCCTACACAAGGTTTAGATAACCCCAAATCTAATTTTAAACTCCACCTTCAACCTTGAAACTAACTCTTGGCTTCAAATTTAATCTCAACATAGTTAAGGACTCCACTCCTCAAGCATGGATTCTATTCCCAACTACAAATTCATTCCTAGATTCATAATCTTTGATAACTAGCACTTCACTTTGTTACTATCCTCATACTACAACTTTTCAATTTCAACATAACCTCAAAATATCTCAACTTAAGAGACTTGATTGGATGGTTCATCGATAGCCCTCACAAGCTTTGATTTATTTTAGGCCTTAGCATCACCATCCTGTAGCATTCAACAGTTCATTGATAGCCCTCATGAGCTTCAAGTTATGACCCTCGAAAGACTCCTCGGTATGGGGTGGCCGTGGATGATGGATGGTCGTTGTGGATAGAACAAGGGTGTCACTAGGGTTTATCCACCCACCCAAAGCTAATGGCACTGACAATTCGATGCCAAGATCAATGGTTTCAAAGTTACGCTCTAGTGCACCTATGAACTGAGGCACACTGCGAGTTTTGGCATCGAGCGAGACCGCTGTGCTGAATTCAAACAAAACATGATATCTAGAAAATGAGATAGGTTTTTTTAGGTATCAACATCACCATCCTATAGAACTTGACAATTCATTGATACCCCTCACGAGCTTCTAGTTATGACCCTCAAAAGATCGACCTTGAAACACACTTAGAGGACCTTAGAGACTCCTTGGTATGGGGTGGCCGCATACGATGGATGGTCTTCATGGATGGAACAAGGGTGTTACTAGAGTTCACCCACCCACTTGGAGTTAATGGCACTGATGATTTGATGCCAAGATCAGTGGTTTCAAAGTTACGCTCTAGTGCACCTATGAACTGAGGCACACTGTGAGTTTTGGCATCAAGCAAGATCATTGTACTGAATCCAAACAAAATGTGATCTCCCAAAAATGAGATAGGTTATTTTAGGTATCAACATCATTGTCCTATAGAATTTGATGTTTCATCGATATCCCTCATGAGCTCTGAGTTATGACCCTCAAAAGATTGACCTCGAAATGCACTTAGAGCATCTTAGACACTCCTTGGTACAGGGTGGCCATGGATAATGGGTGCTCTCTATGGCTGAAACAAAGGTGTCACTAGGGTTCACCTTCCCACCCAGAGCTAATGGAACTGACGATTTGATGCCAAGATCAACGGTTTCAAAGTTACACTCTAGTGCACCTATGAACTGAAGCACACTATGAGTTTTGGCATCAAGTGAAATTGTTGTGCCAAATCCAAACGGAATGTGATATCTCAAAAATGAGATAGGATATTTTAGGTATCAGCATCACTATCTCATAGAATTTAACATTTCATCGATATCCCTCACGAGCTTCGAGTTATGACCCTGGGAAGATCGACCTCAAAATGCACTTAGAGCACCTTAGAGACTCCTCGGTACGAGGTCGCTAGGGATGATAGATGTTCTCCATAGAAAAAATAAGGGTTTCACTAGGGTTCACCCATCCACTCGGAGCTAATGGCACTGATGATTCGATGCCAAGATCAGTGGTTTCAGAGTTACACTTTGGTGCACCTATGAACTGAGGCACACTGCGAGTTTTGGCATCAAGCAAGATCACTACACCAAATTCAAATAGAACGTGATCTCTCAAAAAATGATGTAGTTTATTTTAGGTATCAACATTACCATCCTATAGAATTCAACATTTCATCAATAGCCCTTACAAGCTTCGAGTTATGACCCTCAAAAGATTGACCTTGAAATGCACTTAGAGCACCTTGGAGACTCCTTAGTATGGGGTGGTCGCCGATGATGGATGGTCTTCGTGGATGGAACAAGGGTGTCACTAGGATTCACTTGCCCACCTAGAGCTAATGGTGCTAATGATTTAATGTGAAGATTAGCAGCTTCAAAGTTACGCTCTGGTGCACCTATGAACTAAGGCACACTCTAAGTTTTGGCATCGAGCAAGATTGTTGTGCCGAATCCAAACTGAATGTGATCTCTCAAAAATGAGATAGGTTATTTTAGGTATCAACATCACTATCCAATAGAATTCAACATTTCATTGATAGCCCTCATAAGCTTCAATTTATGACCCTCAAAATATCAACCTTGAAACACACTTAGAGCACCTTGGAGACTCCTCGGTATGGGGTGGCTACAGATGATGGATGCTCTCCGTGGTTGAAACAAGGGTGTCACTAGGATTCAATTGCCCACTTGGAGCTAATGGCACTGACAATTTGATGGCAAGATTAGTAGTTTTAGAGTTACACTCTAGTGCACCTATGAACTAAGGCACACTGCGAATTTTGGCATCGACGAAGATCGCTGTACCAAATTATAAAAGAATGTGATCTCTTGAAAATGAGATAGGTTATTTTAGGCCTTAGCATCACCGTTCTGTATAATTTGATATTTCATTGATAGCCCTCATGAGCTCTAAGTTATGACCCTCAAAAGATTGATCTCAAAATGCACTTAGAGAACCTTGGAGACTCCAAGGTATGGGGTGGTCACAAATAATGGATGGTCTATGTGGATGGAACAAGGGTGTCACTAGGGTTCACCCATCCACCTGAAGCTAATGGTGGTAATGATTTGATGCCAAGATTAGTGGTTTTAGAGTTATGCTTTGGTGATCCTTTAATGTTAGAATGCTATTTTTATGCACTATTATGGATGTGTATTTGGAAATTGAATAACTTTTGCAATTCGAATAATTCAAAAACATGGAAACCAATGTCTCATGTTTAAAAGATAGAGACTAATAAGTATGAATCTAATCCTTAAGTAGTCTAGTTAGTTCAATATTATATTATAGATCTCTTTAGATGGGTGTATAGATCTCTTTAGGTGGGTGTCTTCATGTTGGAGTGCTTGAGATAGGTTTTGTGTATGCAATTAATATATCACAATGATGTAAAAGAGACAATCATGGAAAAAATTAAATTGGTCTTTTCTTTTCAAGTACTAAATTATATCATGTAATTTAGACCACTCATCATAAATAAAAATAGAATAATTCAAATATTTTGCATGTATTTGGATGTGTATGTGTTATTTTGAATAACTTGTCTTTTTCATTATTACAAAAACCATGATATACAAAAAAACTTCACATTTTACATCATAATACATCATAAATTTTATGAATTCTCCCCAACACCCCCCCCCCCCCACTCTTCATGATGTACCTACATTCCAATATCATAAAAAAATTAGTAACTTATTGTATTAAACAAGATAATTAGTGGTCTCTTTGTTTTAGGGTTTCCAACAGGGCTTCATGATTAGCATTAGTAATAGTAAAAAGTTATTTTACTTTTGGTCTTCCTTGATGCTTCAACAACTTTACATTTGTTGCTATAATAAGATGCAAAAATATATGAGAATTATTTTGTGCTTCTGATAGTCTTCGAATATAGGAATTTTGTTCCTTCTAAGCATGTATGTCCGTAGCCATGTTCCAGTGACAACCACTAAACCAGTAGGATATGTGAATCCATCATCATCTGTGATCGGTTGTGCAAGTTTTTGTTTACCTCTTACACAATGTGCTAACCAATAATCAATTTTCTCATCATTCCCCTATGGTACAACCAATGCAAAGAAATCTCCTGGTTGAAGTAGATCTAATAGATGGTTATGATCAAGTGAAATTTTCATGTCATCATTTTTGACAAAGGGTATGATAGACGATGGAGTAAGATAATATGGATCCCATGTGTCCACTCACTCACTCGACTCAATTTGATCCCAATCACACTGAAAACAACTAGGACAAAAGCAAGCTAGCTGTCATGTCCAAATGGTCTATGTACTAGAATCAGAGCTTTGGAATGAATGCATTTTTGATGAATCTCTCACTGTAGCATAATCTGATCTATCACCTATGGACCCTTCCTCAACCAACCAAAAGATCTTGTGTACCACTAAATCAAGAGTCCCCCCCTGTGATAATGCTAAACTACACTAATCAATAATGCTACGAGCATCAAGAAGCTCTACTACTGAAAACTTTAGTTGCTCCTTAACTAGAGCTCTCTTCACACATGCCCTTGTTCCATCATGTTCCTCTTTTCCATGGCTAGACTAAAAAAAACTCCAAATATGAAGCACCCCTCTCTTGACGTACATGCTACACAATCAATAAAACATGCAAGCATTATTGAATTGACCTATATAGTTATCTGACCAAATGATATGTCTATCCATAGCAATTGCATGCTCATGTAAGAAATCAAAATAATTCTCGAAACAATGTTGCACAAACTCGTGAGAGTGAGATCTATCATCACTCATATAAAAATGATACTCTCTAATAATCTTTTGATTATCTTTTGCACTATCAAGGGCATGTATATATGTAATGTGAACGAAAATAGCAATTTGAATGGAGTTGTAATACTGAGGTTGTGTCTCATATTGAGGTTGCAATGTGTAGTTCTCAACAAAATCAACAACTGATATAATAGTGCCAATGGAAAAACTCTCCTTACACATTCTAAATTGTTGATCCAACCACTGAGACCTATGACTATGTCTTGCATTCTTGTAGAAAAGATTTTCCTTGAAATTTGAAATAAAACTAGCCACACTAATATCTTTTCCAACCAATTCACATCTAGAGATCTCACCCCCACTCTTCAATATGTATTTCACCATTTTATATACTTTTTTTGTCACTATTGTCTTTCCAAGATCTTGTTCACACCCCTCATGGAAACATGTGTCAAACTTGGATAAGCCACCACATTCTAAACACTTCTCATTTAAGCAAACATTTATAGAAAAGTAACAACCATCAACTCTACGACATAAAAGTATATCTAGCAAGTCTCTTAATGATTTTGGAAGCCCACTAGCACCACAATCCTCCAACATTTCTTTACTATGCAAAGTAGAATGGATGGAGCATAATAGTTCATGGTGCATAGAAAACTCAACATGATATTCACAACAACATGTATTTCAAATTTGTAGTGGTACACAATAAAATGGCTTCAAAGATTCAAAAGCCCTTTGTGATATATGAAGATTTGGATGACTCTCTCTAAACTATTTGAACAACATAGTTTGACTTACTTCCAAATAGTGTTTAGGATGTGGCATGCGGTCTCTGATGCCAATTCTCAACCTTAACATGTCTTTAGTATTGGGTGATACTTGTGAGCTAGAGTGCCAAAATTATGTAATTTCTTCCTTCACATCATCGGATAGCTTCTTATCAAAATGTGGAAGTCTCCCACTAAATGAGTATGTTTCATTTTGAAGAGCGTCATAAATTTTCTCTTGTCAACTAAGTTCTCTTCTCAAAGTAGTACGATTTAGATTCAAATCAATACAAATTTGTCTCATATATCTACCCTTTCTCAAATGATGACTTACCAAAAAGGTTGTAATAACCCTTTGAGAAGCTTTGTTATCCTTCTCCCTGCTTTTTTTCCTAATGCTATTGAGAGCACTAAAAAGATTCTTCACAATAATGGCATTTCTTTCTAAATTTTTATTAACATGAATCTTCAATTTGGAAAGCATAGGTCTCATCTTTTTCATCTTTAATAAGTGCATGAAAAGCTGACATTGCTCCACCACTGTCCTTTTGCCAAAAGACATCTTATATAGTCTCGAAGCCCATAACCAAATGGTTCTTTCTGAATTTTTCCCTTCCAAACTAGTAATAATCATTTCATCAATTTCAATTATCCATTTTGGTGTTCTAGAACCTTCATGTCAATTATAATTCTTGTGCATTAGGTTCTTGTGCATTAGGTTCCTCTGCATTGTTAATGGTCAATTATGCAATTTATATTATGACAAGGTAACATTTCGTCCTTGAAATTTTCAGTCTCTAAATTTTTAATTGCAATTTTATCATTTTCAATTTATATATTTTCATTCTCCAACTGTACATATTCGTTATCTGACTCTATGATTTCACCTTCGACTAATTCATTGTCAACTTGACTAACATTTAACATACTTTATCTTTTCCTTTGATGTTCCATTTTGTCCCTTTCCCTATATGCTGCAATGTCTTCATTGGATACCTTCATTTTGCATTTAGCTTTTTGATGATTATTGCTCCCCATTCAGATGACAATATCAGACACCTAGAGTTATATTATGAAACTTTTTTCAGTTGGATGAGCTCCAAAATATGACTTTTTGTAAAACTCATGAAAAAGGCCCCCAAAAAGTGATGTTGTCAGATCTATAATGACAGGGAATATTTGGAAAAATCATGCCAATATATCAGATATCCAATTTCATATTGGATACCTAATATGATATCAGATATCTGACACCTATCCAAAAAAATTTGGAGGGAAAAATGAATTTGTGGGTTATGATATAATTAGAGTTTGTGAGTTATAAGTTATTTCAGTTATATGACTATGTAAAGACATAATATTATATAATATATAATAACATAACGTAAAGATATAATATATAATAATATATTATGTTATTATTATTATTATCTACTAATCAAATATATATTTTTATATTATTATTATTATTAGTTTTAATATATTTTTATTAAATATAATAACATAATATATTATATATATGTTATTAATATATCTTATTGCTATTATCATCTATAAATTATAATCTATAATATATTATTATTATGACCTATGTTATTAATATATAATAATATATTATGTTATTAATATATAATAATATATTATGTTATTATTATAATCTATAATATATTGTTATTATTACCTATGTTATTAATATATAATAATATATTATGTTATTATTATTATAATCTATGATATAATATATTAATATATATATGTCCCTAGGGGTCCTAAGAACCCTAGGCACATATTAGAATCGTTCATATGGGTTGAAGAGGGTCATAGGTCACCTATGACCCCTTTGACCCATTACATGACGACATATGTCTCTAGGGGTCCTAGGACCCCTAAGGACATATTAGAATTGTTCATATGGGTCATATGGGTCGAAGGGGTTCATAGAGTGACCTATGACTCCCTTCCACCCATTACATGATGACGTATGTCCCTATGGGTCCTATGACCCTTAGGGACATATTAAAATCATTTATATGAGTCGAAGGGGGTCATAGGT
Organism: Cupressus sempervirens; assembly: GCA_028749045.1. NCBI lineage: Eukaryota > Viridiplantae > Streptophyta > Pinopsida > Cupressales > Cupressaceae > Cupressus > Cupressus sempervirens. The sequence goes on along the minus strand of CM053783.1, from coordinate 435,952,022 downwards.
CCCTTCCACCCATTAGAGGATGACATATGTTCCTAGGGGTCCTAGAACCCCTAGGGACATATTAGAATCATTCATATCAGTCGAAGTGGGTCATAGGGTGACCTATGTCCCCCATTGACACATTCCATGATGCAATATATCCCTAGGGGTCATATAAGAATTGTTCATATGGGTCAAAGGGGGTTATAGGTCACCCTATGACCCCCTTCCACCTATTACATGATTCTAATATGTCCCTAGGGGTCCTAGGAACCCTAGGGACATATTATAATCATTCATATGGGATGAAAGGGGTCATAGGGTGACCTATTACACCTTTTGACCCATTCCATGATGACATGTCTCTAAGGGTCCTAGGACCATTAGAGACATATTAAAATTATTCATATAGATCAAAGGGGGTCATATGGTGACCTATGACCCCTTTCGACCCATTACATGATAGCATATATCTTTAGGGGTCTTAGGATCCCTAGCAATATATTAGAATAGTTCATATGGGTCGAAGGGGGTCATAGGGTGACCTATGATGCCCTTCTACCCATTACATAACAACATATGTCCCTAGGGGTCCTAAGACCCCTAGGGACATATTAGAATTGTTCATATGGGTTGAAGGGGGTCATAGGGTGACTTATGACCCCCTTCCAACCATTACATGATGACATATGTCCCTAGGGGTCCTAAGACTACTAGGGACATATTAGAATTGTTCAACTGGGTTGAAGGGGTCCATAGGTGACCTATGACCCCCTTTGACACATTTTATGATGACATATGTCCCTAGGGGTCCTACAAACCCTAGGGACATATTAGAATCGTTTATATGGATTGAAGGAGGTCATAAGGTGACCTATGAACCTCTTCCACCCATTACATGATGACATATGTCCCTAGGGGTCCTAGGACCCCTTGTGACATATTACAATCATTCATATGAGTTGAAGGGGGTCATAGGGTGACCTATGACCCCTTTTAACCCATTCCATGATGACATATGTACATAGCGGTCCTAGGAGCCCTAGGAACATATTAGAATAGTTCATATGAATTGAAAGGGGTCATAGGGTGATCTATGACACTTTTCGACCTAGTAAATGATGACATATCTCCCGAGGGGTCCTAGGACCCCTAGCAACATATTAGAATCTTTCATATTGGTCAAAGGGGGTGATAGGGTGAACTACGACCCCTTTTGACACATTACATGATGACATATGTCACTAGGAGTCCTAAGACCCCTAAGGACATATTAGAATCATTCATATGGGTTAAAGGGGGTCATAGGGTGACCTATGACCCCTTTCAACCCATTACATGATGACATATGTCCCTAGGGGTCCTAGAATCCCTAATGACATATTAGAACAGTTCATATTGGTCGATGGTGGTCATAGGGTGACCTATCACGCCATTTGACAAATTTTATGATGTCATATGTCTCTAGGGGGCCTAGGAGCTGTACGAACATATTAGAATCATTCATATGGGTCGAAGGGGGTCATAGGGTGACCTATGACCCCTTTCGACTCATTCCATGATGACATATGTGTCTAGGGTTCCTAGAACCCCTAGGGACATATTAGAATTGTTCATATGGGTCAAAGGTAGTCATAGGGTGATTTGTGACCTCCTTCAAACCATTACATGATGACATATGACTCTAGGGGTCTTAGGATGCTTAGGGACATATTAGAATCATTCATATGGGATGAAGGGGGTCATAGAGTGACCTATGACCCCTTTCAACCCATTCTATGATGACATATATCCCTACAAGTCCTAGGACCCTTAAGGACATATTAGAATCATTCATATGAGTCGAAGGGGGTCATAGGGTGACCGATGAAACTCTTTGACCCATTAGATGATGACATATGTCCCTAGGGGTCCTAGGACCCCTAGGGACATATTAGAATCATTCATATGGGTTGAAGGGGGTCATAAGGTGATCTATGACCCCTTTTGATAGATTCCATGATGACATATGTCCCTAGGGGTACTAGGACCCCTAGGGACATATTAGAATCATTAATATTGGTCGAATGGGGTCATAGGGTGACCTATGACCCCCTTCGACACATTTGATGACAATATATGTCGCTAGGGGTCCTAAGACCCATAGAGACACAATAGAATCATTTATGTGAGTCAAAGGGTGTCATAGGGTGACCTATGACCCCTTTCGACCCTTTCCATGATGACATATAGGGACATATGAGAATAACCAACTTTGACCCATATGAATGATTCTAATATGTCCCTAGGGGTCCTAGGACCCCTACGGACATATTAGAATCATTCATATGGGTCAAAGTTGGTCATAGGGTGACCTATGACCCTTTTCAACCCATTAAAAGATGACATATTAGATCGTTCATATGGGTTGACCCTATGACCCCTTTTGACCCATTCTATGATGACATGTGTCCTTAGGGGTCCTAGGACCCCTAGAGATATATTAGAATCATTCATATGGGTTGAGACCCTATGGCCCTTTATGACCCATTCCATGACAACATATGTCCCTATGGATCCTACGACCCCCAGGGACATATGAGAATCGTTCATATGGGTTGAAGGGGGTCATAAGGTGATCTATGATCCCCTTCAACCCATTACATGATGACATATGTCCCTATATGTCTTAGGACCCCTAGGGACATATTAGAATCATTCATTGGGGTCGAAGGGGGTCATAAGGTGATCTATGACCCCTTTCAACTCATTCAGTGATGACATATTTCCATAGGGGTCCTAAGACCCCTAGGGACATATTAGAACTGTTCATATGGGTTAATGGGCGTCATAGGGTGACCTATGACACCCTTCGACCCATTACATGATGACATATGTCCTTAGGTGTCCTAGGACCCCTAGTGACATATTAGAATTGTTCATATGGGTTGAAGGGTGTCATAGGGTGACCTATGACCTTGTTCGACCCATTTCATGATGACATATGTCCCTCGAGGTCCTAAAACCCCCAAGGACATATTAGAATTGTTCATATGGGTTGAAGGGTGTCATAGGGTGGTCTATGACCCCTTTTGACTAATTCCATGATGACATATTAAAATTTTTCATATGGTTCGTGTAATGCCCCGCCAAGGGATCCAAAGAATTAACCTAGAATTTCACTAAGTCTGGTAACATTTTTTTTTTTTTTTTTTGAAATCACACGAAAGTAAATACCACATACAACTTATTCATAATAACAGAAGCAATAGCAGTGTCCATCTAAAGAATAAACATAACATACACAACATATTACATTCTTAAGATCCCTTAACGTTGAATTACATATATGAATCTATCTAGTACAACAACCACATGAAATAATAATGATAAGTCCAATGTTCATACATTACATTTCCAAATGCTCAATCATCCACTGTACATGTCACAGGGTATGAAGGCTTAAAAGAATATACATATGTGAAATATAGTGCATCATCCTATTCTAATCCATGGTACATCAAAGTAAAGATAATCACATGGTACACATGATACATCACCATAAAATTCATATACATCCATCATAAAGATCAACAAAATAAACTAAGTGCATGGTTCCTCCCAACCGTTAATAGCATCATTAGACCATCGTGGGCCCTAGCCATCCCTCCGTGCATAACATCCCAAATCACCGAAGAGATAATCGATATTAACATAGTAGGAATGTCACTCCTAATAAATACATCATATGTAGAAAGTAATCTAACATGAAAATATAAGCATAAGATAACATAATCTAACATATGCTAATCATCAATGAAAGGATACATATCCACCATCACGAAGGGCGCTTCAGCCACGATGTCTCAATGAATCTCAAATGATAAGAGTGAAAAATACACTACCACCCGACCACGTGGTACCTAAGTGGTCCACTCCCACTATGCTGAGGAGATAATATCAAGCCCCAAACAGGCTATCAAAATCACATAGCACAAGTCTCTAAAGTCTAGGAATCCTAAAAGTATACTAACTCAAAGGTTCCAATCACAAAATAGACATCTACTTCTCAGAGGCACACAATGACATGTAGGAACCTACTATGCAAGCGGGAAAGTGTCATCACATTTATCTCGTACAAGTTACCCTGGTAGTTAGCTAAACTCCACGGGTCCATACAGATCTCATGCGGCCACTAGTATCCTTTCATACTGACAAGGCATACTATGGAATGCAAGGTCACAACCATGCGTTCTCACTACTCCCATCCTAGCCTATACAAGCACTCAAGGCATGGGTGAGAACAAAAACTCTTATCTTTTTAGGTTCATTCAGTTAGTATTAGGTGTGAATGTTATCACTTATTAATCCAACTTACAATGAGTTACCCTGGCAGCCTCTTAGGGCCCCGGCCCCCATTGCAAGCCACTTCTCGACACTACATGCAGATATCCTACCCTAATGCTCATGGTATCATAATCATAAAGAAAATCCATAAAATCATCAAATATGCATAAAAGCATCAAATCTCCATGAGCAACATCCATAGAAAATCATGACCACAACAACTCTCTATTAGCAACTGAAGTATCACTGATAATCAAGGTATCCATTGGTTTTCAATAACCAAAATATATCTCAATCATACTGATCGAAGACTCCAAAAATGGTTGAGTCAAACATGTCACAACATGACATCATTAAGAATAAATCCACATATCAGTCCCATCATGGCGACTAGAATAGAACCAAGGATAACTGATCGATGACCAAAATAATGGTTAATTCAAGGGTCTCAAACATAAGAATCTCAACTTTAACAATTAGTAATCACAACCAATACATAGAGCATTCCATCACATAATCATGGTTGGGTTTATAAAGATTGAGAAATAAACATCATCATGACATCACAATCACATAACCCCCAAGCCTCTAGTAGACGTCCTATAACTGGTCAACACTAGTCAACCCAAAACCCAAAACAATAGCATAAAGTATACACAATGTAAACACATGTTTTGGTTTTGCTAAGTTTTCAAATTTAAATTCAAATGCAAAGTCTCAGTTTATGTTTCCAAGTTTAGAGGAAGAATTAGAAGAACATTTTCCTACATTTTTTTTTCCATGTATTTGTTTGATAGATAAAAAGTTTCTCCATTAGACTCAATTTTCTAATTGATCTAATAATACTTTGTTTGTATAACATTTTTTGAAAATTTACATTCTCAATGAATCCAACTTTGATTATATACTCTAATAATTAATCTTAATTAAAACTAAGTTTAATTAAATTAATCATTAACATCTCTTCATAACCTTAATCACAATACTTTAAATCATTAAAAGAGTGATTCATCAATTTAGAGCTTAATAATAATCATTTATAATTAATTATATATATATATATATATATATATATATATATATATATATATATATGTATATATATATATATATATATATTTATGTATATATATATAAATAAATATATATATATTTATGTATATATATATATATACATATATATATATATATATATATATATATACATATATACATATATATATATATATATTTATATATATATATACATATATATATATATATATATATATATATACATAAATATATATATATATATATATATATATTAACATTAAAAAAATTAATAACATTACAACATTTTTAATCGAACTCATATCAAATTTGCATATAACATTGCATGTATAATAAAAAAGAAACTGGCATATATCACAATGCAGTTTTCCTTTTAAAAAAATGTGCGGCTATTATTATGTCCGCACCGCAGGTACTGCGGATCGCAGGTACCTTGTGATACCGCAGGCCTGCGGTGGGTGGGGTAGTAAATACCCGCCTGCCCAACAATGTAAATGAAGATTATTTTCTTTTTTCTTAACAATCGCTTGCACGATTTTAGACTGTGTGATATGAAAAATGTTTCATAAAACATTTTTGCCTGCGGTATGCCATCCAATTTTTCAACACATGTAAATATATAAATTATATATATACACATGTATGTATATATATATATATGTGTGTAAGAAAAATGACAATTTATGAATACAAGTTTTCATTTTTTAGAATTTCTCTATAAACCTTGGATTTCCAAAATTTCCAATAATTAATCTAATGGGTTTGACTATGAATTTCAACCCTAGCCCCATTTTATTTTCAGATCTATGCATATAGAATTCTCAAATAAATTAACTACTCAAATTGAGAATGCATATAATAGAAACATGAGATTCCTTAGAAGACATGGAAGACACGAAGAAGACAGGGAAAACAAGATGCGAAAATATCACAAGAGTCTACCCGAATTCTGATGCTAATTCACTCTTCCTAAAAAAAAATCTGCAGAGCAAGCTCCTCCCTTCTTCAGAGTTCTCGAGTCCTCCAATCCTCCAATAGCTCTCCCTTTTTTTTTTTTTAAGCTTCTATGAATGCCTGAATATAAAGAGCTCTCAAGAAACCTTTGGAATGCTTCTTGAAACCGTTGAAAGGTGTCACCAACTAAGCATGGGTCTTTTCCAATTCTTTTTGATGAGTCATAGAATTGTAGACACTTTGTGCTTAATTGATGCACTAACCCCCCGTGTTGTTGACACATGTTAATTCCCATGCAAGCTTATAACTCCAATTTACTTTTTAAATAATTTCCATTTAAATATTTATAACTCCCATTTTAATTTTATAACTTTTTATTTTTATTTTTATATCTCTTATTATTATTATTTGTTTATTAATTTATTAGTATTTTATAATTATTATTTATTTTAATTTCTAATTTTCTTTTATTCAATTCTTTTCTTCAATTAATTCTCCTTTAATTAATTATAATCAAAATATCAAAGATCATGATATTTAATGTTCTCAAATAATTAATTTATTAATTAAATCTATTTGTTGAGACTTAATTAATAGAAAATTCACCATAGACCTTCAAGATAGAATATGGAAACCCATCATAGGACAATTCATACAAAATCAGTCTAAAGGATTAAAAATCACAAAATATGTCATCCGACACATTCAGTGGATACTTGTCCTAACTCACTAGGACAAATGGTTTTAGGGTTTAGGATTTGGACTTGAGAATTTATCTCCCCTCTCTTATCATTGAGATAGTATAATAGGGTACGCGCATCCTGGCAATTCAGGAAAGTCGATACCCGGTACCTGCAACCTACAGAAAAATCATGCATGTACATACAATATATATATATATATATATATATATATATATATATATATATATATATATATATATATATATATATATATATATATATATATATATATATATATATATATATATATATAGTGCTAAGCTAAACAGGCAATGGCAGGAATTGGTGCATCGTGTAGATCCCGACTAAGCAGGTGACTACAACTCCCTTCTTTAACCACATTAGAAATGCCATACAATAAGAAAACACGCACACCATACACATGCAAGTATGGGGTAAGTATCCATAATAAAACACATGAGATAATAAACCATCTAACTAATCATCAACAATAACAATATAATGATCATCATACATACATGAAATGTAAAGTCTAAATGATATCATCATATAACAACTGAATCCATAGCATAATGTCTGATAGTGTCAAAACAATACCACTAATCCATTAACATAAAGCTAGTCTATCATAATATGATAATAATAGCAATAATATGTCCAGTAAAGATGTGAACGAGGCTAGGCACTACAGTTCGATGCCCCTTTCGACCCGTCACCATTTAATGAGTCGAACCCTATGACCCCCTTTGATCAATTTCATGACAACGTATGTCCCTAGGAGTCCTACACATGCTAGGGACATATTAGAATCATTCATATGAGTTGAAAAGGGTCATAGGGTGACCTATGACCCCTTGTGACCCATTCCATGATGCCATGTGTCTTGAGGGGTCCTAGAACCCCTAGGGATATATTAGAATCGTTCATATGGGTTAAAGGCCGTCATAGGGTGGCCTATGACCCCCTTCAACCCATTACATGATGACATATGTCCCTAGGGGTCCTAAGACCCCTAGGGACATATTAGAATCACTCATATGGATCTAAGGGGTTCATAAGGTGACCAATGACCCCCATTGACCCATTCCATCATGACATGTGTCCCTATTGGTCCTAGAACCCCTACAGACATATTAGAATCATTCATAATTGTCGAAGGGTGTCAAAGGGTGACCAATGACCCCCTTTGACCTATTACATGATGACATATTTCTCTAGAGGTCTTAGGATCCCTAGCAACATATTAGAATCATTCATATGGTCGATGTGGGTCATAAGGTGGCCTATGACCCCCTTCGACACATTAGATGATGACATATGTCCCTAGGGCTAGGACCCCTAGGGATATATTAGAATCATTCATATGAGTGGAAGGGGGTCATAGGGTCACCCTATGATCCCTTTTGACCCATTACATGATGACAAATGTCCCTAGTGGTCCTAGGACCAATAGCAAAATATTAAAATTGTTCATATGGGTCAATGAGGGTCGTAGGTTGACCTATGACACCCTTCTACACATTCCATGAGGACATATGTCCCTAGGGGTCCTCATACCACTGCCAACATATTAAAATTGTTAATATGGGTTGAAGGGAGTCATATGGTGACTTATGACCACTTTCAACTGATCTCATGATTACATGTGTTTCGAGGGGTCTTTTGACCTTTGTGGACATATTAGAAATGGTCATATGGGTTGAAGGTCATTATAGGTTGACTTATGACCCCCTTCGAGCTATTACATAATGACATATGTCCTTAGGCCTCCTAGCACCCCTAAGGACATATTAGAATCATTCATATGGGTTGAAAGAGGTCATAGCATGATGTTTGACGCTGTTCGATCCATTCCATGATGACATATGTACCTAGGAGTCCCAAAACCCCTAGGGACTAATTAGAATTGTTCATATGGATTGAAGGAAGCCATAGGGTGACCTATGACCCCCTTCATCCCATTACATCATGATATATGTCCCTAGAGGTCCTAGGACCGCTAGGGACATATTAGAATTATTGATATGGGTTGATGGGGGTCATAGGGTGACCTATGACCCCTTTTGACAAAGTCCATAATGTCATATGTCCCTAAGAGTCCTAGGACCCCTACGGACATATTAGAGTCATTCAAATGGGTCAAAGGGGGTCATAAGTAACCTTATGACCCTCTTCGACCTATTTTATAAGGATATATATCCCTAAGGGTCCTAGGACACCTAGGGACATATTACAATCGTGTATATGGGTCGAAAGGTGTCATAGGGTGACCTATGACCTCTTTTGACCCATTCCATGATGACATATGTCCCTAGGGGTCCTATTAGAATCATTCATATGAGTCAAAGGGGGTCATAGGGTGACCTATGGCCCCCTTCTACCCATTACTTGATGATATATATCTCTAAGTGTCCTAAGACCCCTAGGGACATATTAGAATCACTAATATGGATTGAAAGGGGTCATAGACTTATGACGCCTTTCGACCCATTCCAAGATGACATATGTCTTTATAAGTCCTAGGACCCCTAGAGACATATTAAAATCATTTGATATTGGTTGAAGGGGGTCATAGGGTGACCTATGACCACCTTTAACCCATTACATGATGACATATGTCCTTAGGGGTCCCAGGACCCCTAAGGACATGTTAGAATTGTTCATATGGGTCGTTGGGGGTCATATGGTGACCTATTACCCCCTTAGACCCATTCCATGATGAAATATGTCCTAGGGACATATTAAAATCATTCATATTGATCTAAGGGCGTCATAGGCCCCTCTAACCCATTACATGATGACAAGAATTGTTCATATGAGTCCATGTGGGTCATAGGATGACAGGTGACCTATGACCCCCTTCGACACATTCAATGATGACATATGTCACTGACAGTCCTAGGACCCTTAGGGACACATTAGAATCATTCATATGGGTCGAAGGGGGACATAGGGTGATATATGACCCCTTTTGACCCATTCTATGATAACATATGTCCCTAGGGGTCCTAGAACCCCTCCAGACATATTTGAATTGTTTATATGAGTCAAAGTTGGTCATAGGGTAACCTATAACCCCTTTGAACCTACTTAAAAATGACATGTGTCCCTAGTAGTCCTAGGACCCCTAGCGACATATTAAAATCATTCATATGGGTTGACCCTATGACCCCTTTCGACCCATTTCATGATGACATATGTCTCTAGGGGTCCTATGTCATGTAGGGACATATTAGAATCATTTATATGAGTTGAAAGGGGTCATAGGGTGACCTATGACCCCTTATGACCAATTCCATTATGACATACGTCCATATGGCTCCTATGACCCTTAGAGACATATTAGAATCATTCATATGGGTTGAAGGGGTTCATAGGGTGACCTATTATCCCTTTCAACCCATTACATGATGACATATTGTCATGTCCCCTATTCAAATAGTTAAAAAATAAATAAACTTTGTTAAGGCAGGCAGGCTCCAAAAAGGTGAAATTTCGGAAAAAGGGGCTAATCTTTGGAAACCAATGGACTAATAAATAAAAGTTATTATTAAATTATATTTTATTAACCCCTCTTGGACGTGAGTTAGGGTTATGCCCTCTTTAAAAGGGGTTTGGAGGCATTTTGGGCTCATTCTACATCTTGATTCTTGCTAATTTTCTTGTTGTTCTTCAAAGGCTGCCAAACCTGTGGAGAAGGAGACCCAAGAACGAGAGTTTGTAGGTTTTCAGGAAGGCTAAGGATGGGAGTTTGAAGCCATTCCATGTGCATGCTCATACAGATTTTACCTTTGTGCTGAATAGTGCAGATTTGGGTGTTTTCGGGGTTGTTTTTTGTTTGAGTTTGGGTTTTCAGTTGAGTGTTTCATATCAGTTTGGTTTGCTGCTGTATGTCAGACTTTATGATGTTAAAATAGAGCTAAATATATATACTGGGTCATGATTAAACTTCTGAGATAGTTTATGAGTGTTTTGTGGTGTTTTCGGGCATTTTTGTGTTAATTTCCAGAGCCCGATTGAGCATAGTTTTGCCCTACATTTGTGAGCTATTGTGTAAAGGCTATACAAATCTGAAAATATCATTTTGTAGGCTGTTATGATGCTGAAATTTCTATAAAAATGTCCATTTTCAAATTTATTAATAATTTGTGAAGTTGTGAAGTTTTTGGCACTAATTTGGACATACCCGATTTGGGTTTTATTGGGAAATTGGTAGATCTTTGTAATATTGGTTGTTTGATTTTAAAGTTCTGATTTGAGGCTGGAAATATCATAAAAAAAATTAGTAAAGGGACATTTCACATATGTCCCTAAGGTTCCTAAGACCCCTAGCGATATATTAAAATTGTTCATATAGGTCAAAGTGGGTCATAGGCTGATCTATGACCCCTTTCAACTCATTTAGTCATAACATATGTCCCTAGGGCTCTTAGGACCCTTAGGGACATATTAGAACTGTTCATATTGGTCAAAGAATGTCATAAGGTGACCTATGACCCCCTTCGATGCATTACATAATGACATATGTCCCTAGGGTTTCTAGGACCCATAGAGACGTATTAGAATCATTCATATGGGTTGAAAGGGGTCATAGGGTGACCTATTACCCCTTTCGATCCATTTCATGATGACATATGTCCCTCCGGGTCCTAAGACCCCTAGGGACATATTAGAATCATTCATATGGGTTGAAGGGTGTCATAGAGTGGTCTATGACCCCTTTTGACCCATTCCATGATGACATATGTCCTTAGGGGTCCTAGGACCCCTAGAGACACATTATAATCCTTCATATGGGTCGATGCCCTATGACCTTTTTTGACCTGTTGTCATGTAATGGGTCAAAGGGGGTCATAGGGTGACCTATGACCCCTTTGACCCTTTCCATGATGACATATGTCCCTAGGGTTCCTAGGACCCCTATGGACATATTATAGTCATTCATATTGGTCGAAGGCAGCCATAGGGTCACCCATGACCCACTTCGACCCATATAAATGATTCTAATATGTCCCTAGGAGTTGTATGTCATACTGTAATAGTTCAAAGGGGGTCATAGCTCACCCTATGACTCCTTTCGACCAATTAGCTAATTACATATGTCCCTAGGGGTCCTAGGACCCCTAGGGACATATTAGAGTCATTCATATGGGTTGATGGGTGTGATAGGTTGAGCTATGACCCCCTTCAACACATTGCATGACGACATATGTCCCTATGGGTCTTAGGACCACTAGCAACATATAAGAATCATTCATATAGGTTGAAGGGGGTCATACGGTGACCTATGACCCCTTTCAACCCAATCTATGATGACATGCATCCCAAGGGGTCCCAGGACCCATGGGGACATATTAGAATCATCTCATTTCATGACAGATGTCCTTAGGGCTCCTAGCACCCCTAGGGACATATTAGAATCATTCATATGGGTTGAAGGAGGTCATAGCATTATGTTTGACCCTGTTCGACCCATTCCATGATGACATATATCCCGAAGGGTCCCAGGACCCTTATGGACATATTAGAATCGTTCATATGGATTGAAGGGGGCCACAGGGTGAGCTATGACCCTTTTTGACTTGTTACATGATGACATATGTCCCTAGTGGTCTTAAGACTCTTAGGAATATATTAGAATCATTCATATGGGTCAAAGGGGGTCATAGGGTGACCTATAACATCTTTCGACACATTTCATGATGACATTTGTCACTAGGAGTCCTATGACACTTAGGGACATATTAGAATCATTCATATGGGTCGAAGGGGGTCATAAAGTGACCTATGACCCCTTTCGTCCCATTACATTATGACATGATCCTAGGGGTCCTAAGACCACTAACGACATATTAGAATCATTCATATGGGTCGATGGTCATAGTTCATAATGTCATATGTCACTAGGGGTCCTAGGACCCTTAGGGAAATATTAGATTCATTGATATGGGTCTAAGGGGGTCATAGAGTAACCTATGACCCTCTTTGACCTATTTCATGAGGACATATGATCCTAGAGGTCCTAAGACATGTAGGGATATATTAAAATCTTTCATAAGGGTCGAAGGGTGTCATATGGTGACCTATAACCCTCTTTGACCCATTCCATGATGACATATGTCCCTAGGGGTTCTAGCACTCCTAGGGACATATTAGAATCAATCATATGGGTCGAAGGGGGTCATAGGGTGATCTATGACCCCCTTTGACCCATTACATGCTAACATATGTCCCTAAGGGTCCTAGGACCCTTAGGGACATAATAGAATCACTCATATGGACCGAAGGGGGTCATAGGGTCATTTGATATTGGTTAAAGGGGGTAATAGGGTCATTTGATATTGGTCGAAGGGGGTCATATTGAAACCTATAACCCACTTTGACCCATTACATGATAACATATGTCCCTAGGGTTACTAGGATCCCTAGAGACATATTAGAATCATTCATATGGATCAATGGGGGTCATAGGGTGACCTATGACCCTGTTCGACCCATTAGATAATAACATATGTCACTAGGGGTCCTAGGACCGCTAGAAGCATATTAGGATTGTTTATATGGGTTGAAGGGGGTCAGAGAGTGACCTATGACCCCTTTCTACCCATTCCATGATGAAATATGTCCCCAGGGGTCCCAAGACCCCGAGGGACATATTAGCATCATTTACATGGGTGGAAGGGGGTCATAAAGTGACCTATGATGCCTTTTGACTTGTCGTCATGTAATGGGTCGAAGGTATACATTAAAAGATGACATATGTCCCTAGGGTTCTTAGAACCCATAAGAACATATTAGAATTGTTCATCTGGTTCGAAGGGGGTCATAGGGTGACCTATGATGCCCTTCAACAGATTACAAGATTACATATATACTTAGGAGTTCCTAGACCCCTAGGGACATAGTACAAATATTTATATGGGTCAAAGGTGGTCACAAGTCACCCTATGACCCCCTTCAACCTAGTACATGATGAAATATATCCCTAAGGGTCCTAGGACCCCTAGGGAAATATTAGAATTGTTCATATGGGTCAGTGGGGTTCATAGGGTGACCTATGACCCGCTTCGACATATTCAGAGTCGTGATCTTGCCAGCCTAAGGGTTTGTAGAAGTTGCATGTCAGTTTTAACAACTACCCAGATCTTGCATGTCAAGTTTTGATAACTACCCAGATCTTGCATGTCATATTTTATGATTGCATGCAACTGAGTGAAAGAGAAAAAAGATATTTGCAGCGAGAAAAGAATAAAAAAAATTTGATCAAACCCCCAGTTGAAAGCAAAAGTACAAAATCCAAGGAAGAAAAAAGTATGGCTGATCCAGATGAGATGGCAAAGAAATTCTTCCAAGACATCCAAAATACTCAGAAGCAAACAGTGGATGGTTTGGCGGAAACTAGAGAGGCTTTGCGTATATTGACAGAAAAATTACAAGGAATTGCATCTATTAATGAGAAAGGGAGCACTTCAGAGGAGCCAAGAAATGGGAGATCCACACCATCTAAATCAACCAAATCTATTTTCTTGCCTACAGATGAGCCACCAGTACCAAATCCAGCCATTAATCTAGTGGAAGAGGTTACAGGTAATTTGATTACATTAAGAGCTACTTACAATGGCTTAGATGATGACTTTCGTAGTTTAGTTCCTTTTAGAGAATATGTGGATATGATGAACACTTTGATGTCCAAGAAAGAGAACAAGAGGGAGCATGACACAAGTGGAAGAGAGCTCAAAAATAAAATAAGCAAGTTTACAACACTTACTTTTGATGGAACAAATAAAATTTCAGCTAGAGTATGGCTACAAAAATTACAAACTTTCTTCACACTTAACCCCATGAAAGAGAGTGATGCTATTAAATTTGCAAGTCTACACTTGGAAGATGCAGCCTATGATTGGTGGTATCATGGAATGACTACTCAAGGTCACGATCAGGTAACTACATTTGAAGATTTCATTCAAAGGGTGATAGATAGATTTGACCTCAAGGATGATGAAGAGTACTTTAAAGAATTGTCAAAGTTGAAGCAAACCAAATCAGTTAATGAGTATATAGAAGAATTTCAAAAAGTGGCTATTATGGTACCTGATATGAGTGAAAAGAGGATCGTTTATCTTTTTCTTGATGGTTTAGAAGATTCTGTTAAGGGTTTGGTTAAGGCTTTCTCACCTTCAACCTTACAGGAAGCTATCAAAAGAAGCTTGCAACTTGAAACTTGCGTGCCTATGAAATCAATCACTAATCAAAAACCTCCAAATCTTTGGTAACATAAGGGAAATTTTCAGAAAAAGGCTTTCCCAACACTACCACCAAAAGATGTGACAAATGTGGCAAAAAAGAAGGTAGATGAAGAGACTAGGAGTGAATTACGAAGGAAAAAGCTTTGTTTTACTTGTAGAGAACCATGGGTTCCAGGACACAGATGTTTGGGGAAAGGTCAAGTGCACTATATTGAAGTTGCTTCAGAATCTGATTCAGATGAGCATGAGAAATTTCATGATACTAAGGAGGAGGTAGAAGAAGAGAAAGTAAAAGAAATCAGCAAGGATGGCACTTTAGCAGCATTATCTGGAGTCCCAAGATACCATCCCTTCCGAATTTGAGGGGTACTAGCAGGGCAAAGGTTGACTGTTCTTCTTGATAGTGGGGCAACTCACAATTTTATTGATGAGGGATTTGTTATGAAAAGAGGGCTTAAAGTAGAAGATTTTGAGGGATTCAATGTTACTGTAGCTGATGGATTCACTATGCCTTGCACATGGGTGGTGAAACAACTCAAGATGACCTTAGGAGATTATGAGTTATGTGATGAATTCTATGTGGTTGGTATTGGGGAGACAAATCTTGTATTGGGTGTTCAATGGTTGCACTCTATCGGAGGCTATTACATGAACCATCAAACTATGGAGTTTAAATTTCATTCCAATGGGAAAGAAGTCATATTGAGAGGGTTATTGAATGGAGCACCTAAGGCGGTCTCTGCAAAGAGGATGGAGAGGACTTTTCAAAGAGGACAAGTAACATGGGCAGCAAGAGTCATAATCCAAACAACAAGCTCTCCAAAGAATCAAGGTAATTTCCATTTTGAAATTCAAAATATTCTTGATAAGCATAGTATAGTTTTCAATGATTTGCCTCCAGGATTACCACCAGATAGAGGTTTTGAGCATGTTATAGAGTTAGAATAGGGTGCCAAACTAGTTATAACAACCCCATACCACCATCCAAGAGGTTATAAGGAAGAAATTGAAAAAACTATTAAAGAACTCCTGGACATGGGATTCATAAGGCCTAGCTCTAGTCCATTTGCATCATATGTGGTACTTGTCAAGAAAAAGGATGGTACAATGAGAATGTGTATAGACTACAGGGCTCTAAACAAGAAGACCATAAAAAATAGGTATCCCATACCACGCATAGATGAACTCATTGATGAGTTACATGGTGCTGTATACTTCTCAAAAATTGACTTAAGATTAGGCTACCATCAAATCCGAATGAGGAGTGAAGATGTGGAAAAAACTACTTTCAGATGTCACTATGGGCACTTTGAATTTCTTGTTATGCCATTTGGACTCACTAATGCACCTGCAACATTCCAATCTTGTATGAATAAGGTATTCAGTCAGCATCTTTGAAAATTTGTTTTGGTATTTTTTGATGATATCTTGATATACAGTAAAACATGGGAAGAGCATCTAAAGCACATAGACACTGTTTTGGGAATCTTGGAGCAGCAATCCTTCTATGCTAAGCTATCTAAATGTGAGTTTGGTTTGACAGAGATCCTATATTTGGGACATATTATAAGCTCTAAAGGAGTACAGGTTGATCAACAAAAAATCCAGGCAATTTTGGATTGGCCTCCACCCACTAATCTTACACAGTTGAGAGGTTTCTTCGGGTTGTGTAGCTACTATAGCAGATTTGCCAAGGGATTTTCTCAGCTTGCTACCCCCTTGACTGATTTGACAAAGAAAGGAGCTTTTGTTTGGATAAAAGAGGCACAAAAAACATTTGATAAGCTTAAGGAGGTAATGAGTTCATGCCCTGTGCTTGCAATTCCAGATTTCTCTTTACCTTTTGTTGTTGAATGTGATGCTTCTGGAGAAGGTATAGGGGCTGTCCTAACTCAAAGGGGACATCCAATAGCATTTGAGAGTCAAAAATTAAATCAATCAGAGAAAGGGTACTCCATCTATGATAAGGAAATGTTGGCAATCATGCATGCACTTCATAAGTTTAGACAATATTTGGTATGTGGGAGATTCATTGTAAAGACAGACCATAATAGCCTCAGGTTCTTCTTTAACCAAAGGGATTTGAATGATCATCAACAAAAATGGGTAAGCAAATTACAAGCTTATGATTTTGATATTCAATACATGAAAGGAAAGAATAATGTGGTTGCTGATGCTCTCTCAAGAAAGCCCACTTTGTGTTCCTTATCATCTATCTCTGCTGATTGGAAAGTCTCCATAATTTTAGAGTATGCTAAAGATTCATTTGCCACCAAGATTTTGGATAAGTTAGTGGACGATAACAGGTACAAGGTTGTTGATGAATTGATTTATTACAAGAACAGGATCTTCTTAGTGCCAGGGTCAAAAACTAAGGAGAGGATATTGAGGGCCTTTCATGACACACCTTTGGCTGGTCACCAGGGATACTTCAAGACATACAGGCAAATTTGAGAGCGGTTTTCATGGAAGAGTATGAAGGAGGATGTCCTTAAATACATTAAGGAATGTATGGTATGCCAACAAAGCAAGAGTGAGCAAAATTTTCCTGCAGGGTTGTTGCAGCCACTTCCTATTTTCAAACAAAAATGGGAAAGTATTTCCATGGATTTCATCACTGGGTTGCCCAAGGTTCAAGGTAAGGATTGCATATATGTGGTGGTAGATAGACTAACTAAGTATGCACATTTCTTTCCTATCACATCTGATTTCAAGGCATCACAAGTGGCCGAATTGTTCTTCAAGGAAATTTTTAGATTACATGGTTTGCCTAGAAACATTGTTAGTGACCGGGACAGTAGATTCCTCAGCTCTTTTTGGAAGGAGCTCTTTCATTTGGCAGGAACTGAACTCACTCCCAGTACTAGCTATCACCCTCAAACAGATGGACAAACAGAGATAGTTAATACATGGATAGAAGGATATTTGAGAAACTATGTTTCAAATCAACAACATGCTTGGGTGAAATGGTTACACCTAGGGGAGTATTGTTACAATACATCTCATCACATGTCTATTGGTATGCCTTCTTTTCGTGCTCTTTATGGTTATGATGCCCTTTCCTTTGTTGATCTAATACTTTTCGATAGCAGAGTACCCGCAGCAAGTTATTTCATCAAGCAAAGCCAAGACATAATAAGGTCCCTCAAGGATAATCTACAACATGCACAAAACCAACAAAAGATATATGCTGACAGGAAAATGATTGACAGATCTTTTGAGGTGGGAGATTTGGTATTTGTTAGGTTGCAGCCATATAAGCAAAGCACCTTGAAGAGAAGTGGGGCAGAGAAACTCAAGCCAAGGTTCTATGGGCCTTATAAAATCATCAAGAAGGTAGGAGAGGTAGCTTATGAATTGGAGCTCCCACCAAACAGAAAAATACATAATATTTTTCATGTATCTTGCTTAAAGAAGGTTCTAGGCCAGCAAACCATAGTATCTACAGAATTACCACCTCTTGATGATGAAGGGAAATTAGTTTTGATACCAGAAGAGATTTTGGATACAAGAGAGAAAATGTTGAGAAATAAGAGCATCATAGAGCATTTGGTCAAATGGAAAGGATTACCACTAGAGGATGCAACTTGGGAAGGAGCACATATTCTTGAGAATTCCAACCTTCATTTCTTGAGGACAAGCAATATTTTGGAGGGGAGGACTTGTCATGTCCCCTATTCAAATAGTTTAAAAATAAAAAAAACTTTGTTAAGGCAGGCAGGCTCCAAAAAGGTAAAATTTTGGAAAAAGGGGCTAATCTTTGGAAACCAATGGACTAATAAATAAAAATTATTATTAAATTATATTTTATTAACCCCTCTTGGATGTGAGTTAGGGTTATGCCTTCTTTAAAAGGGGTTTGGAGGCATTTTGGGCTCATTCTACATCTTGATTCTTGCTAATTTTCTTGTTGTTCTTCAAAGGCTGCCAAACCTGTGGAGAAGGAGACCCAAGAATGGGAGTTTGCAGGTTTCCAGGAAGGCTAAGGATGGGAGTTTGAAGCCATTCCATGTGCATGCTCATACAGAGTTTGCCTTTGTGCTGAATAGTGCAGATTTGGGTGTTTTCAGAGTTGTTTTTTTGTTTGAGTTTGGGTTTTCAGTTGAGTGTTTCATATCAATTTGTTTTGCTACTGTATTTTAGACTTTATGATGTTAAAATAGAGCTGAATATATGTATTGGGTCATGATTAAACTTTTGAGATAGTTTATGAGTGTTTTGTGGTGTTTCCGGGCATTTTTGTGTTAATTTCGAGAGCTCGATTGAGCATAGTTTTGCCCTACATTTGTGAGCTGTTGTGTAAAGGCTATACAAATCTGGAAATGTCATTTTTTAGGCTGTTATGATGCTGAAATTTCTGTAAAAATGTCCATTTTCAGATTTATTAATAATTTGTGAAGTTGTGAAGTTTTTGGCACTAATTTGGATATACCCGATTTGGGTTTTATTAGGAAATTGGCAGATCTTTGTAATATTGGTTGTTTGATTTTAAAGTTCTGATTTGAGGCTAGAAATATTATTAAAAAAAATCAGTAAAGGGACATTTCACATATGTCCCTAAGGTTCCTAGGACCCCTAGCGATATATTAAAATTGTTCATATAGGTCAAAGTGGGTCATAGGCTGATCTATGACCCCTTTCAACTCATTTAGTCATAACATATGTCCCTAGGGCTCTTAGGACCCTTAGGGACATATTAGAACTGTTCATATTAATCAAAGAATGTCATAAGGTGACCTATGACCCCCTTCGATGCATTACATAATGACATATGTCCCTAGGGTTTCTAGGACCGATAGAGACGTATTAGAATCATTCATATGAGTTGAAAGGGGTCATAGGGTGACCTATTACCCCTTTTGACCCATTTCATGATGACATATGTCCCTCCAGGTCCTAAGACCTCTAGGGACATATTAGAATCATTCATATGGGTTGAAGGGTGTCATAGAGTGGTCTATGACCCCTTTTGACCCATTCCATGATGTCATATGTCCTTAGGGGTCCTAGGACCCCTAGAGACACATTATAATCCTTAATATGGGTCGATGCCCTATGACCTTTTTTGACCTGTTGTCATGTAATGGGTCGAAGGGGGTCATAGGGTGACCTATGACCCCTTTGACCCTTTCCATGATGACATATGTCCCTAGGGTTCCTAGGACCCCTATGGACATATTATAGTCATTCATATTGGTCGAAGGCAGCCATAGGGTCACCCATGACCCACTTCGACCCATATAAATGATTCTAATATGTTCCTAGGAGTTGTATGTCATACTGTAATAGTTCAAAGGGGGTCATATGCTCACCCTATGACTCCTTTTGACTAGATAGCTAATTACATATGTCCCTAGGGGTCCCAGGACCCCTAGGGACATATTAGAGTCATTCATATGGGTCGATGGGTGTGATAGGTTGAGCTATGACCTCCTTCAACACATTGCATGACGACATATGTCCCTATGGGTCTTAGGACCACTAGAAACATATAAGAATCATTCATATAGGTTGAAGGGGGTCATACAGTGACCTATGACCCCTTTCGACCCATTCTATGATGACATGCATCCCGAGGGGTCCCAGGACCCATGGGGACATATTAGAATCATCTCATTTCATGACAGATGTCCTTAGGGCTCCTAGCACCCCTAGGGACATATTAGAATCATTCATATGGGTTGAAGGGGGTCATAGCATTATGTTTGACCTTGTTCGACCCATTCCATGATGACATATATCCCTAAGGGTCCCAGGACCCTTATGGACATATTAGAATCGTTCATATGGATTGAAGGGGGCCATAGGGTGAGCTATGACCCTTTTTGACTTGTTACATGATGACATATGTCCCTAGTGGTCTTAAGAATCTTAAGAATATATTAGAATCATTCATATGGGTCAAAGGGGGTCATAGGGTGACCTATAACCTCTTTCGACACATTCCATGATGACATTTGTCACTAGGAGTCCTATGACACTTAGGGACATATTAGAATCATTCATATGGGTCGAAGGGGGTCATAAAGTGGCCTATGACCCCTTTCGTCCCATTACATTATGACATGTTCCTAGGGGTCCTAAGACCACTAACGACATATTAGAATCATTCATATGGGTCGATGGTCATAGTTCATAATGTCATATGTCACTAGGGGTCCTAGGACCCCTAGGGAAATATTAGATTCATTGATATGGGTCTAAGGGGGTCATAAAGTGACCTATGACCCTCTTTGACCTATTTCATGAGGATATATGATTCTAGAGGTCCTAAGACATGTAGGGATATATTAAAATCATTCATAAGGGTCGAAGGGTGTCATATGGTGACCTATAACCCTCTTTGACCCATTCCATGACGACATATGTCCCTAGGGGTTCTAGCACTCCTAGGGACATATTAGAATCAATCATATGGGTCGAAGGGGGTCATAGGGTGATGTATGACCCCCTTTGACCCATTACATGCTAACATATGTCCCTAAGGGTCCTAAGACCCTTAGGGACATAATAGAATCACTCATATGGACCGAAGGGGGTCATAGGGTCATTTGATATTGGTTAAAGGGGGTAATAGGGTCATTTGATATTGGTCGAAGGGGGTCATATTGAAACCTATAACCCACTTCGACCCATTACATGATAACATATGTCCTTAGGGTTACTAGGATCCCTAGAGACATATTAGAATCATTCATATGGATCAATGGGGGTCATAGGGTGACCTATGACCCTGTTCGACCCATTAGATAATAACATATGTCACTAGGGGTCCTAGGACCCCTAGAAGCATATTAGGATTGTTTATATGGGTTGAAGGGGGTCATAGGGTGACCTATGACCCCTTTATACCCATTCCATGATGAAATATGTCCCCAGGGGTCCCAAGACCCCAAGGGACATATTAGCATCATTTATATGGGTGGAAGGGGGTCATAAAGTGACCTATGATGCCTTTTGACTTGTCGTCATGTAATGGGTCGAAGGTATACATTAAAAGATGACATATGTCCCTAGGGTTCTTAGAACCCATAAGAACATATTAGAATTGTTCATCTGGGTCGAAGGGGGTCATAAAGTGACCTATGATGCCCTTCAAAAGATTACAAGATTACATATATCCTTAGGAGTTCCAAGACCCCTAGGGACATAGTACAAATGTTTATATGGGTCAAATGTGGTCACAATTCACCCTATGACCCCCCTCAACCTAGTACATGATGACATATATCCCTAAGGGTCCTAGGACCCCTAGGGAAATATTAGAATTGTTCATATGGGTCAATGGGGTTCATAGGGTGACCTATGACCCGCTTCGACATATTCCATCCCAACATATGTCTCTAGGGGTCCTAAGACCCCTAGCGACATATTAGAATCACTCATTTGTGTTGAAGCGAGTCATAGGGTGACCTATGACCTCTTTTGATACATTCCGTGATGACATGTGTCCCTAGGGATCCTAGGACTGCTAGGGACATATTAGAATTGTTCATATGGGTTGAAGGACATCATAGGGCAACCTATGACCCCCTTCGACCTATTACATGATGATATATGTCCCTAGAGGTTCTAAGACAACTAGAGACATATTAGAATCATTCATATAGGTTGAGGGCTATCATAAGGTAACTTATGATCCCTTTCAATCCATTTCATGATGACATATGTCTCGACGAGTCCTAGAACCCTAGCGACATATTATAATCGTTCTTATGGATTTCAACTTATTCCATGATGACATATGTCTCTAGGGATTCTACTTCCCCTAGGGACATATTAGAATCATTCATATGGGTTGAAGGGGGTCATAGGATGACCTATGACTCCTTTCAACCCATTACATGATGATATATCTCCCTAGGGGTCTTAGGACCCCTATCAACATATTAGAATTGTTCATATGGGTCACCCTATGACCCCTTTTGACCCATTACATGATGACATATCTCCCTAGAGATCCTAAGACCCCTAGTGACATATTAGAATCGTTCAAATGGGTTGAAGGGGTTCATGGGGTCACCTATGATCGATTTTGACCCATTACATGATAGCATATGTCCCTAGAGATCCTAGGACTCCTAGTGACATATTAGAATCATTCAAATGGGTTGAAAGGGTTCATAGGGTGACCTATGACCCCTTTCTACCCATTCTATGACAAAATTTGTCCCTATGGGTCCTACCTCCCCTAGGGACATATTAAAATCATTCATATAGGTCGAAGGGGGTCATAGGGTGACCTATGACTCCTTTTGACCCATTACATGGTGATGTATGTCTCTATGAGTCTTAGGACTCCTAGGGACATATTAAAATTGTTCATATGAGTTGAAGGGGGTCATAGGGTGACCTATGACCCCTTTTGACCCATTACATGATGATATATGTCCCTAGAGATCTTAAGACCCCTAGTGACATGTTAGAATCATTCAAATGGGTTGAAAGGGTACATAGGGTGACCTATGATCCCCTTCAACCCATAACATGATGACATATGTCCCTAAGGGTCCTAGGACCTGTAGGGATAGATTAGAATTTTTCATATGGGTTGAAGGGGTTCATAGAGTGACTTATGACCTCTTTCAACTCATTCCATAATGACATATGTCCTTATGGGTCCTAGAACCCCTAGGGACATATTATAATATGACCCTATGATCCTCGTTGACTGATTACATGATGACATAGGTCCCTAGGGGTCTTAGGACCCCTAAGGACATGTTAGAATAATTCATATGGGTTGAAGGGAGTCATAGGGTGACCTATGACCCCGTTTGACCTATTTCATGATGACATATGTCCTTAGGGGTCCCAGGACCCCTACGGACATAGTAGAGTTGTTCATATGGGTCGAAGGGGGTCATAGGGTGACTTGTGACCCCTTTTGACCCATTCAATGATGGAATATGTCCCTAGGAACCTATTAGAATTGTTTAAATGGGTTAAATGGGGTCATAAGGTGACCTATGAGCCATTTTGACCCATTAGATGATGACATATGTTCCTAGGGGTCCTAAGACCCCTAGGGACATATTAGAATCATTCATATGAGTTGAAGGGGGACATAGGGTGACTTGTGACACCTTTTGACTCATTCCATGATGAAATATGTCCCTAGGAGTCCTAAGACCCCTAAGGGCATATTAGAATCATTCATATGAGTTGAAAGGGGTCATAGGGTCACCTGTGACCGCTTTCGACCTATTCCATGATGACATATGTCCCCAGGTGTCCTAAGACCCCTGGGGACATATTAGAATCGTTCAAATGGGTTGAAGGGAGTCATAGGGTTACCTATGACCCCCTTCAAACCATTACATGATGACATGAGATATTACAATCACTCATATGGGTCAATGAGTGTTATAGGGTGGCCTATGACCCCCTTCGACACATTCTATTATGACATATGTCCCTAGGGGTCCTAGGACCCCTAGCGATATATGAGAATTGCTCATATGGGTATAAGCAAGTCATAGGGTGACCTATGACCCCTTTCGATCCATTTCATGGTGACATGTGTCCCTAGGGGTCCTAGGATCCATAGGGACATATTAGAATCATTCATTTTGGTTGAAGGCCATCATAGGGTGACCTATGACCTCTTTCAACCCATTACATGATGACATATGTCCCTAGGGGTCTGAGGACCCCTAGGGACATATTAGGATTGTTCATATGGGTTGAAGGCCCTACGACCCCTTTTGACCCATTTCATGATGAAATATGTTGCTAGGGGTCCCAGGACCCCTAGGGACATATTAGAATCATTAATATGGGTGGAACAGGGTCATAAGGTGACCTATGATGCCTTTTGACCCGTCATGATGTAATGGGTTGAAGGGATCCATTCCATGATGACATATGTGCCTAGGGTTTCTAGAACCCTTAGGGACAGATTAGAATAGTTCATCTGGGTCGAAGGGGGTCATAGAGTGACCTATGACCCCCTTCAACACATTGCATAATTAGATATGTCCCTAGGGGTCCTAGGACCCTTAGGGACATATTAGAATTTTTTATATGGGTCAAAGGGGGTCATAGGTCACCTTATGACCCCCTTCGACCCATTACTTGATGACCTATGTCCCTAGGTTTCTTAGGATCCCTAGGGACATATTAGAATTGTTCATATGGATCTATGGGGGTCATAGGGTGACCTATGATCCCTTTCGACACATTCCATCATGAAATATGTTCCTAGGGGTCCTAGGACCCCTACCAACATATTAGAATCACTCATATGGGTTGAAGCAAGTCATAGGGTGACCTATGACCCCTTTCAACCCATTCCATGATGACATGTGTCCCTAGGGGTCCTAGGATGCCTAGGGGCATATTAGAATTGTTCATATGGGTTGAAGGGTGTCATAGGGTCAGTTGTGACCCCTTTTGACCAATTCCATGATAGCATATGTCCTTAGGTGTCCTAGGACTCCTAGGGACATATTAGAATCATTCAAATGGGTTGAAGGCCTTGTAACCCCCTTTGACCCATTACATGATGACATATGTCCCTAGGGGTCTTTGGACCCCTAAGGAACTATTAGAATCATTCATATGATTCAAAGGGGTTCATAGGGTGACCTATAATCCTTTTCGACTCATTCCATGATGACATATGTCCCTATGGGTCTTAGAACTTTGAGAGACATATTAGAATATGACCCTATTACCCCCTTCGACCCATTACATGATGCCATAGGTCCCTAGGGGTCCTAGGAATCCTAGGAACATGTTAGAATCATTCATATGGGTTGAAGGGAGTCATAGGGTGACTTATGACACCTTTTGACCCATTCCATGATGACATGTGTCTCTAGGGGTCCTAGGACCCCTACGGACATATTAGAATCATTCATATAGGTTGAAGGGTGTCATAGGGTGGTCTATGACTCCTTTCAACCCATTCCATGATGACATGGCTTGAGGGATCCTATGATCCTTGGGGACATATTAGAATCATTCATATGGGTCGATGGGAGTCACAAGGTGACCTGTGACCCCTTTCGACCCTTTACATGATGACATATGTCCTTAGGGGTCCTAGGACCCCTAAGGAGATATTACAATCATTCATATGGGTTGAAGGGGGTCATTTGGTGACCTATGACCCCTTTTGACCCTTTCCATGACAACATATGTCCCTAGTGGTCGTAGGATCCCTAGGGGCATATTAGAATCATTCGTATGGGTTGAAAGGGCTCATAGGGTGATATATGACCCCTTTTGACCCATTCCATGATGACATATGTCCTTAGGGGTCCTAAAACCCCTAAAGACATATTATAATTGTTCATATGGGTCAAATGTAATCATAGGATGACCTATGACCCCCTTCGACACATTTTATGATGACATATGTCCCTCAGGGTCCTAGAAACCCTAGGGACATATTAGAATCATTCATATGGGTCGAAGGGGTTCATTGGTCATTTGACAAATTCCATGATGACATATGTCCCTAGATGTCCTAAGACCCATAACGACATATTAGAATCATTCATATGGGTCAAAAGTGGTCATAGGGTGACCGATGACCTCGTTCGACTCATTATATGATGACATATGTCCCTAGGGGTCCTAAGACCACTAGGGACATATTAGAATCATTCATATGGGTTGAAGGGGCTCATAGGGTGACCTATGATACCTTTCAACCCATCATCATGTAATGGGTCGAAGGGACCCATTCCATGATAACATATGTCCTTAGGGTTCCTAAGACCCCTAGGGACATATTAGAATCATTCATATTGGTTGCAAGGGGTCATAGGTTTCCCTATGCTCCCCTTTGACCCATTACATGATTACATATGTCCCTAGGGTTCCCAAGACCCCTAAGGACATATTAGAATCATTTATATTTGTTGAAGTAGGTGAAAGGTCATCCTATGACCCCCTTCGACACATTACATGATGACATATGTCTCTAGGGGTCTTAGGACCCCTTGGGACATATTAGAATCTTTCATATGGGTCGATGGGGGTCATAGGGTGATCTATGACCCCCTTCGACACATTCCATCATGACATATGTCCCTAGGGGTTCTAGGACCCCTAGCAACATATTAAAATCATTCATATGGGTTGAAGCGGGTCATAATGTGACCTATGACCCCAAAATCAACCCTTTCCATGACAACATATGTCCCTAGGGGTCCTAGGACCCCTACGAAAATATTATAATCATTCATATGGGTTGAAGCCCATCATAGGGTGACCTATGACCCCCTTCGATGCATTATATAATGACATATGTCCCTAAGGGTCCTAAAACCCCTTGGGACATATTAGAATCATTCATATGGGTTGAAGGGTCCCTATTCATAGGGTGACGTATGACCCCTTTCAACCCATTCCATGATGACATATGTCTCTATGGGTCATAGGACCACTAGGGACATATTATAATCATTCATATGGGTTGAAGGGGCTCATAAGGTGACCTATGACCCCTTTCAAGCCATTCCATGACAACATGTGTCCCTAGGGGTCCTACCTTCCCTAGGGACATATTAAAATCATTCATATAGGTCAAAGGGGGTCATAGGGTGACCTACGACCCCTTTTGACCCATTACATGATGATATATGTCCCTAGGGGTCCTAGGGACATATTAGAATCATTGATATGTGTTGAAGGGGGTCATACGGTGGCCTATGACCCTTTTTGACACATTCCATGACAATGTATATCCTTAGGATGCCTAGGGACCCATTGGGAATGCATCGAAAGGGGTCACTAGGGACGCTAGGGACATATGTTGTCATCAGATGCATCATTTTATGATAATATTATATTTAATAATTATATAATATTTAATATTTTAATATAATAATAATATATTATTAGATTATATAAAAATAATATTCATATATGTTACTAGGTTATAGATTTAATAATAATAATATATATCATATATATCACTATATTATATATTAGTTATAATAATAATAATATTTATAACTATATTATATTTAATAATAATAATCATACATATTACTATAATATAATAATAATTATAATAATTTATAATAATAATAATATTAATGTCCACACTTTTCCGAAATAAATTTCCCTCTAAAACAGTCTAAAGTTTCCCTCATAAATTTATTTCCTCTTAAATTTCTCTCCCTCCAAGTTTAAAATGGAAAAATATCCCCCTCTCAAATTTCCCTCCAAATTGTTGTGGAAAATTGCCAAGCCTAATCAGATATCTGATTTGAAATCG
Source organism: Cupressus sempervirens (assembly GCA_028749045.1). Classification (NCBI taxonomy): domain Eukaryota; kingdom Viridiplantae; phylum Streptophyta; class Pinopsida; order Cupressales; family Cupressaceae; genus Cupressus; species Cupressus sempervirens. Next base: position 435,923,523 of record CM053783.1, on the reverse strand, counting down.
GATATACGATTTCATATTGGATATCCAATTTCAAATTGGATATCTAATTAGGCCTGGTATTTACCAAACCTATTTGGTCAACCCAAAAAACATGTTTGAGAAGGGTTTTAGTGACACTCAGACTTTGGGTAGCCATCTGACAATGTTATTTTGATCGAAATTGAATGAAATAAAAAAAGTTTTTTTATATCACTCTCGAGATTTCATTGATATAATTGATGTCAAATTTTGAGTTCGATAAGTATTTATTAGTTGATTTTCAATGAAGATGATTGTAAAGTGTTGATTGACATACTGATTGAAAAATAGCTATAACTTTCAAATGGTAAAACATTTTTTAAATTCAAAAGTTGTGTCACATTCTATGCTTTGCCTAGTATAAGAAAAATAAAATAAAAATAAATTTTGATAAAAATTTTTATTAGTTAAGGTGGTCAGACACGAGAGGTTTTTTTTTTTCAAAAAAGTTTTAGTAGAAAATTCATATTTAATTATTTATTTGGAATAAAAAAACTCAAAAATATGCGTCACATCCAGGCATGAGTCTACTTTTTATATCTATAATTATATTATAAAAATATTATCATTTGATTTTGATTAAGATTGTTATACATACACCTACTTTTTATTTTCACCTTGAAATTTTCATAGTATTGCATTAAAATCTAAACTTTTGACCAATCAATTATTTTTTTTCTCTAGATAAGGCATAGTAGTTTATAAACTACATTCAATTTCCTATAGATTATTTTCTTACAACTTTTTGATATAAAGTCCATAACCACTTTAAAATTATGTGTCAAGTTGACATAACCCTAATTTGCTAATTTTTCACTGCCACTTAAGGCCATAATTTGGTACACCATGATCCTGCACATACCCATATCTCAAATTGCAAGTCAAGGACATAAAATAGAACTCTATAATGATAAATGCTTAATCAAGGATGTCAATGATAATTATAGAGGTATTGCAATTGTTAAAATGGAGAATGGATTACATAAGTTTCAAGAATTTACTTCTAAATGTGGAGATAAACATATGTACATGAGATAAACATATGTACATGTTATTGCCAAATATGATGAGATGAGCAAGTTATGGCATGAGCATTTGGGGAATTTCAATTTTCAATGTCTAGAGCTTATGGAGAGATTACAAATGGTGCATGGGCTTACAAAGATATCATTAAGTCACAAGGTATGTGAAGGATGTGCAATGGGAAGACAACATATGGAAAGTTTCCCTCAAGGTAAATCATGGAGAGCAAAAACTCCTCTACATTTAGTTCATAGTGATGTAATGGGTCCTTTTAAAACACCTTTAATTGGAGGATCAAGGTATGCTCTCACCTTTATAAATGATTATAGTAGAAGAATTTGTGTGTATTTTCTACAAAAGAAAGATAGTGTTTCAAAATTCGAAGGAGTTTAAATCTTTGATTGAAAAATAAAGTCAAATTTTTTTAAAGATAATAAGAACTGATAGAGGGAGTGAATACATGAATAAGGCTTTTTTAGATTTTTGTAAAGAACATGGTATAAAGAAGGAATCAACTATCCCTTATTCACCCCAACAAAATGGGGTTGCTGAAAGGAAAAATAGAACTATAATAGAAATGGCTAGGTGTATGCTTCATTCTAGAAATCTAGAAGCTAAATTTTGGGTTGAAGCAGTTCATGCTATCGTATATATCTTGAATAGGACATCTATTAAGGCAGTTTTGAACATAATGCCAGAAGAGGCATGGAGTGGAAGAAAACCTACAGTATCTCATTTTAGAATTTTTGGTTGCAATGCATATGCTCACATTCCTAATGAAAGAAGGAGCAAACTTGAAAGGAAGAGTGAGAAGTGCATAATGGTTGGATATAGTGAGGAATCAAAAGGATATAAGTTATACAATCCCAAAACAAATGAAATCTATATTGAAAGAAATGTATGGTTTGATGAAGATGTTAAGAATGATAAATCTCCAACATAATCTTTCTTTCCAATTTTGATTGATGAAGAAAATTCTTTTTCTACCAATAGTCAAAGTGAAGGTGTGCAAACTAGTACATGGGAAGAGACTCAAGTCGAAGAATCAAGTGAAAGTGATAACGAAAAATCCAAGGAAATTTAGAAGCATCAAAGAAATTTATCAAGAAAGTCCTAGAAATATATTTGCTAAAATGCTCTTATGACCAAGGTGATGCAGGTTGACACTCCAAGCATGTATGAAGAAGCAAAGGGAAAAGATGAAAGGGAAGTGACTATGCAAGAAGAATACAATTCTTTGATAAAGAATGGAACATGGGAATTAACAACACTTCCAAAAGGAAAAAATGTGGGTGGTTGCAAGTGGACCTATAGAACTAAGTTCACATCAGATGGAGCTACTAAAAAATACAAGGCAAGGTTAGTGGCTAAAGATTTCTCACAAAAAGAAGGTATAGACTATACTGAAACCTTTTCTCTAGTAGCTAAGATGACTTCCATTTGTACAATAGTTGCTTTAGCTACAAAGTTTGGTTGGAAAGTTTTTCAAATGGATGTAAAAAGTGCATTTTTGCATGGTGATTCAAAGGAAGAAATTTGCATGCAACAACCACCTGTATTTATTAAATATGGTGAAGAAAATTGGTGTGTAGATTAAGAAAAGCATTCTATGGTCTTAAGTAAGCACTAAGAGAATGGTAATAAAAAATAAATAAGTACTTTCTAGATGTTGGATTTAAAAGAAGTAACACTGATCTAGATGTGTATGTGAAATATAGTGATGATAAATTTTTTATTATTGTATTGTATGTGGATGACTTGATTATTATAAGAGATCACACACATAATATTGAGATAGAAAATGATCAACTCAAACAAGTTTTCCAAATAACTGATTTAGGACTAATGCACTATTTTTTGGGTATAGAAGTATGGCAAGAATAAGGATGGATCATGCTTTCTCAAACTAAGTATGCTCTTGATGTACTTAAGAAATTTAATATGACGGTAAAAGTACAAAGCTATGTCACCTTTTAGGCTGACTTATCGAAACGACTAGGAATTTTAGTATTTCTATCTAAAAATCAGTTTTTTTAAAACATATGATCTAGATTAATTCATTCTAGTTAAGTTTTCTAATAGAAAATATCTATTAAATGCATGTTTTATACTAGTTTGCATCCAATTACTAAAGAAATGAAATTATTTTAGAAAAGTGGTGTTTCAATAACTCTTACTATTTTTTATGTTTTTTTTTAATAGCATATAAACATCATTTTATAGATCTTAGAGTCAAGAATGTTCTCATATATATTTTATAGTGTTTTAATAAGATATAGTATATTGTAATTAAAAAATTCTACAAGAATGTATTTTAACACTCTAAAAGATATTGGTGTTGAGAAAGAAAAAAAATATTAAATAATATTAAAATATATATATATATTATGTCATTCTAGAGGACATAGTCCTCTTGTAGAATGTATAATTTTTCTCCTAGTTAGAATAGATTTTCTTTTAAAAAGTTGGTGGGAGATGAAAACTATCGATTCCAGGTGAGTTAAAATTTGAATAATTATAAAAGGAAAAATATAGGTCTAAAGCTGATTTTTATTTTTGATTTTTCTAACTATATATGTTATCTATAACATAGTATGACATCAAAGGGAAATAAGTTTATTTCCATATAGTTTTGTGGTGGGTACCAAACCCCTAATTTTTAGCATTGTTTAGTAGCTAAAAATTATCTATAAAAATTAGTAAAATATATCAATTCTTATTCCAAATAATTATTAAAAGTATTAATCCTAAACTTCATCCATTTCTACACATTTCATTAGTTTACTTCATTTTCAAATTCAAAGTAATAATAACAATTTTATGTCATTGAAGGTGAATAGTTGTACTTTTGTTAGCCTTTTCCTTCACAAAAGGGTGACACAGGTTTGTGCTTTTACCCATGAGTGATTTTAAACCATCTAAAACACCATGTGAAGTAGGATTAATGTTGAGTGCTAAGTCTACTCAAAGGAAGGTGGATGGAAAATTATATAGGCAGCTTGTTGGAGATCTTTTGTATCTTACCATAACTAGACCAAATATTGCATACATGGTTGGCATTGTACCCAAGTACATGGAAGATCCACACATTGAACATTGGAAAGTAGCTAAAAGAATATTAAGATACATTAAGTACACTTACTAGCTTGGCATTGAATACAAACATGAAGGAGAGCCTACTTTAGTTGGATATACAGATTCTAATTACGCAGGTGACATTGATGATAGAAAGTCAACTTTAGGGTATATCTTCCATCTTGGATCAGGACCAATTTCATGGAGCAGCAAGAAGCTATCAACAATGTCACTTTCATCTAAAAAAGATGAATATATTGGTTAATCAAAGGCATCTCAAGAAGCATTGTGTCTTAGGCAATTACTTGAAGAATTACACCATCCACAAGACTCTCCAACTACAATATTTTGTGACAACCAAAGTACTATCAAGTTGGAAAAAAATTTGATATATCATGCAAGGTCCAAGCATATAGAAGTGCATCATCATTTTTTTTGAGATCTAATTGAAAGTCAAGAGGTGGAGCTTCATTTTTGTGGAACAGAAGATCAAGTTGTTGATATATTTACAAAAGCATTGTCTATTGTAAAATTTACCAAATTTAAAGATTTATTACAACTCAAGGATGTTCCTTTCCCCTAAAAATAAACATTATGGGGGAGTGTTAGAATAAATAATGTTTATTTATTTCTTTGTAGTTGATTATTTAGAATGTAGTAGCTAAGTATTTAATATATAGTCTAGAAACATCCTAAACTATCCAAATTTCCCCATATCTCCATTGCAGCTTACAAGAACTTTCCAAAGGTCTAAAATATACTTATAAATACCCAACCTCTTGCCTCATGTATGAAAAAACTCGAGCGATTATTGAATAATATAGAAGTTTTACTATTTCTCTATTATATTAACTTTGTCTCTTTGTTCAGATGTTCTATTGTTACTCTATTATGCCCTATTTTTCTATTGTTATTTGTGCTCTATTTATATTCAGTAGTTTATCAATCTAAACCACTATTTTACAACATGTGCTCATCATTTCTTCTAAAGAATGGGTTTTGATTTTAGTCATGGAAAAAAATCATAGTTCTATCCAGCTAGGTAACACTAGAGACTCTTTCCTTTTTCTTTTGCAATTATGGCTATAAGTGAACTGTGATGCAAAAGTGTTGTTCAACAAAAGCTCTTTAATAGACTCAATTAATGATGAGAATAAGTAGATTCAATAGGTTGGTGGAAATTTTGAAGAAATACCTAAAAAATTTGGACACTTCATTCACATCACTGAATAGTCAATCAACATATTGAGAAACCCAAAATTTCAAACTAAGGACCCACATTTAGTTGGTTTCCAAAAAATATTTCTTCGTGGTTGTTAAATAGATAGAAAATATAAAGATCCAAGATTGTAATGTTGAGAATTTACAACATGATTAAGATAAGAATTAAGCTTGGGAAAAAAAGTCAACTTTGACTATTTAACACTTTTGATCTAGGAATGAAGCTTAGTGTGTGATGTTTAAGCTTTTTTAGAGAGAAGTGGAGCAGAAGAGAGGTGGGCATTATCAAATAGTGAACAACTATTTTTGAGTCTCTTTTGCAGGGTTCCCCTAATGATTAGCTTTCTAGTACCATCTATGTCTCTACATATCTTGGCGTTGTGTTAATGATGGATTTTTTAATACCTTATGACAATGGTAATACAATGAACTACCCCAATCATAATTTCTCAGAAGATTAATGGGATTGTGGAACTCATGATGATGTATGATTCAAAATGTTTTTTTATGTAATTTTGATCAATGGGAGCCATCTTTCCTTTAATACTTGCAATTTCAAGGAGTAAACAATGGAGGAGTATAAGTGGTATACATAGACATGTTAGAAGTGGGTCAATAGTTTGAGGGTTAAAGTTTATGAAAAGGGTTCAACAAGGTATTAGAGCTAGATTTAGGCAATGAGTTAAAGAATACATGTAAAGTAGTTTAAGAACTATACTTAACTTATAGATACATTGGTTACAAACGGATATGATAAATTGAAGAATACTTTAGTAACAAATTCATAGTCTTAGAGTTAATTTAATGAAATAATTTAATAATCAAGTATATTGTCTAATTAGTGATTGAGATAAATATTTACACATTTAAAGATAAAGAATAGCTCTTATTTTATTTTCTAAATTAGAGCTATGAGTATCTGTATTTCGTTCATAAAATATAAATCATTATTTTATTGTTTCTATGTTTCTCTTTTGCATTGTTGTACAATAAGTATAAGTATATTTGAATTGTAAATATTTTTTTTGTTCAAGTAGAAAAGAAAAGTTGTATTGCATTCATCTACAATCAAACATTTATAGTATATATAATGAATGAGGGCATATTGATATTTATTAAGAAAAATAGAGATAAAAGTGCATAAATATTTTTGCATGCCCCTTAGAATGTTGAGTTGCAATACACCAATAGAATGATATAATTTGGTTAGAGTATAAAAAATGCAACTATTGTCATATCTCATACTTATAATAGAAAAGAGGAGTTTTTTTGACATTTCTCATTTATTTTCAATATAAAATATATCTATTGTTTCTCACTTCTTGTTAAGGTGTGTGAAAATGGTAAAAATTGTTGTGTATTATTTTAGATTTTTAATTAATTTTGATTGTTGTCACTTCTTCTATAGGTTATTCAACCATAATTGTTGATTGTAAAAGTCATATTTATAGCAATTCTATTTATTGATAATCAGAAATGCCAACATGAATTATCTAAAAATTTACTAGCATGTTAGGTTTTCACATTATGGTCTCTTCAACAATAAGTATATGGTAGATATTTCTAAAGATTTTTTATTTGCTTATGTATTATTCTGATTGTTCTAATTAAGTAAAGCACGAAAGGGTTAGAACTGATTATAACAAAAATAATAGCAAGTCTAAAGACATAAACATAAGGTCACAAGAAGTAAAACCTATAGTAAAGAACCAAAACCAACAACAACTAATCAGGAAAAAAACCAACAAAAACTAAAAATTACTAACCAGGCTAGGTCACAAAAAAAAACCTAGCCAATTCCACTAGGCCAAAATGACAAACCAAGCTGCCCAAAAGTAAGAATCCATTTGTAAGGAACCCATAGAACCATCACACACCATCCATTGAGCATCAAATTAAACCACCTACACTAAACCATTAGACACCAGCAAGTTGAAACCACTAACATCAAAAAGATGACACCAAAGACCCATCACACACCCATCATACATACAAGGCGAAGGCCAACCAACTAACTCTGCAACTCCTTGAGCTTGTCCAAGAAATAGAACTTGGGAAGATAGGAATAAACAATATCACTCATACCATGTGAGTACATCATATTACCATCCTCTTTTCTTGAGGTCTCCTCGTTATGATTTCTCTTTGCCACCCTTTCTCCAATCTAAACTTTTAGGCCACCAATGTTGTCCTCCAACTTTTCTTGAATAGAGTTGATGTAGACTATCAAATTAAAAATTTTCTCCCCTAGATGGTATTTTCCTTTCTTCATAGCCATAAGAGCCTTGAGAATCTCATCCTTCTCTTCCTCTAAGGGTAACATACTCTAAAGATCCACCACTTGCTCCTAAAGTTGCTCTCAATTGTGTAATTTATCTCCAAGCTCTCGATCCACTTCCCACCACACTTCATTCTTATGACCTGCAATCCACTCCAATGATTTTTGTTCTGCCTTTTCTATGGCTTCCAACCTATTATTTTTTGTGTGGGCAATATGCATACGGAAGCAAGAGCTTTCAATCTATTGTAGCATTAGCCCAAATTTTCTATTATTTTGATCATTGTGGACTATAATTCAACTAGTTACAAGTGGGACAAATTTTAGGAATGGAGGACCTTGTAATAAAAGAGAAATCCAAATTTCATATGCTATATTGTTCATGAATGTATAAATGATTATTTATAGTTAGATTAGGGCTATGAACCACTAAAACATCAACAATTTCAACGATAGTATTTGAAAAATGATCAATTTTTAGATTATATTTGGAGTTTCCATAAATGGTTCAATGACTTGGAGGTAGATAATATTACTAGGAAATTAATCATCTCAAATTTGAATCATATTGATTCATTGTAAAATAATTGCATGCTAAAACTTCAAGGATAATATCATTATGCTTATAACTTTTAATTCTATTCAATCAAATTTCATATTATAAATTTATATGACATGTACAAATACATGTTAGAAAAGGTCTCCTCTCATAATATGAAAAGGATGAAAATATTCACTTTATATACATAATGTTTCAGTCATAAAGAACTATTTTTTTATTTATATGTATATATCTTAATAAAATAAGAGAATTATACATAATTGAGTTGTAAAATATTTTATTTTGTATAATTTTATATTTGGAAAGGAAATTTGTATTCTATGTGTGTGTACATTAAAATCTTAGCGTGTACAATAGATGAAAATTGAAGAAATTAAATGTATTTATAAAAAAAATGAAAAAAACAAAAATATATAAAAGTGTATATAATTGTCACATGCATTTCTAAGTGTCAAAATGTACAATTTAATATAATAAAAAGAATAATTTTTTACTTAAATTGATTAAAAGAAGTTGAAAGTATTAAACACTATTTTTTTGTTTATCTAATCTTATAATATTTATTTGAATGTGAAATGTTCTTATTTACTTTTCTCTTCTTGTTAAAAGTGTCAAAAGGGGTTCAAAGTGCAGTTTGTATTGTAGATTTATAGATATTTCTTTTTATCTTCTTGTTAAAAACTATTTCATTTTTTAATTTAATAATTACTCTATGATTACATAAGTAATTTTATATTATGAGAATGTGAAAAATTTAAAAAATCAAGCTACCTAAGACTATGGTTGATAATGAAGCAAATAAAAGAGTTAAATATTTAAAACTCTATAGGAGAATATCTTACTTCAAATGAATTTAATATTTTACAAGAACATCAAGGTGTTAGGAAACATTTTCCTACTTTTAGAATACCACAAAAAAAAGATGCAAAACAAAATAATGAAGAAAAAACAATTTAGGCATCATCAGGGCCCATTACTAAGGAAGTAAATCTTTTGATTTTTTTGGAGCACTAAATAGAATTTATTTTACGAATAATTTTGGGAAGACATCAAATGAGGTTTGGTATCAGAAAAATGAAGAAATTCATAGTAAAGTTGATGTTAGTGAAGATGAAGACATATTTAGAATGAGTAGTAGATAAAGAGTAATGCATATTAATATGATAAAAAATTCTTAAGAATAATAGTTGAAAGTATACATGTGAAGGTTGATGAAGACATTACAAATAACTTAGAGATATAGGTTGTATTTTAATTCCATGAATCTACAAAAAGATAAAATAATAGAATACTAATGATAATAATAATAATTATAAGGAGGTTACTTTGATAACAACTCCTAAGACTCCTAGATATGTTAGAGAAACCATTAAAAAAATCAAATAATTGAAGACAATAAAATAGACATAATAATAAGAAGTGAATTTACAAAAAAATAATTCAATCTATTCTTTACTTTTGAAATTGATCCAAAAATATGAAATGGGTTACATTGATCAAAATTCGATGACATCTATAAATCAAGAGCTAGAATAGAATTTAGAACAATCATACTTGAGAATGAGTTCCAAGATCAACAAAAAGAATTGGAATTGCCAAAAAATGGGTATTATGGAGCAAATTGGATGATTATGGTAACATACTAAGAAATATTTGTTTGCAAGGTAAACACACAAGTGTTTTTGAGGAGACTAATTATTTTGTCAGAAGAATGAAAGCTATTGGAAAGTTTTTGACTTTCATGGCACATAAAGACTTCAATGTATATTAGATGGATGTAAAATTTTTATGCCTAAATAGAGTACTAAAAGATAGATTATACATAAAAGAACCAATACCCCTAAAACTATGAATTGATCCAAACATTGTTTGCAAATTGGAAAGGAGACTATAAGGACTAAACAAAACTCTTGGAGCTCAGTGGGAAATGTTTAGATGAAATGATGGGTAACTAGGTTTTTTTTGCAATGATGGGTAACGATGTGTAATAAAACATTGACGATCTATAGAAGCTACTTAATCAATTAAATCAATGATGAGAATGAGCAGAGTCTAAGAGTTTGATGAAAAATAGGGATGCTCCTACATCAAACACCCCAGGTTCAAAATGATGTTCTCATTAGTTGGAATAACATCTCCTGGGATTCAACACAAAAATTCCAAACTAGTTCTTTACATACATATCCTCCAAGTCTTCAACTTCTACACTCTTTCCCTTGTTCTTCTTCTACTTCTTTAGATCAAATTTAGGTATGTTATAGGTCTTCTTTCCATAGTGATCTCCAACCTTCTTAGAACCTACCAAATCAAATTGATTGCCAATACTCAGGTTCCTCCTATTGTGCTCTTAATTCTACAAAGGAATCAAGAAATACTTCTTGTCACCTTTCTCAATAGTAAACACATTCTTGAAACAATCATGCACAACCCTATAATCACACTTCGAAGGTCTACCAAGAAAAAAATGACAACTATTCATATCCACAATGCCACAAAACACTTGATCCTTATATTGCCCAATCTAGAATTCAACAAGGCATTGCTCCCTAACTTCCAAAGCATGCTCACCTTGAAACCATCTAATCCTATAAGGATAAGGATGTCTCACTCTCCTCAAACCAATTTTCTAAACCATCTCCTTAGCAACAAGGTTACTAGTACTACAACCATTAACAATCATATTGTGTACTTAACCACCAAACTTACAATGAGTTCTGAACAAACTAGACCTCTGACAATAATCTAGTGTCCTCTAACCAACCAATACTCATCAAGCCAGTAAACTCTCTCCTTTCTTAGGTTGACAATCTTGGACTGCAACCTCATTCACAACAACAACGTTCCTACCATAAGGAAATTCAAAATATTTATGCCTTACCATATCTAAAATAATTACCACTAAACCCACCTTCACATGTCCTTCTCTTTTGATCAACAGGTTTGATTCACCTTCAGCACTTAGTTTAGCCTTTGTCAAGTTATCTTGCTTCTCCTTTCCTTTACTAGTACCTTGACTTTTCCTCTTCAACTTATCTTCTTCCTTCAGAGCATAGTGATAAGCATCCTAAACTAAATAAATATCAAGCATACCAAACTCATCATATATATTTAATCTCAAACCATTAATATATGAATCTACCTTCTCCTTTGACAACTCTCTATGCCTAGACCAAATAGCCAACTTGTATAAATCCTTAGTATAATTTCTCATAGTCATATCTTTCTGGTTCAGATTTTACAACCTCTTAAACAACTCAAGTTGTAATCAATAGGAATGAACTTAGCTTTAAACTTAGTCACAATCAACCTCCATCTATTGATCTTCATTTTACCTTCTTCTTCTCTATGTATTTGCAATTCTTTCTACAAAATAGTAGCATGTCCTTTTAACTTACCTTGTACGAACCTCACTTTGAGTGGATCCTCAATATCCTCAAGCTTAAAGTAGTCTTCCAATTCACCAATCCAATCAATTAGGTCTTCTAGAGTCAATTTACTTGAGAACTTATAAACCTCCATCTTATGCTTTAGCTTCAATTGAGATCCAGGCCTAGCAAACTGACTAGTCCTAGTTCCAATAGGTCTCTCCACATGATCAGTTATGTCCTCACCACTAGATCTAGTAACGTTAAAGTCTTCAGCTACTTCATCATAGCCATCTTTAATACCCACATGCCTATGTATACCACCCAAGGTACTCATAATTTTAGCAATCATGTCACTCTTCATCAATGCTATCTTAGATCTAAATTCTACTCTAATCTTCTCTGAGGTCCTTTCCTCCATAGCATCACTAAGTTCATTATTTTCTCTAGGGTCCAATTTTCTGGGATGCATCTTCCAAAAATTTTACAAACCCAAATAAATAGATCAACCAATCTAGAAGATCAATTAGCTCCACATGATCAACCTTCTCCAACCAAATATCTTGGTGCAAATTGCCTCAACTTTGATGATCTATCAACACACTCAAGAAAAAACTTCACTCTGATACCACATAATGTAGTGTAAAGAAAGACAATCTTGAAAGGAGATGTCCAAACCCCCAACAAATAACCACACAAAAAAAACACAACAACAAGCAACAATAATGCAAGATCTAATACTAAATAACAACTCTTTATTCATATAATAATAGATTACATGCAATATGCCCAATTGTAAGACCTTCTAGGTTAGGACCAAATAAAAACAACAATTACAATGTTAGTTCTACAAGATCCCAAAAGATCCAACTTACAATCTCAATCCCAACTAGTCTAGATCCATAACTAGATAAGAACACCAAGAAGAACCACACTTACCTCAAGTCTTGTAAGTAATCCTCTAGTTCTCAAACTATAGCTCCTACCTCTTCAAAGATTGCATCTACCCTTCATCCTCTTCTTTAAACTAGATGATAATGCGTAAAGACTCCACAAAAGCCCCAACTTATACCCAACCAAGTGACAAGTCAGCCCAATTCATTAAATTAAAGCCCTTAAATTAAATATATATTGAGCCACAAGTCGACTACAACACAAATTAAATACCCATAAAAAATTAAATTCCAAAAGTTGGCTCATAGAAAAATCGAAACCAAGAGGAACCAAGACCAAGCTAAATGCCATAGAAAACCAAGCCAAGCATCAGCCAAACCATAAGCAATGTCAAGCTCCCAGATAATGTCAAGACCCTAGAGCATGTCAAGCTCCAAAGAGTATACTAAGCTCCTAGTGTCTACCGAGATCCATAGAATATGACAAGCTCTCAGTGTCTATCAAGCTCCACATAGTATACTGAGCTCCCAAGCCAATGCTTGGGATTTTAAAGAATCCTAAGCTCCTACGTAATAGGGTCCTACCAGTGCAAGCTCTATTTGACCCCATTTTGGATCCCATCTAGGGCCTCTAAGGTCTTAAATGATGAACCTGAAGTTTTTATACCAAAATTGCATACCAAAAATGCACAATAAATCCATGAATATTGATATTGCACTAAATGTCAATTGGTAGGTTGATATATAAAAAATGAGCATCCACTTCTAAAATTAGGATATTATAAGCTTGTATCTCTAAATTACTAAGTAGCAAGCCTCCATAAACAACAACTCTACACTGACACAACCCTTATTAAAGAAAGAAAATATTTTTGGGTGATGTAAGATTGCTCCTACACCTAGGATGCTCCAACTTAAGTTTGTGTTTGTAGGGTTGTTGGCTTTTGAAAGTGTTTTTCTAGCTAGCTTCTAGAGTCTACTCTCTTCCTCCTATTTGTTCACCTAGTTTTTTTATTTTTTGGTTTTTTGTTCTTCTTTTGTAATGTGCCTCAGCTTGTGAACCTTGTTTCTCCATCCTATGGACTTGATACATTACTTTTGTAAGGGTTTAATACCTATTCTACTTAATAATAACTACTCCTACAATGACTTTATATGTATAGATAAATAATAAAAAATATTAAGAAATTAAAGACATGAACAAATGAGAAATGAAAATAATTAAAATTGTAGAACAAAAAATCAATCTATGTTGAATATATTTAAGTTGAACCAATTTTTTTGAAATATATTTGCAATGATAAAAAATGGATGAAAGCTATGAAAAAAGAGTTGTATCAGATTAAGAAGAATTATAATTGAAAAACTAACTGGAACCAATATTAGGAATCAAAAAAGGAATTTAAAAAATGGGTGTTCTCAAATAAATTGGACGATGATGGTAACATTGTGCAAAACAAAGATAGATTTTTAACAAGGGATACAAAGAAGTAGTAGGAATTGATTTTGAGGTGTCTTATTCTTGTGTGACAAGAATAGAATCTATAAGAATACCATTAGATTTGTAACACATAAGGAATTCCAAGCATGTAAGATGGATGTGAAATCTACATTCCTGAATAGAGAACTAAAAGAGGAAGTCTACATAGAAGAACAAGAAGGCTTTAAGCTATAAATCTATCCAAACATTATTTCTAAATTGAAAAAGGCACTATATGGACTAAAACAAGCTCTCAAAAGAAGCAAGACTACTAATAATCTCTACTTCAAAATTAAATCAAATAATATTCTAATTATGGTTGCTTATACTATTAACACATGCTTTAAAAATAATGATTGTATATTTAAAAATATATCTACATGTAAATTACAAATATATGTATATATTGTATTTTAGAATGACTGACTATACATAAATAAAATGGTAAACATATAAGTATATCAGTAATTAAATAAAATATGTTTAAAAAATGCATCTATTAATGAACATCTTCTACCAATGTCCACTCTAAACCATTTTAAACTAAGAATGTATTTACTTTACTTGTAATTTTACTATAAATGACATTTAAATATACAAAACAACATAAAAGCTACACATTGAAATTCAGTGAATGTTCTAATTATGAATATATCCACCGATATCCACTCCAAACCATGTATAACTATGAATACTTCCACTTTACTTTTGATTTTACTATAAATAATATTTAACTTTACAATTGGCATGGACACTAAACATTGGAATTCCATGAATATTCCAATTATAATTGTAAAATGAGCGAGTTTGAGACAAAGTTCATATTATACTTGATTACATATAAAATTATAGCTGTTATCAAATTTTTTGTCTGGAATTATAATATCAAGATATCCTCGTGAACTAGAACATCACTCATAAATCGCAGAAATTTCCAAAGAAATCAAAACCACAATTCAAGACCATGTGTTTATCATTTCTTCTAAAGATCAAACCTTTTTTTTTGTCATGGAAACAAATCATTAACATAGCCACCTTAATAACTAAGGTGATAAACTTGAGAGATTCTTGCTTTTGGAAAATGATTAATAACACTAGTGTGATTCAAAACATTGATCTGGTTTTCAATGATGAAATGTGCAGAGTCAAGAGTATAATAAAGTTTTTAAACAAATATAAAAGAAAATTGGACAATCCAATCACATCAATCACTAAATAGTTAACACACCTATTGAGAAGCCAAAAAAATTCAAGCCAGACACCCAAATTTAGTTGGTTTCCAAAGAAAATCACCATGTTGGTGCTAGATACACTAGTACATTAGGCCCCCATTTTTGACCAAATTTTTTGACCAAAGGCCTATTTGGGTTGTTAAATTCTTTTTTTTTGAAAAAATGGGCTCGATATGGTCAAAATTTTGACCAAATTTTGACTATGGTAAAATTGTTTAAATTTTGACCTTCAGAACATAAGAAAAAAGGTCATGGTAGTGTTAATTTTGTTTTGGGGTGCATTGTGACTGCAATGGGCGAGAGTTTGGTGCAGGGTTAACAAGAGAGGAGAAAGGAGGTAAGAATCTGGTCATTAGATATCATTCCAAGTTTGTTATCTATCAAAAAGTTGTAGAGGCAGATTCCAAAGCTATTCAATGCTTTTACATTTTCTCTTTCTCTTCTACTCATCGCAATTTTAAAAATAGAGCTACTATTAATTCTTTCAGGTTACAAAGTTGTTTATAGATGATGTTTAGGTTTAGGGTTAGCATATATTAAAGTGCAAGGATAAAGCTGTGGAAAATTTATATTTATGATATAATGCACTATTCATTTTTTGTATTTCTTTTGAATGCAGGGAATCTCGAGATGTCTTGGTGTTGCAAAACTTTGGATCGAAAACAAAGAATGTAATATTCCATAGCTGCTCCCATTTTCTTTTTCACTCAAATTAGCAGCATTAGCTCTGACAGAATTTGATCCAGACCCATTCAAATAGGTTTGTGGCCATTTTCTTATAGATTGCTTTGCAAGACATTAAACAAGAACTCAATCTTTGGGAGGATTGATATATTGTAGAACATCTGTATCTGCATTCCTTTCCTCTTCATTCTAGTAGTTTATTTTCATCTTTCTATATGGCTTGCATCCACAACATGACCTTGTTGAATCAGGAGCCTTTTTCACTACTTTATTTAAAGAAGAAAGGAAGGCTAGCTTACAAGTTTTCAAAATAAATTCATTATAGAGTTTGGAGCCCCAGCAATGTAAATACTATGAGGAAACTATACAAGATGCATTGTTATAAGTTATACAAGCTTTCCTAGTGTAATCTAGAAGTACCATTTTAAGGAACTATTTCTCCAAAATAGAAAATGTAATGTAGTGATTCTAGTAGATGACGTGCAGATGGGTATGCTTGTGTGGGAGAAAAAAGAAGAAGAAAAGAAGCAATTTGCTTTATCATCTCTGGCTAAAGATGCAGCGCATACTCTTGAAGCTGTGTTATATTCTTTCACATATAGTCCTGCTATAAATAATTATTCATTTTTTCCCTCATGCTTGTGCTTTGAATGATTAGGAGTAGCGTGTATCTTGTTGGTGTATCAAACTGCTAAAACTATCAAGCAACAAAATGCTTAATATCATAGTGAAATGACTCACACAATCTAGGGATTAGCCAATTCCCAATATCAACTATATGAATGAATCACTATAACCCAACTTCAACAAAACCAAATGATGGTTTCCTACTCTTGTAGCTCTGCTAAACCAAGGCGGTTATACCTAGGGATAATTCTAATGCAATTGTGTATGAAATTATCTTAGTTTCATTCTGATTCTCATATGTTACCTTCACATACATACAAAGCTCACTTCAATTCTTCAATGCTCTCAAACTTATACAGATCCCTTATCAGCAGATCTGGTCATAATTCTCCTAAAATTTACAAATATTCTTGGAAATAACAGCTACCTAAGAATCAAGAATTAGATATAAATGAGTCGGGACCAGCATTTATAATTCTTGAACAGGATTGAAATAATTTTGATTTTATAAGATGACTTGATATACAGCAGCATAATTCATCCTTGTTTACTTCTGATTTATAGGACTAGTGCCTTATCCATTGGGCAAGAAATTGACTATTGGCAGGAGATCTAATTCAAATAACTTGTATAAGAATTAATCAACTGCAATCACCCATCTCCATTCTTATGCAATATCCCTTTTATGAACTCATAAACCCTACTGATTTACTGAAGCATTTATATAATTGCTTGAATTAAAAGCAATAATAAAACTAGCATACAACCCATCCCTACCACATTCAGCCAAATAAACCTTATTTAGATGACTTCAAAGTAAACAAACCAATAAACTGGAGACAGAAATTGATGACATAGATATAGTGTAAATACCCTGTTGTATTATCCTTTTCATATGACTAATACAATAACCAATAGAAAACTAATTGAATGCCCAGAATAGATTGCCATTTCTATCATTTCAATTTTCTTATTAGAAAGTACAATGGAAGCAAACTCAAAGCCCCTACATACTATTGGACTAACTGTATAAGTACTCTTTTTGAAAGAAAACAAAAAATTTCACAAGTCTCAGACCATCACAATGCCTTGAAAACTCATTTATATAGATATGAGTTGTGACAAGCAAAGGGAAAACGTGATTGACAAGTGTCCAAGGAACAAAACATTACACAAAAGACAAAAAGGTCACAACAGAATGCCAGGAGTATCAAATATTCTTTTAGGTAGGCCCATTCCTGTTACTGCTGTACTTATCAACTTTTGATTTATCTCTCATTGTTTCGGATCCTCAGAATACATGGCTGCCAGGCTAGCCAATGAGGGGTGATCTTGTGATGCCTTTAGATTAGTTTGTTCCTGTGGGTTTTCACTTCTTTCACCTAGAGTAGGCACTATTTCCTTTTCACTTTCTTCTTCCTTCAATTTTGTTGCTAATGTGTCAATGACCTGCACCTCATCTTCCTATTCCCTATCATTATCTGAACTGCCTTCCTCCAACTACTGGTCTAAAGGAATATCTGCCATCCATGTGTTAAACTGTATGTCATCCGGCCAGCTGAACCATAGGATATCATCTTGTTTCTTTAATATTTAATCAGCCTCCTTTTCAAAACCAACAAATTCTTGCCTCAAAGAATCAAAAAATAATTGGACTTAAACCAATTCCTTTGTCATGGTGGCCCACCAGGCATGTCCCTTTTCATTAACAACTTTATTTAACCTTGTGCAGAATGGTCATCCAGTTGTTTACTCCATTCATCCTTATTTTTCAATTGGTTCTTGCTATCTAAAGCACAAGGAAATAGATCAAATTTTTTATTCTTGTATTTATTCAAATAAGAAACAATTTTCAGTTGCAAAGCAACTCTAATGTTATCAAAATTTGTCAAGTCATTAGCAATATCATATAATTTTTCAATATGGTCATTTGAAGATATTATAACTGAATAA
Source organism: Cupressus sempervirens (assembly GCA_028749045.1). Classification (NCBI taxonomy): domain Eukaryota; kingdom Viridiplantae; phylum Streptophyta; class Pinopsida; order Cupressales; family Cupressaceae; genus Cupressus; species Cupressus sempervirens. The sequence goes on along the minus strand of CM053783.1, from coordinate 435,905,112 downwards.
CATAAAAGGGTGATTTATTTTTTTCTTTTTCCCCACTTGTTAACAATAGGCTTGAGGATTTTATCATGGGTTTTTAGTTGCTCCCATATACTTATTACTCTTGCCAACTGATAAAAAAAAAAGGGCCATTCAAACTTATCTACCAAATACATTAGGGCCTTTCTAAGCTCATCCTCATATTGCATATTTAACTCTACATGTAAAGCCCATAGCTTATTTTTTTCTTCTTCAAAATCCTCAGCTATATAATATTCTGGCCTTTGAGGTGTGTCTAGTAGTTCTACAAGGGGGTTGGATTTAAAAGGTTCCACTAGAGGATGGGGGTATGTTATTCTTGGCCTTGTGGACTTCCCCATTACCTTGTTTTCAAGTTCAATTCTCCTTTTACCTCCCTATTATAGGCCTCAAGAAGTGTTTCATATTTACCCTATAATTCAAACATGGCCTATTCCTCCTTCTTTGCAATATCCAAAAGAAACTTGGAAGATTCCACATTCCAAGATGCTACGTACACATGTGAGGTATCAACAACTCTTCTCACAATTAAGCTTCGCATCCAACCAGAGTCATTTGACTATGATGATGTGGATCTAGATCCTCTTCTCAATGACCAATTGACCAATCTAGCTTGATCTTCAATGAATGTAGTGCCTTGAAAGTTCTCTTTATTTTGGTCTTGCAAAGTCAATTTATTTGAAATAGAACTAAAAACTAAAGCATCACCAATATCCCAATTTGGCAAAAATAAAATGTTAGATCCCTTGACCATTTTCCTCCCTTCCTCAGGGCTTATATTCTGCAATTCTTTTATCATTTCTTCTTTAGTTTGGTTCTGAATGGAAGTTTCATCCATTTTTGGATGCTTTGTTTTCATCTTTTTACATTTCTCCTCAAAAATGTTCATGTTTTCCCTCCATGCAAACTACTAAAAAGGCTTAGATTTAACAAAACTATCATCAGTCAAAAATTTATGACTTGCTCACTCTAACACAAGGTCCAATTCCCTGCCACTATAATTTTCTACAGTTAGATCCAAACTTGGGAGGGAAGGTTCTGGAGGGTTACCCTCATCTAATTCTACTTGAGTAATAAAAATACCTCCCTATGATCCCATTTGTTTGATCTGTTCACCAGTGAGATGTTCTTCTCCAATCCTCAAAGGGGACTGAGTGGGCTAATATTCCTCAACTTGAGGCCTTTCTTCTGTTATTACCTTCTGCCTCTTAGGACTAGGCTCATCAGGTCTCTCCTCTTGGGCTATACTAGTGGATCCTTTTATTTGTTTCCCCTTATCTATAGGAACCCTTTTATTTTGAATTATAGTAAACCCAGGCCTCATTTGTACAATTATTTTACCAGCTCCCACATTTGGGGTGAAAGCCAATCTCCTTATGACCTCTCTGGCCTTATTAAGATAGGAATCAATAAAAATTTGTTTCTTTTCATTCATGACTTCCATTATTTTAGGGAAGGTATTCATGAGTTTACTTATTTTGTCAGCCTCTACAACAGCATTATCTAAAGGATCATATTTATTATCAAAACAATGAATGAATTCTAAGACCCAGGAATAAACTCTCCACTTTTCCTTTTTAGTTTCCTACTCCTGCAATGAGAATTCATTCCTTATAATGTCCTCTGTATAATAAGAATTGTGCTTGACTGGTCCCAACTTGATTCTATGCCTCAACATCTGATTGAAAAATCCCTCAGAATCACAAAAACGGGGATGAGAGATAGTCATCATATACTACTCTAAAATTTTATGCAAAAAGAGCCATCCCCCTTTTCTAATCACAAACTAATGGGCCACTATGCAAGTAGGGAAAATTGACCCTAATTTCCTTTTGAACAAAAACATTTCTTAAACTCCCCCTAATTGCTACAAAACTTCAGCCACTCCTACCTTCAAAGGTACTTGGTAAGGCAAAACATGAGGACTCCCTTTAAAACCATATATTCTGAAAATAGTAGAAACAGAGTAAGGGATGATATCATCCCAATTATGTGAAACTTTCAAGTCATGGGGATTATGCATAGGCCTAATGAGACTCATTAGTGCTTTAGGGATTCTGGGATTGTCACTCAATATAAGGCACCTCAGCTTAGAAGTAAAATATCTATCAAATCTGACAAAACTAGCATTACTTGCATCCCAGGTCATATCTACACTCCACACCTGGACTGGTAGTATTTTCCCATTCTCCTCTCTATTTAGTTCCATCTCATTACCAAAATATGTCACTCTTTTGAACAAAAACATATGCATTAATAGAGAGTAGTGACCAAAATTTTTTTCCACATTGCCCTTTGCAATCCCAACTAAACCAATGTGAATTTCTTCAGCCAAAAAGGAAGCAAAATAAAAAATAACATCTACACCAAAGGAAGCAATCTGAACCATCATGTACATGAAACCAATGGGCATAAGTTCTTGCTCATCTTCACCAAAAACTTGGCATAAGGTCCTATATATCTCTACAACCTAGGAAGTAAAAAGACTCTTCTTAAAAGGCTCTCTAGAGGCTACAATAATTACTAGAAAAGTTCCTATTATACCAATATGTGCCCTCAGTGCACCTCCCCTGATTACATCCTTCTTTGCTTTATATTCATTCTTTAATTCTAGAAGATTGATTTGCACATGGTAATCTGATAATGGTTCCAGTTGAAAAACCTCTCTACTTTTTTCAAGAGTAATCGAGACCAGAGGCACACCATCCTTTCTTCTTACAACCCTAATGGCTTGGTCATAATTCTTAGCAATGGCTTCAAGAAAATCATAACCCATGAAAACACTTGGGACTACTAACTTTCCCAAATCAAAATTCTAGACATTAGCATGTGGGGTAAACAACTTCCTTTCTAAAAACCACTTTTTAAATAGGATAAGACCAATTTGAGTAGTTGTTGCATCCCTTACCCAATTCCCCTTGTCATATAGGCCATTTGCAATTTTAAGCCTAGGGTTTAAGGAAATCAAATTTTTAACTTGTGTAGGCTCTACAATAGACTCTAGGAGTAATTCTAATAAATCATCATGGACATTCCTATCCATATAGTTAATTTGCCCAAAAAATGGCTTCTTAGGAGGCATTTTGACAGTATTGAGAGAATTGGAATGCCATAGAGTTTATAGTATGAGTACTTACTTGACTTGCTAAACTTGTTCTTCTCTGAACCTCTGTAATTGATCTCGAACAAGTGAGGAATAGTTTTCACATTCTTACCAAGCTTAACATGACAAAATCAATAGGTTCTTATGCTTAGAAAATTTGCAATCTTTGTTCGCGTGGGACTAGAATTAATGAAAATCTCCTATATTATACTCTATTTTTTCCACACGTGAAGCTGTCATTTATCATAAATGCATAGGAAGAAAAATAGAGTAGCATCACATTTTCTTTTTTAAACTTGCGTCATTGATCCATGAAAAATCCTACAACCTAGGAATGACAACTAGGCTGACTCAGCTTTCTTCTTAATACATTGGTAGTCAAACTAATGAAATAACTCCATCTATACCTTTTCTTCAAGGTTGGCACTTCAAACTAGGCCCACGGATGACCATGGACACGTGTCATCAACTCGCTAACTTGTTATACATAACTCTCGAGCACCTTTCCACAGCGAGCTAGCGATAACCAATGATCTTACTTTAATCGTGTGGCAGATAATTGAAACAACCTTTAAGAGCACAATGGTGTGTCCCTTGCTTGTTAACTCACTATACTTATTTATTGCACATCTCCTCATAGCGAGTAAACAAGCATTGTCGATCTAGATTTGATCTTGCAGTCAGCAATTTACTACAACAGTGGTGCCCCACCACTCACCAACTTGCTATACATAACTTCCAAGCACTTCTTCATAGCGAACTAATGATGGCCTTTGATCCTGGCTTGATCTCATGATCATAAATCTTTGTACTTTATACATGGGAAGTGGGTCCATGATACTACTGTCGCTGAGCTAGCTCAACACACTGGCACATATATATATATATATATTTAAATCTCTTGATGACATCACATGTCTATGGCCTCACCATGTTTATGACTTTTAGGTGGGTCGCTATGTTGCTACTGGAAAAAAAACCAACAATCTGGCTAGCGACATGGTGAGCTCTGACGAATCAAAGTTTTCTAGCTCAAAGATATTTCAACAGGATGCTACCATGTAATTTGATTTTCACAACTCAACCTTATCACGTCACTCATTTGGAGCCCACCTTTGAGGATTTTTTAGTAACATTACCATTTTTCAAGCAATCACTACATCGCTACTGGCATAAAAACCACAAATTTGGCTAGTGATATGGCAAGTTTCGGTAAGCACTTTAAAAACAATGCCCACAAAAAGAAACTACAAAAGACAATAACCTGCAAAGGGACAAAAGTGAAACATGCACCATATCTTCCTCGGGATCCTCAAAATTACTTCTGATCTCAGAAAGATGTCATCTTTGGAAAATTCAGGCATTGACTATATTGCCACCGGCAAGTCACAAGTGTTTTCATTTAGCAACTTGGTGAATTGCCAGAAAAAATTAAACTCTGATGACACCACTCTGGTCTGGGACATAGTACATGGTCAATAGATCTTCTTGCCAACACATTCATGGAACTGGACTCCACTTTTTAGTATCACACATAATTCTTCGATGGTCACTAGCTTTCTATGCATAACATACAAGCATCTTTCCATAGCGAACATGCCACAACCATAGATTCAAATCAGATCAGACGGTAAGATTAAAACCCCTTTTCAAAAGACTTAACAATGGCGATCAAGCAGGTAGGAAAAGAATATTCACTCCTTGTTGTTTGTTTGTTTTTTTTTTTTTTTAAAATTTCGCACCAAGAAAAACTTAAAAGGACAAACCTAAGGCTTTTCACAAATTTTTCAAAGGTATCTAAATATACTATGCCAAAACTGAAAGCCCTATGACTTATCAAAAACTTCTCATCTAATTTTTTTTATGATCTTAAGAAAATTTGACTCACAAAAAATCAGACCAACATATCTGATGTACTCATTAAAAGATACTTTGTCCTTAATTGAGGGATCATTTTTGTACAATTTAATGTGAATAGCACACAAATTGTATTGCACATTTATCTTCTAGATGTTGGGTACGTTGATTTGACATAATAAATTAGTGGCTGCTAGTTTTGACAGATTCAAACTTGTGAAAAAAATTCTAGAAAACATTTTTACTATCCAACATAGTTAACCTGAGAAACCAGCAACTCCATGGATATATCCACACAACCTTTGTAAGTTTTTTATATGCATAGCTATGGGTATTCTATTTAAATTTTCAAACTTAGTGCCATCGACTTAAGTAGTCCTTGATATGTTCTACTGATAAGTCAGTGAGTCACTACTGATATGTAAGACATGGAAACAAAAAGATTCTTATTATGGACTGGCATATTTATTGCTTCTAGGCACTAACATACTGCAGATCTTTACTTTTGCATTAGAAACCTTGTAACTATTAAGTAGTACAAAATTAATAATTTTACTACCTGGATTAGTGGGATCAAGAATGCTTTCGAGCACAGATCTAGGTCATTTCTTGATTTCCAGATCTTCAACAATTTTTTGTCAAATTTTCACATAACTCTTGTATCACTTCCAGTCCTCCAGTAAAATTCTTGTTTACTTTGTGTTCTTTTGCTATAACTTTTTAAGCTAAGCCAAAGCTTTTTGATGTCTGGGTTTTAGGCTTGCATGCTTATCTGTTCAGTGAGATACATTATATGATCTTTTTCCTGTTGACATGATGAATTTTGAAGAATGCACTGGTTTAGGTCTAGCCCTTTTTCGTACTTCATTCCTGCATTTGTAGAAATGTTTCTTTCATACTGTTACTTGAATTTGTAATAGTAGCTTGGATAGTTATGGACATTTTAATCTGTAGCTTGGATAGTTATGGACATTTTAATATATACCCCCACTTGGATCTACTCACCATGTCATCATTCTAGAAAGTTAATTTACAGCAAGGTAGTGCATTGTAACATTGTACATGTGTATTTTTGTTGTAGGTACATGTGTATTTCTATTGTAGTCAAGGAGAGGGATTTCTCTTCGAGCATATTTCCATAGGTACATGTGTATTTTTGTTGTAGGTTTTTATGATAATATTGAAGATGGAAGTGAATACTATTACTGTCATTATTATTTTTTATACCAAAGTTCAGCCATTGCTGTGTAATATAAATGGGAGAGTCTCCACTCAAGTGTTTTTTCTCAGTGATGTTTTGATGATAAGTGTTAAAAAGAGTCTAGTTGCAAAAAGAATGTAATGTACTTGTTTTATCATTTTATTGAAAGTGTGAAGATGCAGATTTATCATTTAGAATGTTGGTCTATTGTAACAACTATTATACTTTTTGTTATAGTAATGAAAGAAAAGAAAGGAAATGTATATGCAGAAGCTATAGTTGTGAAAGCTTAGAAGAAATAATAATGACAAATTTTTTGTTTTATAAATATAGTTGTGTTGGTATCATATTTTTCTTGTATTTTTGTTTTAATAATACATAATTATATTGTATCATTTAGACAATAGTTTCATATTCAAAAAAAGAACAAAAAGAAAATAAAATTGAGTGTGTTTCTCTCTTCAACTCTAGAACATTCAACTTAAACATCAACACTCAAAGATAATAATTTGAAATCTAGTGTGTTTAGTGCTTGGAGTTGTACGCTCAATACCTAGGCCATGTGGGCTATCAAAGATGATATTCATGTGATTCTATGTTAGATGATGATGATGATAATGAATAATCACCATCTACTACTGGCTCATGTAGTGATAAAAGGTCTTCAATGCACCTCTAACTACAAGTATGCCATGGAAAACTTGTGATGGAGATGACTCCTCAAACTAATAGACTATCATGGAAATTTTTTTGATGAAGATGACACCTGCAAATATTTGACTATCTTTAAAAAATTATGATGAAGATGGCACGCAAATTTACTAGACTATAATTGAATTGATGTACTTTGGATCCTTCACCGAAAGTCTCTGTCATTTTGTTAGAAGATGATTTATCGTCTAGTTCAACCAAAAGAATCTCTCTCCTATATTTCAACATTACATTTAATCGTTGCATTGCAATTAGGTCTTCCCTAAAAGGGTTCCATTTGTATGAATAACAAACTATCATGGAAATTTTTTGACAAAGATGCCACCTGCAACTATTAGACTATCATAGAAAAATTGTGATGAAGATGACATTAAAAACTATTGGACTATCATGTGCACAAGTGTAATGTCCCCATTTTAGCAGTTGACCAAGTGTGTGTGTGTTAGCCTTGTTCTACATTGTCCCGAAGGCTAACGAAGGGTTTAATGGGATCCTGGAGTGTTTTGGCCTAGTCATTTCCAGTTTGGGCCAAAACAAAGTTGATTTACTCAGTTTCAAGCATACTTACTATTTTTAGTAAGTCGGCAAGACACAATGCAGGTCAATTTTGGTGATTGGATTTGATACTTCTTGGTGAGAGCTTTCCGATGAGCTATCACTCACATTATTCAGAGTCTGATTGCTAATACATTTTAATGCCTGAAGTTTTAATAAAGTAACGTCTAATTTAATTGTAAAATATTAAAGGGTTACTTTAATATTTATTTTATGGTCATGTGTACCCAAGGGAGACATAAGGGGTATTTTAATATATGTTTTATATATTACACATCTTTTATCCCACATTTCCCATATGAGTTGAGCAGACCCTTGGAAATAGAATAAAAGGAAGCATCTGTGGCTTCATTAGGCAGGTTAAATATGAGAAGAAATTGGTGTGTAAGTTGCAGCTTTGTTCTTGGCATTTGAGGACATCTATCCTCTCTTGTAACATTCTAGACGTCATTCCCTTGGGGTTTTGCCTTTGGAATTCTTTGTTATTGGCTTCATTATTAGGTAGTTTAGTTGCATTTCTAGCTATAGGCAGATTTGGTATTTTTCTCTATCTTCTTCACTACTTGTCCGACGCTTATGCCACTTTGAGGGAATGGTATTATGAAGGTAGTGGACTGATTGAAGGACAAAGTATTGTATCAGCAAGTTCGAAAGCATGGGCTGGAGTATTATGTCAATACTGTTGAAGTAATTAGTGAGTAGATAAATCTGCCATGTATTTTGTTTTATGAATTCTGAAAATAACATTTTATTAGCAGTAGTTCATTTCCACTTTGCATATTATTGTAGTTTCTTTCTTGTTTATGTTGTATGATACCAATTCCATGGATGAAACACAACAAACAAATAAATGTTTGATTTTTGGAGTTATAAGGGGTTTAAAACATTAAATGGAGAAATAAGAAGTTGAATGCAAACTGTTTGACATAATTCCTTTCAGAAATTTGGTTTAGTTCTTTTGGGACATCCAGGGGTGCCCATTATAGTGGTATCAGAGCTATAAGTCCTGCCATCTTGTGGAGGTCTTATAGGGAATTTGGAACTTCCGGATAGAGGGAAAAAGTGTTTGACAAAATGTCAAAACACTAAAATCAGAAATAATTAAAAAAACACAGGCTAAGCATTTATGTTTGAGCATGCGACAGGGGTCTTATAATTTCCACGATACCAGAGCAAGACAAAATAGGATTTCAGACTTGCAAAGAAAACAGTCTAGTACATCCGTGCAGGTGGACATTGAATCCAACCATATAGACACATAGGAGATATTCTTTGATCAGGACAATAATATGGGTGATCGAGATGACAGGAATACAGGATTAGGTGGAGGTGGAAATGCTGGTCTAGATCAGGGGGAGGTATTGTTCAAATAGTTACTGGATACATTAGAGTAGGGGCAGCGTATGCAGTAGGAGCAGAATAGGCGAATGGACATGATGTTGTAGCTCATGGCTAGACAAATGGGTGTCAATATTAATCCAGGTGATGCCAACAACATAAACAATAACAACGAGGGAAACAATAACAATGGGGGAAACAATAACCATGGAGGCCAAGGCAACAACAATGGTCCTGAGAATAACATTAATGGTAATAATGGACACGGCAACAATGGGAATGAGGCTGATAAATTTAGACATGTTGCACGCCTAGCACGGACTGCGAGCTCGAGACCTCTTCTACCCACTTTTCCACCCAGAGATCTGGTTCAACTAGTAAATGAAACGCAGATTACCGAGTTACAAGATTAGTTCAGGAGGGACTGGGAGGCTAGTGGACCAGAGTTTCAGGCAGATATTTCCCTTAGAGATTATATGGACTTGAGGATGAGACACATGCCTAAAGCAGGAAGGAGGAATAAAAACTTTGAGCTGAGGAAGAAATTTTGAAAACTTTCTTTACCTTATTATGATGCTTCAGGGAAGATGACTGCATGAGTTTGGGTGCAGAAGGTAGATACATACTTGCAGCTAAATCCTATCCCTAAGGAGGAGGTTATCAAGTATGTAGCTATGCACTTGGATGGTGTTTCACATGAATGGTGGCATCATGGCATGGTGACTTTGGGGCATAATCAAATTACATCCTATGAGGAATTCATCAAAACATTGATTGAGAGATTTGACACTAAGGATCCCGAGTTACATTTCAAGGAGCTAGCACAGTTAAAACAATCAAGTTCTGTGGATGCTTACATTGCCGAGTTTCAGTGCTTGTCTGTACTTGTTACTGATATCTCTCCTAGGAGATTGGTGGTGTTATTTTGTGATGGTCTTGCTGATCCATTGCGAGGTTGGGTAAAGGGACATGATCCACTCACCTTAGCTGAAGCAACTAAAAAGGCACGAGATTTAGCCCCTTTGGTATACAAAGGAAAAAACCATTCAACAGATTCTTCCTACCGCAAGCACAAAGACAAAAAACTATTTCAGAAAGAGTATCGCAAACCCAAAGAAGGATCAAAAGGACTAGACAATGAAACCTTGAATGAACTTTGAAAGAAGAATTTGTGCTTCCATTGTAGAGAGCCTTGGGACTTATCTCATAAATGTTCTCTCAAGGCTAAGGCAAATCAAATGGAGTATTTTTCAATAGAAGAGTCAGAGTCAGAAGGGGAGGATCAGCACTCCAATTCAGATGAGGGTAACACTATAGAGGAGAGCAACATTCCTAAGGATGATAGATTGTTGGCACGCTTGACAGGGGCCCAAAAGACAATCACATTTAAGGTCAGGGGTACTATCCAGGGGTAGAAAGTGATATCTCTTATTGACATTGGGGCTACACATAACTTCATAGATGCACAGTTGGTAGCTAGGAGAGGCTTACAGACAGAGGAGCATGATGGGTTTAGAGTCATGGTGGCTAACAGTGATAAGTTATTATGCACTCAAAAGATATCTAATCTTCGCATTAGGTTTGGAGATGGCTACGAGTTGGAGGATGAGTTCTATGTTGTGGACATGGGAGATTATGATGTCATCATCGACATGACATGGATGGTTTCACTAGTTGAGTTCACACTCAATCTAGCAAAATTGGAGATGAGATTCCAGCATGAGGGCAGAACTGTGGTATTTAGAGGACTTTCAAATGAAGGTTGCAGAGTAGTGTCCTTGAGGAGAATGCAAAGAATTTTTTGTCATGATGACATAGAGTGGGTGGCACAGTGCTACATTATGCCAACTTCACCAGAGCCACAAGAAAAGAGTCATCCACTAGATATCCAGAAGATACTTGATAGACACACTAAAGTATTTAGCGATATTCCTCATGGGGTTCCTCCTGACAGAGGGATGGAACATGTTATTGAGCTCAAGGAGGGAGCCAAACTAGTTATGATTACTCCCTATCATCATCCTAAGAAACACAAGGATGAGATAGAGAAGGCGATTAAGGATTTGTTGGAGATGGGGCATATCAAGCCCAGTAAGATCCCCTTTGCTTCAGTGGTAGTATTGGTAAAGAAGAAGGATGGGACGATGCGCATGTGCATTGATTATAGTGCACTGAATAAAAAAACAATTAAAAACAGGTATCCCATTCCTAGGATTGATGAGCTGATTGACAAGTTGCATGGGGCATGCTTCTTCACCAAAATTGATTTGTGATTCAGATACCATCAGATCAGGATGAGAGCAAGGGACATTGAGAAAATAGCCTTCTGATGTCACTATGGCCACTTTGAGTTCATGGTTATGCCATTTGGTCTAACCAATGCACCTGCTACATTTCAAAGATGTATGAACTAGGTATTCAGGAAGTAGCTGAGGAGATTTGTCTTGATCTTCTTTGATGACGTCTTGTTCTTCAGTAAGACTTGGGAGGAGCACTTACATCATCTGGAGGAGGTTTTATCTATTCTAGAGAGAGAGTCATTGTATGCCAAGGAATCTAAATGTGAGTTTGGCATGACTAAGCTCCTTTACCTTTGGCATATCATTAGTGCAGATGGCGTTCGGGTTGATCTCGAAAAGATTAGAGCTATTGTAGAGTGGCCTACTCCCACAAACCTTACACAGCTTAAGGGATTCTTTGGTTTATATGGTTTTTATAAGAGGTTTGTTAAGGGATTCTCACAAATTGCTACACCCTTGACAGATCTTACCAGGAAAGGAGCCTTCATGTGGATAGGGGCAGCACAGAGGTGTTTTGAGAATTTCAAGCAGGTAATGTCTTCATGTCTAGTTCTAGTTGTACCAAATTTCATGAAACCTTTTGAGCTTCATTGTGATGCATCAGGTGATGGGATTGGAGTAGTATTGATGCAGGAGAAGCATCCCATTGCATTCAAGAGTAGGAAGCTCCGGGGAGTTGAGAAAAGTCATTCTGTCTATAACCGGGAGACGTTGGCCATAATGCATGCATTGGCCAAATTTTGATCATATTTGGTAGGTGGACATTTTGTGATCAAGACTGATCACAACAGTATTAAATACTTCATGACACAACATGATCTTAATGACCGGCAACAAAAATGGGTGACTAAATTGCAAGCTTATGACTTTGACATAGAGTTTGTCAAAGGTAAGAAAAATGTGGTGGTTGATTCCTTATCTTGGAGACCTCACTTATGTGCTCTGGCAGAGATTTCAGGAGATTGGAGAGATTGGATTATAGTAGAGTATGTCAGAGATTCTTGGGCTTCTGGATTGATTTCAGGTACCATACAGGATGATCGCTATGAGGTGATAGATGGATTGATCCGAGTTCAGGACAGGGTTTATTTGATTTTGTGATCACATTTGAGAGAGGTGATACTAAAGGCATTTCATGATGCACCCATAGCTGGACATCTGGGGGTCTTCAAGAACTACAAGCAGATTCGAGAGCAGTTTTCATGGAAAGGGCTCAAGGAAGATGTTTAGAGGTATGTCAAGGAGTGTGTGGTTTTTCAACAGAATAAGGGAGAGCGCACATTTCTTGCAAGTTTATTACAGCCCTTGCCCATTCGTGATAGGAAATGGGAAATTATTTCGATGGACTTCATCACTGGTTTACCATGAGTGCAAGGAAGGGATTGCATCTATGTGTTGGTGGACCGCTTTACGAAGTTTGCTGACTTCTTTGCTATTCCGTCCACTTACATAGCATCACAAGTGGCAGATCTTTTTTTTAGAGAGATATTCAAGTTACATGGGCTTCCCAGATTCATTGTCAGCGACCGGGATAGTAAGTTTATGAGTGTTTTTTGGCAAGAGTTGTTTAGGTTGTGTGTTACAGATCTTACACCTAGCACTAGTTATCATCCACAAATAGATGGGCAAACAGAGATTGTGAATAAATGGGCAAAAGGATATTTGAGGAACTATGTAACTACACAACAAAAGGCTTGGATCAGATGGTTGCATATGGGAGAGTATTGTTATAACACCACTTATCATATGTCCATCAAGATGACTCCTTTCGTGGCACTCTATGGTTATGAAGCACCTAGCTTCATGGATTTAGTTTTGGGGGACAATAGAGTGCCCAAAGCCAAAAAATTATTGCAAGATAGTTAGGACATCCTGAAAGTGCTTAAAGAGAATATACAACAGGCCCAGAATCAATAGAAATTGTATGCTGATCAGCACCAAATAGAGCGTAGCTTCGAGGTAGGGGATATGGTTTACTTGAGGCTACAACCATATAGACAGTCATCGCTCAAGAAGAGAAGAGCTAAAAAGTTGAAACCTAGATTTTATGATCCCTACAGGGTGATTTGCAAAGTGGGCAAAGTCGCTTATGAGCTTGAGCTTCCAGAGGGCAATTGAGTGTACAATGTGTTTCATGTGTCTAGGCTTAAGAAAGCCATTGGTCAGAGTGTAGTGCCTTCTATAGATTTACCCCCTTTGGATGAGGAGGGGAAGCTTGTGTTAGTATCAGAGGCTATTCTAGACACCAGAGAGAGGAAGCTTAGAAACAAGATAGTGAAGGAGTATTTGGTCAGATGGAAAGACCTACCGGAGGAAGATTCTACATGGGAGAGTGAGCAGGTTATTCAGTAGCCTGGACTGAGATTGCTTCAGGACAAGCAATTTCAAGGGGGGTGGACTGTAATGTCCCCATTTTAGTACTTGACCAAGTGCGTGTGCATTGGCCTTGTTCTACATGGTCCCGAGGGCTAACGAAGGGTTTAATGGGATCCTGGAGTGTTTTGGCCTAGTCATTTCCAGTTTGGGCCAAAACGAAGTTGATTTACTCAGTTTCAAGCATACTTACTATTTTTAGTAAGTTGGCAAGACACAGTGTAGGTCAATTTTGGTGATTTCATTCGATACTCCTCGGTGAGAGCTTTTTGATGACCTATCACTCGCATTATTTAGAGTTCGATTGCTAATACATTTTAATGCCTGAAGTTTTATTAAAGTAACATCTAATTTAATTGTAAAATATTAAAGTGTTATTTTAATATTTATTTTATGGTGATGTGTACCCAAGGGAGACATAAGGGATATTTTAATATATGTTTTATATATTACACATCTTTTATCCCACATTGCCCATATGAGTTGAGTGGACCCTTGGAAATAGAATAAAAGGAAGCATTTGTGGCTTCATTAGGCAGGTTGAATATGAGAAGAAATTGGTGTGTAAGTTGCAGCTCTGTTCTTGGCATTTGAGGAGATCTATCCTCTCTTATAACATTCTAGACATCATTCCCTTGGGGTTTGGCCTTTGGAATCCTTTGTTATTGGCTTCACTATCAGGCAGTTTAGTTGCATTTTCAACTACAGGCAGATTTGGTATTTTGCTCATATCTTCTTCACTACTTGTCTGACGCTTATGCCGCTTTAAGGGAATGGTATTATGAAGGTAGTGGACTGATTGAAGGACAAAGTATTGTAGCAGCAAGTTCGAAAGCATGGGCTAGAGTATTATGTCAATACTACTGAAGTAATTAGTGAGTAGATAAATCTGCCATGTATTTGGTTTTATGAATTCTAAAAATAACATTTTATTAGCAACAGTTCATTTCCACTTTGCATATTATTGTAGTTTCTTTCTTGTTTATTTTGTATGATACCAATTCCATGCATGAAACACAACAAAAAAATAAACATTTGATTTTTGGAGTTATAAGGGGTTTAAAACATTAAATGGAGAAATAAGAAGTTGAATGCAAACTGTTTGACATAATTCCTTTCAGCAATTTGGTTTAGTTTTTTTGGAACATCCAGGGGTGCCCATTACAACAAGTCACAAAATGATTCCAGCATATGAAATTAAGTGTACGACATAGGATAGTGATGACTGAATTTCCATGCCCTCCAAATTTGGTGGTTGTAACATTTATACTAATTTCATTTGGGTGATACACACTCTTGATAAGTTAGTTAGCCTTGTGACTAAGGTCGATGGGGAATGTTGACACATGCAACCTAAGCATGAGTTTGAATTTGGTATTTCCTTGGGGATATTTACTTATTTGCCAAATAGAAGGTATCATCTCCATTTCGTCTGTCACGATAAGTTGTCACAAGTTTTTTGAAAGAATTTATTTTCTTATGTGTATTTCTTCTCATAGAATGAACTTAGCTGAATGAAGTTGAACATGTGAATGCTTGATGACCCAGTTCAAGAATATTGTGTATATAGAGGCCTTGTACATTCTAGTATAATTTCTCCCTCATATAAGGTCACTTATGGATTCAGGAAAATGCAAGATGCATTTTCAAAGGGTGTCTTTTGTTATTTTTGAGACACCAATAATTATTGAAATAAATAATTTATCCTCAGCAAGATATTACTTCTAATTGTCATAATCTATGACTTTTGTTGATAGGTTTAGACATCTCTCTCACAAGTAGATCATTGAAGCTAATTACAGATGATACCAATCTAGATAATACATGCTCAAAGGAATTTCCTACTGTTAACATTAGGAGTGGATAAGAGTAGGTAGTTATTAAAACCATTTCAAATGATGTAGTGATGTATGAACTCCCATTATATTTATCACATAAGCATGATTAAGATGTTGAATTGAGATCTCCAATCGAACACGTTCATGGTAGTAAAGCTTGCAGCTCCAACAAGATTTTTCATACTGATAAATTAGGAGTACATATAGAAAATCATCCTAGGTGGAAAAGGAGCCATAATGAGAGTGAATCACAAGGGAATTTAATGGTGGATTCTACCAAACAAAGAGATCATGCTTATCATTTCCTCTAGCAATTCTTACGTAAAACATCATTAAAATAATTGTTCCCTTTGACAGCATCAAAGAGTGTATATATACAATATTTTTGAAGCTGTTTTGTGCTAAATGATCTTTTTGTGATCAAGTCTTGTAAATATATTGGTTGGTACAACTGCAAATTTCTTACTAGTACCCAAGATTAACATTGGTGACATTAGTAGAATTCCAAGTTTTGCTTTTGTATTCCTATTAATTGTACTTGATTGTTGAATATGTTAAAGATGAAACAAATGCCAGTTAATTTACAGACTAGAACTAACCTAAATTGCTTGATTTTTTTTTTAAATGTTGAGTCAATGTCAATAAAAAAACTTATTATGCTCCCCCTTTCTTATTTCTCCTCCTATCTTATTACTCCCCCTTTTTGACACTTATGTCAAAGGGTTATACCTGAATAGTGTGTTTATCCAAAAAAGATTTATGGATCTCAAGTATTAGCTTCAAAGCTACATCCCAATTATCACTTGCTACCTCCAATGATTTGATTTGGATGGCCAAATTGGCAACAAGATAAGCTAAGCCTTCTAGTATAGAAAGATGGGGATCTTTTTGCATTAGTGTCTCTACAAAGGCTAGCTCCTTGTGAAGTATTTCCATGTGTGGGGTCAACATGGATTGGATGCTAATCAGTGTGGCCCAAATATTTTCTTCTTGACCATGCAGGTCAACCAATTGACCTTGGGAATTCATCAAATTCTTGAAGTGCTTCTAACTTAGAGCTAGAGAATTTGGTAGAGTAATACCTATTAGCTTCATTTTTGCCTCCAAATTGTCAATATGGCACTGTACTTCTTGTGTGAACAAATTTGTATCACACAAATTGGTGTAAAGTAAGAAAATATTCTCTAAGATTTTATTTACACTTTTAGTCTTGGTTGCTAACTCAACCTAACTAAGTGTAATAGAACTTGATACCTTGTCATTTACCTTTCCTTGAAATTTTCTCTCAAACCATTCAAGTAGTTTGACATTTGAATCTAGGTTTGCATCATTGATGTGTTCTGCAATGATTACCAACTGTTCCATGATAGGCTTGTCTTCTTTAGGTGCTGGCAGGCTGAATGCATCAATAAATATATTCTTGATGTCTTGCAATGCTTGCTTCTACCTATGCTCCCTTCTGAGTAGCTCTTGATGCTTTTTCCTTTCAAGTCAATCTTTTAGTATGCCCATTTGTTCAATTGTGATTTTTGCAAGGTCAAACTTTGGTAGGACAATCACTTCATCCAAGTTGACATCAATAAATGATGTAACCTCACCTACCTTGGATGTACTAGACCTTGGTGATTATAATGGTGTCACTTCTATACTCGACCTTTGAAGTGGTTGACTTTGAAGAGTAGTAGTTGCTGGTAAGGTAACCAGTGTTTTTATTGACAATTTCTCCTCAGGCTTATTAGAAACAATAGTCCACCAGGATAACTGGGGGGGAGGGGGGGGGGGGGGGGGGAGGGGGGGGGGAGGGGGAGGGGCGGTGGGGGGGTGAATAAGTTATCCATTAATTAAAACACTTATCTTCTTTAAACAAACTTAACCATTCAACCAAAGTAAATGACAACAATAGAAAGATTCAAATAAACAAATACACTAGATATGTTGACTAGGGAAACCCTTGATTGGAGGGAAAACCCCAGTGGGAATGATGCCTACAAGATGATGTACTAATATAAATATTCCTTGTTAGAGTATAGACCCTGTTAGGAGTCTGTTACAATATTTAGTAAAATTAGTCCCTATTAGGAGACTTTGAATCCTTGTTAGGAGATTCCAACCCTGTTAGGAGTTGTGGTACAATGTATGTAAGAAGATCCCATTGCCAAAACATGCAATTTCAACTACGAGAAGATCTCATTGCTCAAATAAGTAATTTACTGTAATTTATCTTCCCTGCTTGTTCTTTCCTCTATCCTATCAACACCAATTACTATTAGACCTTGTAGACTAGGTCATAAACCTCAAATCCAAATACCAAACCTTGGATCACTCAGAAAAACCTTGGCAATGAAGTTTCCTTTACTTCAGCACTGCTTTGCTCAACTTCACATTCGATACTCTTTGCTACTTTCCAAACATTCATAATTCACATATATCCATGCGATGATAAAGGAAAATATCCTCCCTTTATACCAAGTACATTAAACAATTCCTTGAGTTGGTTGTTAATCCTTCTCAATTAATTATTATAGGACCACATTAAGAGCATGTTACACTTAGCGATAACACAAATCTTCCACCTTGTAACTTGAATAAATTTTTGTACACATAATATTATTACAAGTGAGCTTAGCCATGCCATCCTTAACATGTCTTCTCCAAGTCCTCAACCTTGATCCTTAATATATCAAATCTACTAATAAATATAACAAGTTTACCCAAACATGCCTCTATAAATTCTATCTTAGAACAAACATTACCAAAACTTACATAACTTCTTCTAGACTTAGCCTTTCTACTTTCGATGTTAACTGAATATGCTAGATACTCAAAGATATCTCTCATAACCATGAGTGGTTGCTATGTTCAACTAGTCAAGCATATCAAATTGATCTTTCCATTGTTCTTCTATCAGTTACCACATAAGACATCAAACATGCTATACTGACATGAATGAAAAACTCAGTCATGAGTGTTACATATTATCATCAAACCAATATTCCAAAAATCTCTCCAATCTTCCAACAAGGCTATGTAGTCAAGTTTGAATCTTCCATCTTTCCTCTTCTTTTTTTCAATTTCAATTGCATCTTAAACTTGCGTTGTAGGTAGATGAGTATCTACTTGTCTTGTTTGAACTTGTGTTCCATCCCGCTTGAGTAGAAACTTTTGGCACTAAAAATTTTTGCACCAATTTGTTGATGTTAGCCATGGTGGTTGTTTCTTTCCTTTGATACACTACAATGGGTAATGTAGGTTGCATCATAGTAAATTAAGGGGGTTTTGATGTCTCGAGTTTCCACCTCTATAAATGTCTTCTCTACCTCCTTAACTTCATCTAGCTTGACCAATATAGGGTGACTACATAAGTTTTCCTTGGTGGTGGTGTCTAGTAGTATCTTCTTCATGTCCTCCTCTATTAGTGAATTAATGTTTTGAGTCATACCATCAGAAACATCCTTGATCTATATGATTTTAGTGTCTACTTTTGTCACATGTAGTGGATTGGCACTCAACATTTGTATATTTGGTATACTCTATTCTAGTTGCTACTCATCTTTAGTTATTGCCTATTTTTGTTCCCATTCTTCAGTGCCTTCCATATGTTCATCCTTCTTAGTATCAACTTTAGTAACCTCAATTAATTCTTTCTTATCTTTATCTTCACCTACCTCAATAGGTTTCTCCTCAATTACCTTAGATGTTGTTAGCCCATAAATTACCTTCTAGATTTGGGTACTTTTCTGAACAACATCTTCAATTTTAGTTTGGAGAATATTAAATGCATGATACTTAGGAGAAAATCTCCTTGCATACTTCTTTATCGCTTTAGTCATCTTAGCTTTACCTAAATCTGGCATCACTCTTACAAGTGTAGTCTCTCTAATATTCCTTTCTATTGTAAGACTATATTTCCATCTTTTCTCAACTCTATAATATAAAGTATTTGGTAGAGAGTTTGAAATCTCAATTAGAGTCATCTTAAATATTACCATCATGGAATATACTAACTCTTCTACTTTATCCATTTCTAGCTTTCCAAGTCTATCAAATCCAATATGTGAAAATCCACTCAAATCTACATTATTCTTTATATTTTCACATAGATCATCTAAATCAAAAGCACTATGACTTACCACTTTAAATTGGCTATTATCATTATATTCTATCCTCTCTTCATATGATTTAGTTGGAGCAATGTACTTTCTCCTTTGTCTCTTCTTAGAGACATCAACTTGTATAGCTTTCCTAGCTTCGTTTTGTTTTTCCTTGGCTACTTCTTGAGCTTTCTTAGTAGTAGGTCTTGTGCTAGTTTGTGTAGCTAGAACTATAGGCTTAGGTTTTACAACCTTCTTTAATTGTTGACTATTAAGGCTTTATATTTTCTTTTCTTCTCTATGGCTATAGGTTCTTCACTAACTTCTTCTCCTTTGACACTTTCTTCAAGCTTGACTTCCTCTTCTCCTTGATCTTCTCCCTGACCTTGTGTTAGGGCCAATGGTGCTTGGTCTGGTACATCTTCTTCTTATCATCATTATCATCTTCATCATCTTCCTTTGCCCCTTCACCATATTTTTCTTTCAATTTCTTGACAATCTTGTTCTTCTTCCTTATAACTAATGTTGTCTTTAGATCCATAGTTATGTTTGATTTGGCAACATCACAATTTACAAAGTTAGTAGCCTTATTATATACTTCTTCTTCTGCAAGAAAGGATGCAATTACTATAGATGCCTCATCCACATTGACTTCATATCCTAGTGATCTCAACCATTAACCCTTGGAGCTACAACTTGTACATTTGTGAAATCAGTATCAACTAGAAAGAAAACATCATTGAAATGTTTCTCAACTAGTGACATTGGTATCTTGTGTCTTTGTTTCATTGACTACTTAAAGTTCTCAAAATAGATAGTCATAATAGACTCAAAGCTCTCTCCCATTTTCTCAATGAATTCTCCTATTTGTACTACAATGGATTTGTTTTTCTTCCATGAAACTTTTCCAAAGGAAGGAAATGTGTTCTACACATAGAAAAATATACATACAAGTATTGATCCAAACTTGCATTGTGCACTCTTGGTTTTCATCATGGCTCCCAAATTTTTTGATAGTTGTTGCAATTGAAGCTTGATAAGGTCATAAGTACAATCCTTCTTCACTATATTTTATCCTACATCAACATCAATACAAGGTACACTATTCAATCTGCTTGATTGAAAGAACTTATGTACAATAATCCTTACTGCAAAAGAAATTAGGGGATCTATGATATTATCCATTGTCATTCCTCTTTTATTCCACACTGCCCCTATGTTTTTCTCAATAACTTCTTTTGCATCACTCCTCATGGTTTTAGGTCTATCTAGGGTTGGATACCCTATTACCATTTGCACAATATTCTTGGTTATCTTGACAGGTCCATCTTCTAGCCATACTGAGTTATCATGAATTTTGATTAAAATAATCTTAATCCACTTAGTCTTGAAAATATTTGGAAAATCTAGGGCATGATTAACCCTTTTATTTCTACAATTTTTTATTTCTCCTTTAGTATTCCATTTTCACATAGTTTTCCATATAGGTCTTTGATTTCCATGTCACCTATGCTACCCACCTTGCATGTGAACAACATTTCACATCTTGAATCATTAAGACTTGTGGTTGTATCATGGATAACACACCAAACAGATCTTGTTTATATGTAATATTAGGGATTGCTTTGAAATTTTGTTGTCTAATCACATTATTAATTAGTTAAACATTCAAGACCTCCTTTCCCTCTTTAACCTTGGTAGTAGAAGAACTAGGCACCATAATTATCACCTATGGTTTATAGAATTTCAAATAGTGTAACTCAACATACAATAAATACCTTCAAAAATTTTATGAACAATGTTGAATAGTGGTTGAATTCACTTTGAAAATGTTTAGAATGATCTCGTCAATTTTCCTTTAGCTCCTCGTTCTCTCTCCAAATTTGAATGATGTCAAATGAATAAAAAATTGATCATATAGACCTTAGAACTTTGTAATTAATGCCCAGTCCTTACACAACTGTAAGCTCAGCTTGAATAGAAATTTCAACTCACTCAGCTTCCATGAAGTTTACTTCTTGCTCAGAAACCACTATGAGATTGGTCAACACTATCACCTATAATAGCTCAGTATCAACTAGATTTCACTCAACAACTTAAGTGAAAATTTTCATGCTTGACAGCAACATGAAAATTGAAAAACTAAAAGATTTCTTCAAGATTCTAAACAAAACTTTGCATCTTTCTTCATGAAAATATGATCTTTTCAAAACTAAGTCCTTGGAAATAATTATGATATATTATTTAAATATCAGTCCCACACATACCTCTTGATTTCTTAGTTGGAGGTGGTGTCATCAACTGATCCATTGGGTGAAGAGATCCCATTAGAACTTGATGTGCTACAATCTTCCTTTCTCTTCCATGTATTTTTCATTTCATCTTTCTCAACATTTGCCTTTGTTGAATCACTGCTTGGCACTTTTGACCTTGTTGGGCAATTCTTACTTATGTGACCAATCTTCAACCAACTAAAACATGTAGTTGACTCAACCATTTTTTGTAGTCACTTCTAAAGTGTGTTCTTATGCAATTCTTAGGAACATGTCCATACTCTTGATAGTAGTGACAACTATACCTAGTATTGTAATCCTAATTATAAGATTTTCCATTGTGATTTACATTTTTCTATTTTTTTGATGACCACTTAGGCTTAGATCTGCACTCATCTGCTCTATCTCCATACTTTTGATAGTTATAGGAGTATCCTGCAAATCTTTGTGTGCTCAAGGTCTTGATTTTGCATTCATGTGCTTGATGTCCTTGTTTGTTGCATTTGTGGCAGTGACCCATGAACTTTTTCTTAGGATTCTAATTTGCAGTCTTGCTCTTGCAAACATTAGTAGTAAACTTGTAATAATTTAAATTTTAAATAGGAAATTAGGATATTTGGCAATAATTTTATTATTATGAGTTGTTAATGAGTAGTAGATCAGATTTTAGATAGGGAAGTTTATTATATAAATTTATTTTTAAAATAATTAAAAATAATTAAATTTAAAAATTAGAGTATAAAATAATTTTATTAAAGTTTCAGCTAAATATTATATCATTTTTATTAAAAAAAACTATTCACATAGATTTAGCATAGTAGTTCTCCAAGAGTTTGTATCAATTAAATTTTAGAAAATATATTTCAAAAATTTCCTATTTAAAATTTAATTTATTACAAGTTTACAACTTCACTATATTAATTATTAGTTTTTTTTTTTGATAAAATTTAATTGAAAATAAGAATTAATAATATTTATATAATTGTCAAAATATATTATAAAGGTAAATAGATAAGTAAATTTATTATTGTGTAAGAAGAGATAATTATATGTTGAATTTGGTCTATAAGATACAATCCTAAAAAATAAATTAACAATGATACTATTTAATAATACTAACACAACTATGCTTTTAAAGAAATTATATTTGATTCCACTAAAAAAAAAATACTAATTAACATCATTTAAACTAACACTTTATTTAATACAAAATAAACAACTCTATTGCCAAATATCCTAATTTAAAAACATACTAAAACCTAATTTTTTTTAAAACTATCTAAAATCTTATACTACTCATTAACAACTCATAATACTAAAATTAATAACAAGAAAAAATAAAAATTAAGACATTAACACTACTAACTTAACTTTCAAACAATAAATTTTCAATGTTTTAAAACATTTAAATTAAACTACCTAATAATTAAAATCTAAATTTTAAACTTATTTTAAATAACTAATCTATCTTTAAACTAAAACTAAATTAATTATCACAAACAATAAATTTAATTAAGAACTAAAAACTAAATTAAATTTATACTAACTTAAAATTAAACTAATCTAATACTAATTTAATATTAATTTAAATAATTTTAAATAAAAACAAACTAACTTAATTCTAAACTAATTTTTAAAAGACACATATTAATTAAATTTATATATAAATAAAAACATAATCAAAACTAACATATATATATATATATATATATATATATATATAATCTAAGTTATACTAAAACTAGAACTTACACTATAATCCCAAACCTCTAACACTAACCACCCACGACCAGAAGCTTCCAACTTCCAACCACGTGGGTTCAGGGCCTCATAAATATTTTTCCCCACCCTTACGCTGCCCCAAGCCTATTTAAAAGGACACAACCCAAAATCGTGCAGGGTGGTACATTCTGTAGGAGCTGATGGAAGTATGGGAGGTAATGACATAGGCTATTTAGCCAGTGCATTTTCATGGCTATTTAGCCAGTGCCATCCGGGCATTCACTATATCACCACCAACAAATCGCAAGTATTTCTCATTAGTGACTTGGTGAATCGTCGGATAATTTTGAACTCCAGTGACACCACTTGCAAGTTTTTTCCCACATGCATTCCTTCTTGAAACTAACAAGTTTGGGACGTATCACGTGGTCATAAGATCATCCCATGAATACATTTCACAGCATTGGATTCCACTTTTCAGTATCACAGGTAATTTTTTGTTGATCGCTATCTCGCTATGCGTAACATATGAGCATCTTGCCATAGCGAGTATGTGACAACCGTGGATTCAAATCGGATCCGACGGTAGGACTAAACCCTTTTCCATAAGACTCAACCTCGACATCCAAACGAGTGGGAGAAGAATATCCATTCTTTGCCCCTTTTTTCAAAAAGAATTTGCGCCAAGGTAAATTTGAAAAGCCAAACCTAGCATTTTTCACAGACTTTCAAAGGTATCAAAATACACTAGACAAAAACCTAAAACCCTATGACTTACCAGAGGATTCTCATTTGATTTTTTTTATGATTCAAAGAAAATTTGATACGCAAAAAATCAGACCAACATGAGCATTATCTTTTCTTATCATAGTATTTGCGGGAAGTAATTGCCTGTGTGGCCTTCCACTATTCTCTAGTTCACAATCTGATTGTGGCATTTTGTTTGAAGCAAAGCTTTATAATTACAAATCTAGGATATTTTAATAGATCATTTACTTGTGTGATGGGATAAAACCCATTTTGATGCCCTAAAATAAGATACCTATATATAGAAACTCAATCATTGAGACATTTCGTATGGACTTGAGCCTTCTTCTGGGCTTTAATTTGCAATGTGAGATGCTTATTTTGTTGGCAATTAATTTAAATAGGCAACATTTTCTACCGCTAATGTCTGAGAGTTTGTTTTATAAATGATATCTAAGTTTATTATTATCAATATGCATTAAATCTTATAATAGGAGAATATTATCAATATGCATGAAATCTTTAAGATCATACAAGATTTTCTTTCATCTAAAGTTGCATAGGTGTTGAAACTCTTTTATCATATACAAGTTGTTGCTCGAACTAACTGTTTGAAAACATCATAATGTGGGTTATTTTCATATTGCAACACTATTAGCCAATCAGAAAAGATGTAGATTTGAAATCTATTTCACTTTTTTTTCATCCTAAATTAAAATACATCTACATTATTAATAGTCATTTTTTGTGTTTTAGGTGCAGTTTATCAGATAACCCCCTTTTTGATATGTCTTTTGAGTTAGTCCTTTGCTCAAACAATAATTTAAAAGATCATTTTATTGGAGGGCCCTAAAGTTAGAAGTGGAGATCTACCACAGCCTATCATGCTCACAAAGGGCCAAGAGTTTACTTTCACAATCAAAAGAGGAGTGGGCTCTGAAGACTGTGTAAGCATGAATTATGATGATTTTGTGAATGATGTGGAGAAAGGAGGCACACTACTTGTTGATGGTATGTTCTCTTGTGCTGGCTTGAAAATTCATTTATTAGCTCAAAAGAATAGAGTTACAAATGTTATTTGCAACATTTTCATAGCTTTCTATTTCTTATCGTTATTTGAATTTCTCTAGGGGGGATGATGTCACTACAAGTGAAGTGAAAAAATCAGATTCTATAATTTGTGAAGTAATTAATGGAGGAGAGCTTAAATCATGATGACACTTAAATGTGCATGGAAAAAGTGCTACCCTACCTTCCATTATAGGTTAATACCATTTTATCAACTCTTCAGCATGCATAGAAAATTAGATTTTTGTTGCTTATTGACATGTACATCTCAATTTGCTTCTTTCTTAGGGACTTTGATTTCATTGTGATTTCCCTTTTTTGTACCTAATATTGATTGATTAAAGTTACCTAGAATATAATTGAATGATACATTTATCAATCTTGAAATATGTGTAATATTTGTATTTTTTTGTTACTTGTATATGTGATGAGTTGTTTTGACCAACACAACATCTGAGATAGCTTAATTTGGTATTTGATAAAATCTATTTCTTGTCTTTTTCTTTCGCAGATAAAGATTGGGATGATATTGAATTTGGAGTTGAGAATGACATAGAATATTATGTTGTTTCCTTTGTTAAAGATGCTAAGGTGGTGCATGAGTTGAAAGATTACCTTAAAAGTAAACCTTTGAAGCAAAATTTTAAGTTTCCAGTGTAATATAATCCTTTGCATACATTATTGTACTTGATATAGCATGTTCCCTTAATTTATATTTTAAATCAGAATTTAAAATGTGATAAAATATCAATGCATTTGTATTTGTGATTATGTGAAGGTTGTGGTGCAGATATCCATGTGATTGTGAAGATTGAAAGTATTGATTCAATACCAAATCTTCATTCAATTCTTTCTGCATTAGATCGGGTAAGTACAGTCTCCCTAGATCAGAGGTTTTAGTTGGATAAGTTGTTACTTTATGATTGGTGATATTGCTTTGAATGGGGTTAATAAATTATGTGAAGTCATGCTTGTCAAGCATTATATAGAAAGTTAAATGCACATGCTATTTTGTTTACTATTTAGTCATGCATGTATTTGTTTGGATGTTGGTGGTTTTCCATTGTTGGTTTTTGATGGTTTTTGTATGGCTTTGATGTAAAATACAAAATATAAAAGCTTTACTTGTGAATATGTTATAATCTTCTTTAAATTGTTTGCAAGGACTATGAGCTTCAGTAAAGATGTTTTTAAATCAATTTTTTTGATTTTCTATCATTCAGTGAAGTTAACTAGAATGAGACCATCATTTAGCTGCCTGACTGATTCCTAGGTATTGAGTTTTCAGATTGTAGTTTCCTCATAGAGCTCAAGCTGGTTCTATCAAGAAATGAGAGAGCACAACTTAAATGTGGACAATAATATCTAAATTGACACTTTGAAAGGAGGGATAGATATATTCTTTATGCTATAATTTTCACATGAAATAAATTAATGTGATTTTTTTCCTGGGTGAGTAAAATCTGTGAGCCCATATAGCCTTTGGAGATTTTTCTAAATGAGACATAAGTTGGTTAAAATGGCATAACTCTCAACTATGAAAATCTTGACATCTTCCCCATTTTGAGACTATTTTCTTCTAATGGGCATTTTTATGTCATAACAACTTCTCATAATTGATTGTACTAGGTACATTCCCATGCAAGACTTGTTGATATCTTATGCTTATGAAATTTTAGTGTATGTATTTAAACATGGCATTCTCTTCAGATTCTACTATTGTAATTCATAAATTTGAAATTAGTTCAATCTCATAAATTATGCCTTTTTTATCTTTGTCCTCTCCATCTTTTAGCTTCACAACAAAGGTCTTAGAAGTTGTGAAATTTCAAGAAACATTTTTCTAGCAAGAGAAAATGTGCTTTTCCAATTCCTAATAGAGATGTTGTGGCATGCAAGGGCTATGGGTGTTTTTGTGCAACTGTCATACCATGAATGGGAAAAGATCTTCTATTTGCCATAATTTTTGTCAGTGCTGCCTTGAGAAGAATTTGGGGTTAGCTTTAGGTTCATTCTAGCTCTGATTCCATCTTGTCACCTTTTGTTTGGGTATGAGATTCCAAATTTTGAATACATAGGATATGAGCTAGGTTTTCAAAGCTAAGAAACATTGTCTTACAAGTTAGATTTCAATAGCTAAGAAACAATGATCTTATTGTTTTGTTAATTTTTACCTTCTTTTGAACTTGGTATCCAAGATTTGTTGTTTTGTCTCTCGTAAAAACCACTTAACAATATTTGGCTAGTCTCTAGCATATCTCACACACCCAAATATTCAATTGGCTTAGTTGAGGTTGAAAGATACCACCTACAGGACTAACCAAGATAGTCTCCCAAACAACAACACCCTTGTCTTTTGTCCCTATTCAGGTAAATATTTAGCTTTCCAAATGTCTAGAGTGCATATAGTAGTTTATATGTCAATCTGATTAAACTGTGAATGATCATGCATCTCTTAGTATTTAGGGCTCCACTATTTGTCCAGACACTAGTGTCAGAGTATAGAATTGTCATGGAGTAGTGTTTTTGCAAAATAGTTTGTGTTCTCAATTTGTAGGATCTCCATTCTTTAGTACATGTGTCCAGTTTTGTGATTTGTAGAGGGAAGGGCACCATTCTTTAATGCAAGTGTCCATTTTTGATGGCCATACAAGGTTGGAGCACCCAGATATTGTGCAAGTGACCTGTAGTGGTGAATATAAGTTGTGTGTCTTTGTCCTAGTCTCTATCCTGTAGAAGCATCCATCTTCAATGCTAGTGCTCCATTTGATTCTCTAGAATAAAAAATTTCTTGGATCCTTGTTCCTATGTTTCTATTCCCTTTTCTTCTATCTGCTACTACCTACAATATACAGTTGTATAAGCTTACAATTTTATGAAAGTACTTCATTGGAGGTTTTTTGATATTTATATGCTAGTGGTCCCTTGGACATTATTGAATGTTTTCTTTCATTTAGTTTATTTATGACAAGCATTTTCACACTGCTTGCATGAGAATGGTCATAGCCACCTTCATTTTTAACCACACTCATTCAAGTTATGCATGTATTAATTTTTTGATGGTATTTGTATGTTTTTTAGGATTCTAATAGTTGTCTCTTCCTTCCTCTTCTTTAGGCTATGGTAGCTCAAGGGGATATTGGAGCAAAGCTTCCTATTGAGGAAGTTCCTTTACTCCTAGTAATTTTATAGAGTTTTTTATCATCAGTTAAAATGTTACATATATCAATGAAATTCATTTCTTGAATTCTGTGTTTGCAACCATTCTTATTGAATTTCCTGTTTACTACCCAAGATCAGGCTAATATTTCAAATCACACTGGGTATGATGTAGTCTTCCATGCTAACACAAGCAGTGTTAACTTGGAAGGGCTTTCTATGCTTCCCTTATCACAAGGTGCACCTTCTTCTGCCATGGAAGTCCAACTAGATGCTCTTGGGCTTCGAATTCAATTAAGCTTCTTGACATTATTCATCTTACTTTTTAATTATTTGCAAGCCAAAAAAGAAAAGATGGAGGCCAGTTTCAAAATGCCCTCTAATTTTTCGTCTTCCTTGGTTTTTTAAGAGCTTTTTTATACTTCATTGTACTCATAATGCAATTTCCTAAATAGAATTTAGTTTTCACTTGCTTGGTTCGATAGAAGAGCAAAATTAGGTCTAGAAGAATAGAATTTAGTGTTAAATTGCTAATTCAGCCAGCTGAAGAGAACTATAGATTACTTAGCAATCAGGTTTGGAAGCCTATCATTGGATCCATGATGTAACCTACAAGAGTGAATGGCAGATTTAGCATTTAGACTTTGATCTATATTTTAATTTATTTTTTATAATTTCTAAAATGAAAACTACTTTTATCAGTTTAGTATGTAAAGTTTTGATATTTTTTCACAGCAAGTTAAATTATGATATTTCAAGAACTAGAATTTAATTGTGTAGTTTTTCAGTTAAATTTGTTGGTCTATTTTTCATAAGTAATCAGTGATAAGAACCCACTTAACTGATCCATAATAACTTGTCCATTTATTGCCTTCCTCTTTATTTGTCTTTTTATTGCATCCATCTACTACCATCATTCTCATGAGAGAGATTCTTGTATACAGCTACTCATGATAAATGAGTTCATAAATTCAACTAAAAAGTCAGATTTTTATATACAGTCGATCATTTATTCATGTAAATCAATCAATAGATTGGATTCAAAAATTATATAATTGAATCCTAATAATTGTCCTATAGTTGGAATATATTTAGATATAAGTAGAAAACATCAATCCATAGTAAATTGGTACATATGAAACTGAGTTTAACTATGAAAAGCTTTGTGATGCACAATTTGTTTGTTAAATTAATATGTACTGAGAATTGTTCTTTTTATTTCTTACCAAGCCAGTCTTTGCTTGAGAGTGGTAGGGGAGGTGGAGGAAAAGCTCATGGATAACATCAATAAGCTAAAGGCAAAAATGGTGAAATTGGAGGAAGCAAGACAGATGGCAAGACTAAGAGATTATAGAAATAGATGTGTGAGGATGAAGATTGTATACTATGATGCCTTCAAAGAAGTGATTTTCAAGGAAGAAAAAGAGAAGCTAGATTTTCATGCCAACCTTAGCAGGCTTAACCTTGTTGCCTTTTATGAAAAGTTAGAAGATATGGTGGAAACCCATGATCGAATGGGGATTATGATTCAGACCAATGGGGATAAATATGATGGGCAATGGCTTGATGGATTGAAGCATGGCTATGGAGTCTACAGATGGGCAGATGGGAGTTGTTATATGGGGACCTAGAGTAAGGGGCTCAAAGATGGGAAAGGTACATTTTATCCTACATGTGGCAATCAGACTAGGCTATGCCACCTTTTGGAATCCTCACCTTCCAATGTGGATCAGCATGTCGATATCTCCATTGATGAGCAATCTTGTTGGACAGAGAGAAGCTCTTCTATGTCTAATTTTGAGGTTTATTTGAACACTTCTTATGCCCCTAGCTCTGAAACAACATCCTCAAAAACCCTTGAATCCATAATAGTAAGAACCTTTTCCTTTGATGGGATAAGAAGCTCAAGTAGTGAGGAATTTGGTCATAATGATGAGGGTGTCAGAACTTGTGAGCCCAAAATTTTTCCTGTGCAATCTACTGTCAAGAGAGAATATGTTCAAGGAGTTTTGATTAATGAGGTATCCAGAATAAATGTGCCTTCCAAGGCTATGAAAAGAGGGCATGAATGGTAGCCAAATGAAAGTAAGAGACCGAGTGAAATTATCTATAAAGGGCACAAAAATTATGACTTAATGCTCAATCTGCAATTGGAAATCAGGTTCACATATTTATTTGCATATTCACGCATATGACTAGCCACTTGCTCAATATTTTACATTTATATGGATATGCCTTGTAATGTTTATTGATTTTGCTAACAAGAAATTCAGAGTCAGACTAACAAGAGAATGAAAAATGTATATATTTAATATTTGAATGATGAAAACAATATGATTTTAAAATGTTTATTTATTTTTAGTCAATTTCTTGTTATTGAAGAAGAATGTATTGAAATATATTGTTGTGTTTGTGTGTTTGTCCCTAGACATATTGGATTCACAAAATTTTAAATTTTCCACACTTGGTTTTGGGTGTATAAGAGATTTACATTTTAAACACCATGCATACTAATTTAGTCTCATCTATGCAATTTTTGCAATTAGTCGAAGAAAGTGGGAGTTATTGTTCTTAGTTTATTTGGCAATTTTTGTCAGCATCCTTGGAAATTGATGCATCTTTGTATCTTAAGATGCTAGCTGTAACTAAATGAGTCCTTTAAGCTATACATTTAGGTGTGGTAGCAACTAATGCTAGTTGTAAGGTACACAAATTTTATATTGTGGGATTCCTCAGTTTTCCTTAATGTTCCATAGGGTTTCAGCATCCTATTGTTTTTCTTTTCTTCATTGTTTACCAGTGTGACCATTTTACAGGTACTTCTTCGTATGTTGCCAAATTACTATAATCATGTTCATACTTATGAAACCACATTGATCACTAAATTTTTTGGTCTACATAGTATCAAAGTAGTAGGAGGACAAAAGGTATTTTCTATATCTTCTTACTCTATTTTCAATTTAATTGTTGACATAATATGTCAATTTTTGGTAACTAGACATTATTTTCAAAATTAAACATGGTGAGTGGGCTTAAAGTGGCAACTTGGTGGGGCAAGTTGGCAAGCCGACTTAGTGAGGCCACTTAGAGACGTAACATGGTGAGCTGACTTGGTGAGCAAGCTTGATGAGTAGACCTCAAGACTGAACTTGATGAGGCACTTTGGTGGGGTGACTTGATGATCGAACTCAAAGAGTCAACTTGGCGAGCATACTTGCACTAGTACATTTGGGTTCAATTTTTGACCTTTATTGGTCGAATTTTTGACCCAATTTTCAACCAAATTTGACCAACCCATTGGTGAAAATTTTTTTGCTTGAAATTTTGACCAACTCACTGGTACATGATTTTTGTCAATTGTATAACGAATTATATATTCTTCATATTAGTTATTGTTGATGTTTTTGCAGCATTCGATAAAATAATTCACATGTCTTGCCTATGATACAACATTTTACATTCATGCTACTCTCTCTCATTCGGCTAATGATGGATTATGCAGGGTGATATGAAACCATGATGCTAAAAAATACACAATCAAATCTAAAATGAACTTGCACTACAAATGGATTGTGGAAATATGATATTGGTAAAATTGCACGCATGTCTACGAGGACAATCACAACTTAAACATATATTTGTCTTCGTAGACATGCATGTAAAATTAACAATATCAGATTTCCATAATCCATTTGTAGTGCATGTTCATTTTGGATTTGATTATGTGTGTTTTTTAGAATCATGGTTTCAGATCACTTTGCGTAATCCATCATCAGCTAGATGAGAGAGTGTAGGATGCATGCAAAATGTCGTATCATAGGCAAGACATGTGAACTATTTTATAGAATGCCTGAAAAAAATTTACACCTTCTTGTTGGTGGAAATTTCCACCTTCATTGGTCGAAATTTCCACCAACGATTGGGTTTTTTCGACCTTTGTTGGTGGAAATTTCCACCAACGCTTAAATTTTTATCTTCCTTTGTTGGTGGAAATTTCCACCAACACCTAAATTTTTTTCTACCTTTGTTGGTTGAAATTTCCACCAACACCTCAAATTTTTCTACCTTTATTGGTCGACATTTCCACCAACACCTCAAAATATTTCCACCTTTGTTGGTCAAAATTTCCACCTTCATTGGTTGAAATTTCCACCGACGCCTAAATTTTTTTTTGCCTTTGTTGGTCAAAATTTCCACCAACGTGTGAATCTTTTTCTACCTTTGCTGGTCAAAATTTTGACCAATTCCTGCATGACCTTAGACAATGGCTTGTTCGGTTTTTGACCAATAGGTTGGTCAAAATTTCGACCAGAAAAATATTGACCAATGGATTGGTCGAATTTGGTCAAATTTTGGTAAAAAATTGGATAAAAATTTCGACCAATAAAGGTCAAAAATTGAACCCAAATGTACTAGTGATAGTTAAAGATCAAAGATAGCCACTTTCAGAGTTTACAACATGAGTAAGAAGAGGTGGGCGTTGCAGATAATATGTGAATCCAGAGTTAATAGCAAGAGGAAAAACACATGTAAAATGGATATGGAAAATGATGGTTATAAGAACGCTTGAGAAAGAAAATGGAGCAAAGAGAAGCAAGAAGATGGAGCTTTGACATAAATTGTCATAATTGCTTTCGAAAATGGAGGTTTTTGAAGAATAGGCATTGAGATTTGGAAACTCAAGTGTGTGGCATTTGGATCATGGATGATGACCCCACTTCGACCTCCACTATGTAGTTGCATTCAAATCTAACATGTAAATGTAGAATGCTCATGGGATCTAATATGATAGAAAAATTTGTTTATATGGATGGGTAGTCTAACATCCTCAAATATCACACATTAAGGAGAAAATTAAGTTTGGAAAAATAAGTGAACTTTGACTATTTAACAATTTTAGTCTTGGAATGAAATTTATTGTGTGATGTTTAAGCTATCTGGTCTAATTTGCTAACATGTCTACAAGTGGATTCTATTCTTGGGTGTATGAGAAATATGGTAGGATTGGAATTTAGAAAGGATTTCCAACATTGTAGCAATAGATAATGGTTTTTCTATTTATGGCATGATCTAATTCTAAGAGCTTCTATTTCCACCAAAGAGTCTCATTCTATATGAATGTGTTGAATCCTAGAAATGGCATTTTGTAGAGCAAAGAGAAATGCTTACACCTCTACAAAGTAATTAGATTCATGTGATATAGGTTTTGTACCTATGTAAATGAGACTACCAAAAGAATCTCATAATACAAAAAGGTAGAATTATGCATACTTTTAATTTATTCATAATATATAAACCATTATTTTATTGTTTGTACGTTTCTATTTTTCATCATTTGACAAAACACTATCGATATTTAGAATATAAATATTCTTTTTTTTTTCAATTAGCAAAGAAAAGGTGTATTGCATTCTTCTAAAAAATTATTTACAGTATATACAATGAATGCAAACACATTGATATATATTTTTAAAACATAAGTAGAGATAAAGGTGCATGCAATTTGTTCAATTGCAACATAGTAGTGAAATGATATAATTTTGTTAGAGTAAAAAAAAAAAATTGTAATTATTATCACATCTAATCCTTACAATAGAAATAAGGAGATTTTATTTGCAATTCCTCATCTCTTTTGAATATGAAATATATCTATTCAATTATTTCTTCTTGTTAAGAGTTTTAAATTTTGATTGTGGTTGATTCTTCTCTGGGTTATCCAACCATACTTCTTGATTGTAAAAGTCACAATTTTAGCAATTACATGCATTTATATATATATATATGGCATTCGAAACATATCCATAAAATTACTACCATGTTAGGTTTCTACTTTATGGTCTTCATGCATCAACTTCTATGAGTCATAACTTTTGACTTGGATATGGGTTTTGGCCTAAATTTTATAGGTAGTTGCATGAGCTCAACTTGATAGGTGGTACTTTTGACATTTTTCTGGGAGCCTAAAATTTTGTCTTGGCCTCTGAAATTGGCTTTTTGTGTATTTTTTCCAATTTTTTAAAAAGTTATTTTTGTAATAAATTCAAAATCATATTTTTGATTATATTGATTAGTTGGCAATTCATCTTTCTTTAGTTGGGGGATTTTTTGGGGAAAAATTGAGATTCATAAGATGGGTTTTGAAAATTACCAAAAATAGAAAAAACTAATTTTCCCAAAAATCTGTTAAATGTAGTAATTTTCAAAATTGTAATAACAAGTTGTTTTCTTTCATTGTAGAGGTAGAGTAGAGGTTGAAGAATTTGACATTTTGAAAATCCATGTTATTATTTTTTGACTTATTATTATTGAAGGGGTTTGAGCTACATCATTTGGTATCATAGTGGGAAGATGGCTGGGAGAGGAAGAGGAGGTGTCACTCCAATGCAAAGATTTGTGTTGGATATGCAGAGGTAGATTGAATGACTGAATGAGTGAATGGATAATCAAGGAATACTAGTAGCACAAGGAGAGGGCAAATCAAATGAAGAGGTAAATTTAAAAGGCACTAATCAAAATGAAGAAAATGAAGAAGAACACTTGGAAGAGTTGAGCTATGAAGATAGAGTGCTTCAGGCTTTAGAAGGTAAAAATGAAGGGATCAAGATTGAAGTTTCAGACTATGCTGGTAGTCTTAAGCCAAAAGAATTAATAGACCGACTAAATGAGATTGGTAAATTTTTTGAATGGAAGCCTATGGCCGAGGAAAAGAAGATTAGGTGAATCCCCCAACTCTATTTTCCAATTCCCCTCTAAAAGAAAAACACTCATAATTTTTCTCCATCATGAAAGAGAATAAACACTTTAACTCAACCTAAGTTTCCCTATTTGGTTGGAATTACCAACACACTGAAGATAAGGTGGGAGTTTGGGTAAGTCTTCTGCCATTCTCATAATACTTGAAAAAATGAGATTTTAGAAGTGTTGGAAAAAAGATTTTAACTTGAGTAAAGTCAAAATTGAAGCCCTAACATATAGAACTAACATGTAGGTAACTTAATTTCACTAAAAGAACACCCTAAGACTCAAATAAAGCCCTTTAAATTCACCCTAAACTTTAAATCCATAATTCAATTTAATTAAAGCCTTCAAAATATATTTTTATGCAAGTGGATAAAAAATTAAACATTTCTAACTAGTTAGGAATAAGGTTGGGTGTCCTTTGCCAATATCTCAACCTAACTTTTCATTTAAACACATAACGACACAAGTATCAAGTGACACTATAAAATATGCATTTAACATTACGAGTGAAAAATCAATTTTCACAAAATGGAATCTAATCTAAAACATCCATTCACATTACATTCGCAAATTAAAATACTGTAAAATGAGGTTAAGATCTCTTCATTAGATCTAACCTCCACATTCTCAATTAATAGAAAGGTATAGTCTTGGTTCTCTATTTTACCATGGTTATTTCCTGCACACTCAAACCACATATCAGTAGTCCAAGATAAATAAATCATATGCATATATCAATCCTCAATCAATTCTATATTCATAATTGAATCAAAACATAAGGCCTTTTTCAATTGAATTTCAAATAACATTTTTCCATTTCTAAACCATTGTGCATATATAATACTACCATTATCAAACTAAACATGACATGACCCTTTTGAAACATTTCATGATTTCCAAATATATATAATTCACCTAACATTTGTATTAAAACATAATTTCCTATTCATTAATAAAATAAACAACCAAGTACATGAATGCAACTAATCATCAAGCATCATAAATAAGTTCTAATGTCATAAATAATTACCATAAAATAAAGTGTCCCATAGTATCATATAGTTTGAGTAACAGTCCAAAATAGTCCAACATATAACAAGGTCTCAAAATATAAAGTATCTGAAATGCAAATAAACTGCTATGATAAGCTATGATGGGTCAGGGTGAGGCCTCAGAATATTGCATGGTTTAAGAAAGAAAATGAAGTAATAGTTGATAAAAGATGTTTAGTTAGATTTACCATAGGAATTTTTTTTAAGGATGAGATCTAGTGTGATGTTATCCCTATGGATGCTTGCCACATGTTTTTGGGAAAACCATGGTAGTATGATAGAAAGGTCCTATGTGATGGGGAGTAAAATACTTACACATTTTGGAAGGATTGTCCTAAAGTGGTTCTATTGGGTGAATGCACAAAGTTGGGTCACAATACGCAGAAGTCATTTCCACTGAATTAGACCTCTTTGGAAATTGGTACTTGATTTTAAAAAATAGGCACCTATATTTGGGTTGGGTACCGAATCCTAAATTTTAAAAAATGGGCACCCATTTTTAAAGAATTGGGTACCTGTTTTTTATTTTCAAAAAATGAGTACCCATTTTTGAAAAAATTAAAAAATTGATATTTTTAAAAATAGGTATCCATTTTTAATGTTTAAAAAAAGGGTACCTGTTTCTAAAAATTTCAAATTTTTAATTTTTAGGGGGATTTTTAATGTAGCTTTTAATTTTTCAAAATGGGTACTTGTTTTATGAATTTCAAATAACAGATGCCCATTTCTTACAACATGGGGTGAGATTTTTTTTTTGCCTCAAATTTTGGTTCAAGATAGGCTTGGTGAGACCAAGCTTATGGCTTGACCTCTCAAGATTTGGCTAAGGCATTAAACTGACAAACTCATGCCTTGCCATACTTTTTAGAGGGTCTTCTCAATCAGATATTTTTACAAAACAAAAACCCATGTTGGAAATAGAGATGGAGTAATTGAGAGGGGAGGGGTGAATCAGTTACCACAAAAATAAATCCACAGATCCTTGATGTCTTAAAATATAGTTGCTGCTAACACTCGGTAACCACACAAATAAATGCTAAAACTTGATAGATGTTATGTTAACTTATTAAGCATTTAAAGTGATTAACATGCATGCATAAAGGAAATAACATGAACACAAGAGACACTAGATTTAACATGGAAACCCAATATGGAAAAACCACCAAGTAACTAGTCACCAATTTTCACTCTTTTGAAGTGAGCCCTGTTAGGAGCCAACCCTATTAAAGGTTACAAAACACACTATTAGGTGTGACCCTGTTAGAGGATTTAATCACCCTGTAAGGAGTGGCTTGGTTGGAGGTCTTAAGAACAATTCAACTGAATTGTCACCTTGTTAGAGGATTTACAAAATGGCTATTAAACCAACTCTGCTAAGAGATTTTGAATCACTGTTACAATGATTAGAAAGCAAAAATGAAGTGATCTGAAATATATGCAACTTATCTTTTCTGAATAACGATCTCTGTTCTGCTTCACTAGATCCTCACTGATCGAATACAACTTTACAGCTCCATAAGGATATCTAATCCTTCCACAACATTCACTCATATATCCAATATTCGCTCATTCCATTTACATCCATACATTCACACTCTTATGCATCCACACTCTTCATATTCATGAATTCATAATTGGACCTTTCATATATACCTTATAGATTGTCAAGTTGGCTCAATTACAAATTACAACAACTGAAAAACATTAAATCAGTCAGCAACAACCAATGCACAAAACAATTAAACTTAATTCTTTAGAACAATAAAATTCTTCCCTGCCTGACCCAGCTCGGTGACCACTGCTCTAGAATGGTTTCCCCAGTGTTAACCTAGTGAATCTTGGTAAACACTAAAAACCTTACAACTTCCTTTGGAGACCAAGTTAACTCGATAAACATTGACCTTCCTTTGCTTACCGAGTGAGCTCAGTAAAAGCTAAATTTCTCTTCGATGACTGAGTAAACTTGGTAGACATTGACTTTCCTTTTGTTAACCTTGGGAGCTCGATTAATATTAACTTTCTACTACAAAATCCTTTGATGCTCGAGTGAGCTCGATAAGAGCTAACTTACTGTGTAATGTTTAGAAATGCTCGGTAGTCACTATAAATTTCTTTGCTAACCATTTGAGTTCGGTAGACTCTGTCTGATGGTTGATATGATATTTGTGTAACATCAAAGACAATACACAATTAACAATTGTATCCAACAATCTCCCTCTTTGGCATTGATGGCAACACAACATGTCATAGCAGAATGAAATTTTAAAACAAGTCTTTTCTCTTATATGGCAACACAACATGTCAAAATAACAATTCTCCCTCTAAGATGGAAAACTCTCCCTCTTACAATAATCTCCCTCTGTGAAGCAATTACATAGCAAACTATTTATCTTAAACAAATTTCAGATAGATATGATAGTAAAACTCTCCCTCTTTGACAATACATGCCAAATACAACTCAACTCAAAAGAATTTTAGTGTACCTTTAGTACTGATTCAAATGTAATATTTCCTAATTATGTTGCGTCAACTGATAGATCTTCAACTTGGTATGAGTTGATGCATCACTAAAACTTCATTTTAGTGAACTTTAGATAGGGGATTGACCCCTAACTTACCTCTTAGATACAAGAATGCATCCTTAGGTAATGGTTTTGTGAATATGTTAGCAATTTATTCCTTTGTATGAACATATTCCAATCTGATCTCTTTATCTTGCACCAATTCTCTGACAAAATGATATTTTATTGCAATGTGCTTGGTTTTGGAATGCATCACTGGATTCTTGGATATGTTGATTGCACTTGTATTATCATAGAACATAACAACTGTTTAAACCAAACAATATTAGAACAGTTTACTGCTGCAACAACATACTCTGCCTCTACTGTAGATTAGGATGTACAATTTTGCTTTTTGCTTGTCCAAGAAACCAACCTCTTTCTAAGAAAGAATGCACCTCCACTTGTACTTTTTCCGTCGTCAAGGTTTCTTGCCCAATCAGCATCAGTAAACACTTTCAAATTCAGATTACCTCCAAATTTGTACCATAAACCATAATCCTCAGTTCCTTTTAAATATGTCATTATTCTTTTGATTGCCATTATGTGATTTTCTCTTAGTTTTCCTGAAAATCTTGCTACAATACCAACTGCAAGGGCAATATCTAGCCTAGTATGAACTACATACTACAAATTTCCAATCATAGATCTATACAATGTTTGATCTACTTCTTTTGATTCATCTTCCTTGGTAAGTTTTAATCTAGTACACATAGGAGTCCCAAATGGTTTACAATCTTTCATTCCAAACTTTTTCAATATCTCCTTGATGTATTTTGATTGAGTGATGTAGATACCATTTTTATTCTGTTGAATTTGAAGACCAACAAAGAATTTGATTTCACCAAACATAGACATTTCAAATTCCTTGTTCATTTTTTCTGAGAATTCTTTGCAAAGATCATCATTTCCTGTGAACACAATGTCATCTACAAATATCACTGCTAAAACAATCTTATCATCTGATCCTTCCTTTATATACAAGCTACTGTTATCATTAGTTCTTTGAAAACCAATCTGAATAAGATAGTTATGCAATCTTTCATACCATGCTCTAGGGGCTTGTTTTAGACCGTACAATGCCTTGTGTAATTTGCAGACCATGTTCTTCTTATCTGGATCAACAAAACCTTCAGTTTGTTCAATGTAAACCTCTTCATCTAGTATACCATTGAGAAATGCTAACTTGACATCCATCTAATAAACTTTGAATCCTTTGTGAGAAGCATATGCTAGTAAGGTTCTAACTCCTTCCAATCTTGCAACAGGAGCAAAAGTTTCTCCATAGTCTATTCCTTCTTCTTGAGCATATCCTTTGCATACTAGTCTAGCTTTGTTTCTTGATACCTTACCATCTTCATCCAACTTGTTTCTAAATATCCACTTAGTTCCAATCACATTTTTTTCTTTAGGTCTAGGTACAAGAGTCCATGTCTTGTTTTTTTCTATTTTATCTATCTCTTCATTCATAGCTTCAATCCAACTATCATTTCCCAATGCATCTTTGATATTTCTAGGTTCAAAATCAGCAAGTAAACAAGTACCTTTCAACTTATTTCTTGTCATGGTTCCTTGAGATTTATCTCCAATGATCTGATATGTTGAATGATGTCTCCTAACATACTTAGCTAATATAGGTTCCTTTCCTTTTGAATGAATTTCATTATTATCCTCTTGCATTTCAACTTTAGGTTCTGTCTATTCTAGCTCGGTAGATATTTGCTCGGTAGATGTTGGCTTGAGTCCTTTAGACTCGGTAGACACTTGCTCGGTAGTCACTAAATTTAACTTGGTTTGTTGTGGCTCTGTTTGAACTTCTTGTAACTCGGTTATAGATGACTTGGGAGTAGAAAATTCCTAATTCTCTGATGTAACTGGTACTGTATTAGGTTCAATGAAGACAAACTTTTTATATTCTTCTGGTTCCCTTTTGCTTTCTTCTTTAGTCCTTTTTGCAAACTTATCAACTTCCACATGTGCACTTTCTATGACTTTGTGAGTAGACAAGTTCAAACATCTATATGCCTTACTTTTGCATGAGTATCCAAAGAATATACCTTCATCACCTTTCACATCAAATTTTCCTTTTCTAGATTCTTTCAAAATGTAACATTTACTTCCAAATACTTTAAGGTAACTTACATTAGGTTTATAGCCATACCATAACTCATAGGGGGTTTTGAATGAGTCTTTCTTCAGCTATACTCGATTTAGGGTATGAATTGCAGTGTTGATAGCTTCCTTCCAGTATTTGATAGAAATGCTCTTTTCAATCATTAAAGTTCTTGCACAATCCATGATGGATCTATTCTTTCTTTTAGCTATTCCATTTTGTTGGGGTGTTCCAGGGTCTGATACCTATTTTTTGATTCCTCTTTCAATGCAAAAGTTATTAAACTAATGTGAAATGAATTCTCTACCTCTGTCTGACCTCAAGCATTTTAATCTTTTCCCTGTTTCCTTTTCTACTCTGGCCAAATACCATTTGAACTTTTCAAATACTTCTGATTTGTTTCTTATATACATGACTGTCATCATTCTTGAGTAATCATCAACAAAAAGAATGAAGAACTTTTCTCTAGTATAGCTTTCAATTCCAGTGGGTCCACATATATCAGTATGCACAATTTCTAATATATCTTCAGACTAATAGTTTTTACTTTTAAAACTAGTCTTTCCCATTTTACCAATCTGATAATTTTTGCATAGACCGACTTCAGATTTCTTTATGTTAGGAATGCCTCTTACTTTCTCGAATTTTCTTATCTTTACCAAATTATCAAAATTTACATGACACAACCTTTTATGCCATAACCAACTTTCTTCAACTTGAGCAATGAAACATAAACATTCACCTAGTTCAAGATAGAACACGTTACCTTTAGTTTGAGTACCTGATCCAATCAGCTTTCCTTTTCCATCCAACAGTCTTGCTTTACCATGCATAAATTCTACTTTGAATTCATTATTGAGTAGCTGTACCACACTTAAAAAATCATGATTTAGTCCTTCTACCCAATAGGCATTATCACATATAAGTTCTTTGGTTAGAGAGATTCTCCCTCTTCCTTTTATACAACAAGGTTCATTGTTACCAAATCTTACATTGCCACCATCGTAGTCTTCAAAGTATTCAAACTTAGTTTTTTCACCAGTCATGTGATGAGAACAACCACTATCTATGATCCATGTATCATTTTTGCTCATATGAGAAATGAGTGCCATTTCCTCATCATTATCAAACTTATCTTTCACAGCAATTAAGACAACTTCATCTTCTTCTTCATCATTAAAATCATTAGAATCTTTAGCCATAAAACATGTTTTCTTACCTTTATCCTTGAATGATCTGAAGTCTTTTTTGTGATTGAACTTGTATCCTTTCTTCTCATCTTTGTTTTGGTTTTTTGGGCATCTAGCAGCAATATGACCAATTTCTTCACATGAAAAACAGATTAAAGGAACTTTACCTTTATATTTTCCTTTGCCTTTAGAATATTTCCTTGCTAATAGAGCTTCAATTACTTCAAGATCACTGTCTGAACTTTGGTCTTATTCATCCTTACTTTCTGACTGAGATTCTTTTATCTTTTTAGTATTCTCCTTGAGTGAAAGCTTGGCTTCAAATGCTGACTCAATGTTCTTGGAAGCTGGAACATAGTTGTCAAAGTTGTCTAGTTCAAATGCAACTAGTCTTCCAACTATGACCTCTAGGTTTATCTTATGATTTGCTTCACATCTTCTTTCTTGAATTGTAGAAACTCTGATTGCATAAATGGGAAGTAGAGTTTTGAGAACTTTACTTATAACTATCTCTTCCTTGATATCTCCTCCAGATGTTTTGCTTGCACTGACACATGTTTTGACTCTTTCAACATATTTTGCAATGTTTTCATCCTCTCTCATTCTCATTTGATCAAATTGTCCTCTCAGACTTTCTACTTTGGCTCTTCTAACATTATCATCTCCTCCATAGATCTCTTTCAACTTTTCCCACATTTCAAAAGCAGATTTGTAGTCCTTGGTATCATCAAATTCTTCATAACTCAAAGCAGTTGCTATATCTATCATCATAATGTTGTGGGTCTTCTTTTTAGAAATATCATTAATAGAAAGTGTACCACTTGGTTTTGCATATTTTTCATTGAGGTATTTTAGTCCTCTGTCTCCAATAGAAGCTAGATGAAGTCTCATCAACACTTGCCATGCTAAGAAGTTGTTCCTGTTAAGTCTTGGAATTTCCCTTTTATAAGACATCCTAATCTTTGGCTTAGATCCTTGAAATCTTTCCTGCAAGCACCAAAAGCTCTAATACCAATTGTTGTAAATAGAGATGGAGTAACTGAGAGGGGAGGGGTGAATCAATTACCACAAAAATAAATCCACAAATCCTTGGATGTCTT
The DNA here is from genome assembly GCA_028749045.1 of Cupressus sempervirens. Lineage (NCBI taxonomy): Eukaryota > Viridiplantae > Streptophyta > Pinopsida > Cupressales > Cupressaceae > Cupressus > Cupressus sempervirens. The sequence goes on along the minus strand of CM053783.1, from coordinate 435,862,004 downwards.
AAAATATAGTTGCTGCTAACACTTGGTAACCACACAAATAAATGTTGAAACTTGATAGATGTTCTGTTAACTTATTAAGCATTTAAAGTGATTAACATGCATGCATAAAGAAAATAACATGAACAAAAGAGACACCAAATTTAATGTGGAAACCCAATATGAGAAAAACCACCAAGTAACTAGTCACCAATTTTCACTCTTCTGAAGTGAGCCCTGTTAGGAGCCAACCTTATTAAAAGTTACAAAACACACTGTTAGGTGTGACCTGTTAGAGGATTTAATCACCCTGTAAGGAGTGGCTTGGTTGGAGGTCTTAAGAACAATTCAACTGAATTGTCACCTTGTTAGAGGATTTACAAAATGGCTGTTAAAACAACTCTATTAAAAGATTTTGAATCACTGTTACAATGATTAGAAAGCAACAATGATTAGAAAGCAACAATGAAGTGATCTGAAATATATGCAACTTATCTTTGCTAAATACAGATCTCTATTCTTCTTCACTAGACCCTCACTGATTGAATACAACTTTGCAGCTCCATAAGGATATATAACCCTTCCACAACATTTGCTCATTTATTCAATATTCACTCATTCCATTTACATCCATACATTCACACTCTTATGCATCCACATTCTTCATATTCATGAATTCAAACCTTGACCTTTCATATATACCTTACAGATTGTCAAGTCAGCTCAATTACAAGTTAGAACAACTGAAAAACATTAAATGAGTCGGCTGCAAGCATTGCACAAAACAATTAAACTTAATTCTTTAGAACAATAAAATTCTTCGCTGCCCGACCCAGCTCGGTGACCACTACTCTAGAATAGTTTCCCTAGTGTTAACCTAGTGAATCTCGGTAAACATTGCAAACCTTGCAACTTCCTTCAGAGACCAAGTTAACTCGGTAAACACTGACCTTCTTTCACTTGCCAAGTGAGCTCGGTAAAAGCTAACTTTCTCTTCGATGACCAAGTGAACTTAGTAGACATTGACTTTCCCTTTGTTAAACTTGGGAGCTCGGTTAATATTAACTTTTTGCTACAAAATCCTTTGATGCTCGAGTGAGCTCGATAAGAGCTAACTTACTGTGTAATATTCAGAAATGCTCAGTAGTCACTATAAATTGCTTTGCTAACCATCTGAGCTCGGTACACTTTGTCTGATGGCTGATATGATATTTGTGTAACATCAAAGACAATACACAATTAACAATTGTATCCAACAACCCATTAGACCTCTCACTATCCTGATTTTAGAAATATGAATTTTATAGTGTTATTATTTTATTTACTATTTTTTATTATTTTTTAATCAAAGGTGGTACCTAAATGTAAAATAGTGATGTTCACTAAAATTTTAATAACTTTTTATTTTATGTTTTTTCTTAAATTAATTTATATGTCATCAATCTACATTCAATTATTTTGAAGTTGAAAAAATAAGAAAATTTGAAAAAAGTGGAATTCTAATCAAATTATGGTGCCCATGCACAAGAGATTTTAAATTTTACCTTTATATAACCAATTAATAATTAATAATAATAAAATTATTCAATAAAAAATTAGAGAAAAATATTATCATCAATCTTTGGTATGTTAGCTAACATAGTTTAAAAGGATTTATAAAAATTCATTTATTTGTGCCAAATTATGGTATCTGTACACTAGTGTGATATGGTCCTAATACGGGCATTTTGGAAGAGTGGATTGTAAAGATCCATACTAAAAGAAAAATCTAAGGGTACAAAAATAAATTACATATTAAAAAATTAGATTCCAAACACTACAATTTTTATTTTTGGAGGTTTTTTTATATTAAATCTCTAAATGCATCAAATTTTTGCATCAATTGATAAGAAATTTCAAAAATTGGAAAAACACTTCCACTTTTTGCCCAAAAGTGAGACCCAAGTTCTTGCACTTACCCTATTACTACTTAAGGGTGACAAGAAGAGTGAAACCATGTTGTCTGCAAAAGTTGTCAAAGAAATGAAAGTAAGAGGTTGTTGTTATGTACTAGTACTGAAAATAGGACTAGTACTAAAAAGAGGAGAAGAACGAGAAAACTTGGGGCCACCTGAGGCAATGAAGGTGCTGGATGAGTTGCTAATGTTGCTCTTGATGAATTACCTAATGTTCTCCAACACAAAGGAGATATTCAACATCATATTGATCTTATTACTGGAGAAACTCTACGTAATCAAGCAGGCTATCAGTTGAATCCAACACAATATACAAAGTTGAATAAGCAAGTGATAGAACAGATGCAAAAGGGTCTCGTTAGGGAAAGCATGATTCTATGTGTGGTACCTGCATTGTTGACTCCAAAGAAGGATGGCACATGGAGGATGTGCACTGATAGAAAAGCAATCAATAAGATTACTATTAAGTACAAGTTTCCTATTCCTTGTATAGAGGACATAATGGATGAATTAGTGGGGACTAAGTACTTCAACAAGATTGATCTATGAAGTGGCTACCACTAGATTTTCATTTGAGAGGGAGATAAATGGAAGACATTATTTAAGAAAAGAGATGGTTTGTAAAAATGGATGGTTATGCCTTTTGGGCTATTGAATCCACCTAGAAGATTGATCTGATTGATGTTCATACAGTGTTGCAACCTTACATTGGTAAGTTTTTTGTAGTTTACTTTGATGATATTATAATCTATAGTAGAAGAAAGGAAGAACACTTACACCATCTAAGAATCATCTTGGGTGTCTTAAGAAAGGAGAAGCTCTTTTCGATTTTGAAGAAGTGTAGGTTCATGCAAACTAGTTTGACATTTCTAGGTTTTATCATTTCTCAAGATGGTATTCAAATGGATCCAGAAAAGGTAAGAGCAATCCTATAATGGCCCAAGCCTTCTACTATACCAAGAGTACAAAATTTTCAAAGGGTTGTAAACTTTCTACCAAAATTTTATCTAAAATTGTAGCAGTATAGTAGCATCCATAACAGACTATACCAGAGGAAGGGAGTTTAGATAGACAACAGATGCTAAAGAGAGTTTTAAATTCTTGAAGAAAAAGGCAACTAAAGCTCCTATATTTAATTTTCCAAATTTTGACAAAGTTTTTTGAAGTTGAGTGTGATGGTTCACATGTTGGGATAGGCATCATTCTTAGCCAAGTAGGTAAGCATGTAGCCTTCTTTAGCAAGGAATTGAATGAAGTAAGAAAGAATTATTCTACCTATAATTTGGAATTTTATGTAATTGTTCAAGAATTAACATGCTGGAGGCACTATCTAGTCCAACATGAATTTGTGTTATTTACTGATCATATTGCTTTAAAATATCTCAACACACAAAAGAAGTTGAATAGTCAACATGCCAAGTGGGTATCTTTCTTACAAGACAATAACTTTGTTCTAAAACATAAGTCTAGAAAAAAAAATCAAGTTTTTGATGCCTTGAGTAGGCGTGCTATATTATTAACCACAATGGAAATAGAGGTTATTGGTTTTGATGCTATTAAGACCTTGTATGCAACTGATGATGACTTTTAGCAAATTGTAGAACAACTAAAGGATTCATCTTCTGGTAAGTTGGATTATGTGAAAGATGACTATTCTATGCAGGATGGTTACCTCTTTAAAGTTAAACAACTATGTATACTAGGCATGTCTATGTAGGAAAACATTATTAGAGAATTTCATAGTGGTGGACTAGTAGGACACTTTACTAAGGATAAAACAATAAACCTAGTTGAAGATAAGTACTATTGGTCCAAAATAAAGAGAGACATCACTAAATATGTGGCAAGATGAAAAATCTATCAAGTTGCCAAAGAACATTCATAGGATATAGGATTACACATGCCTTTACTAGTACCCACCAAACCATGGACTGACTTGAGTATCAATTTTTTATTGGGTCTCCCACACACTTAGTAAGTTAATGATTCTATTGTTTTCATTGTTGATCAATTTTCTAAAATGGTCCACTTTATTTCTTGTAAAAAAGACCAATGATGAACCAAAGTAGTAGAACTATTCTTTTCAGAAGTTGTTCATTTACATGACCTTCCAAAGACCATTACATATGATAGAGAAACTAAGTTCTTGAGCCATTTCTTGAGGACTCTCTAGAGGAAATTAGGAGAAAAGTTATAGTTCAATAGTTCTTATCATCCTCAAACTTATGGAAAAATAGAGGTAGTCAATCAGAGTTTGCAAAATTTATAATGTTGCATTCTAGGGGAGAACTTTAAATAGTGGGACTTGGCATTACCCCATGCAAATTTTTCCTATAATCATTCTATTAATAGATCAACCACAAAATATCTATTTCAAATTAGCTATTCCCATAAACCTTAAGGTGTTCTAGATCTTGTGTCACTTCCCTTGGGAGACAAAATTAATTATGATGGAGTTGCCTTTGTTGAACACCTTCACCAACTCCAACAAGATGTCAGAAAAAGCTTATATTATAGTAATGCGAGTTGCAAGATTTCTGCATATGCTACTTGGAGACAACAAATATTTTGTACTGGTGACTTAGTGATGGTTTACTTGAGGCATGAATGGTTCCCTATAGGTACATATCATAAATTGAAGTATAAAAAGATTGGGGTAAGTGCACCAAGAAGGTGTACAAAACAATGAACCCCAAAAAAATAGAATTTTTTAATAACCCAATTGGGTTTTAAAAAACTTGATTGGGTTATATGAAATTTCAAAAAGCAGCTAAGCTTGGTTACCAAGCCTACCAAAATTATATAAAAAAAAAAACCCAATCAGATTTCCAAAAATGAAAAATCTATTCAAAACCCAATCAGGTTATGCAAAACCCAATCGAGTTATTCAAAACTTGATTAGGTTTTGAAGAAATAAAAATAGGCTCCACTCTAGAAGCCACAACTTTCACATCTGGACTTCGATTAACTCTGTTTGAAAGATATTGAAGAGCTCTATGACATTATGCAACAAAAATAATACTAGGAAATAAAAATTTTCTTTTCCATCCATTATAATCAATCATGGTCTAAAATAACTAGTCATTATTTTGCAAACATGGGGTGAATAGGTAAGTAAGAGTATTATAATAGTTCTTATCTTTCTATCACCTCCCTCACTCTCTCTATCCCTTTATCACACACAAAACCACTCACACATTCACTCACTAATGCCTAATCTCTCTCTTATTAACTCTTAACTTCTCTCATTCTCACAGCAACTCCTAAACACCACCCCCACCCCCCTCTCTCTCTCTCTCTCACACACACACACATTACCATGTCTCTCTTTCACCATCCTATCCTACTCTCTCTCTCTCTCTCTCTCTCTCTCTCTCTCTCTCTCCCTCTCTCTCTCCATCTTATTCTCTCTCTCTCTCTCTCTCTCTCTCTCTCTCTCTCTCTCTCTCTCTCTCTCTCTCTCTCTCTCTCTCTCTCCCTCTTATCCCCCCCCCTCTCTCTCTCCCTCCCTCCCTATCCCCTCTCACTCTCTCCAACCTATCTTGTTATCTCTTGCTATCTCTCTATCTCTTATCCTATCCCATTTGTTTCTTCCTATCCCTTACTCTCTCCCTCTCTCTTTCCCTCTCTCTCTCTCTAACCCCTAATCCCTAACCTCCCTCTCTCTCCCTGACCTCTAATCTATGAAATGGGAACTTCACATAGAGAGAGAGAGAGACTAAGGGATACAAAGAGGGAGAGGGGATAGGATAAGAGAGAGTGAGAGAGAGATGGAAAGAGTGAGAGGGGGACATAGGAAAGAGATTAGGAAATAGGATAGAGAGATAGATAGAGAGAGATGAATTGAGAGAGAGAGAGAGAGAGAGAGAGAGAGAGAGCTTAGGGTTTAGTGAGATAGAGGGGGCTTAGGGATTACTTGGTGAGAGACAACATGTGTAAGGGCACCAAGTTAGATAGAGAGAGAGGTTATTAGTTAATTAAAGAATGTGAGAGGTTAGAAAAATTAAGTGATACATCATAGGATTTATTTAGCTAGTGATTGATTTTGTGTATGTGTTGTTGAGAGAGAGGGAGAATTAACACTATGTTAGCATTTGTGTTTACCTATTGATTATGCATTTGGAAAACAATGACTACCTATTTTAGATTATGCTTAATTCAATTTGATGGAAAATAAAATTTTGATGACATAGGATTTATTTATCTACATCATGTTGTAGATCTCTTCAATATCTTTTGAACATATTTTGAATGGAGTCAATCAAACTTTGTATGTGAAAGTTATGGCCTTTGGAGTAAAGCCTACTTTTAGTTCTTCAAAACCCAATCAGGTTTTGAATGCCATTTGTCATTTCATAACTTGATTGGATTATTCGAATACTAGAATAGGTTATGGCTTTGTGGTAGCATAGGAGAACAACCCAAAGGGTTGGGAGACTATTTTCCCTCCAATTTTTTTCCTCTAGACATTTTTTCATTTTCTAAGATGAATTCTAATCTTTGCCTTTATCAGGTTTTCTAATGGTGAAGTGGGTTTCTCTAAAATCACCACCATAATCTTACATGTCTTTTCATCTTTCTAACCATAAATTTTATTCCTTTTTTGGATAACATTAACATTGTAAACTTTAATTACTTTTACCAATGCCTTGACATTCCTCATAAACATATGTCTACCATTTTCTTAATAACTTTTTATATACTTAACAAAATTCAAAATAAATTATATATTACTATTTGACATTTGATTCTATAAATCTTTGAAAAAAAATAATTTTCAATTATTTTGATGAAAGTTATGCTCAACACACAAACAAGTACCAAAATTTCACGATGTAGTCAATTCAATAATTCATTAAAAAAAAAATACTCATCATAAAATTGCAAAAAAATACACAACTTCTAGATATGACTCTTAACTATAATCCTACCAAATGGATATGCAAGATACTAAACATAACTCGATCTTTTGTGCTGCACATGAAAATAACTATGCTATGTTTTCTAAAAAAATAAGAGACTATTTTTCCTATGTGCAAGGTTTGACCCACCTAATCTTATTCATTTTCTAAAAACTCTAGTAGTTTAGAAAGTAGATTCAGAGTACTACAATTTATACTTTTTATACATCTTGTATGTTAAGTGGATGACCCTCAAATGTCTTATCCAAGTTTAGGTTTAACTAATTTCATAAAAAATGTGCGCACTTAGATCCCCTCTTTTGTACACCATCTTGGTACACTCACCCATTGGGCCTTGCAAAATCATCAAAAATATTAATGATAATGCTTATGAAGTTATCTTACCATAATATCTTGACATCTCCCATATTTTTAATGTTTCTGATTTATACACATTCCATGGAGATATTCCTAGTGCAGATGAAATCTAGGGAGTGGATTGGCAACATCACCTTCCCAATAAGAAGAAGGAAAAGATTGCCAAAATTCTTAACAAGCAGACTACCTCCACAAGGCATGGCTAGCATAACAAATACCTAATACAGTGGGATAGTTTACTTGAAACAGAGAGTACAAGGTTATCTTAGTGGGAATTAATGTAGTTAGATCCAATAAAAATGCAACAATTCACATACAACCACTTGCAAGAGCTACATTTCTTTCAAGGGGAGATTGATGCATCAACTTCTAGGAGTCATAACTTTTGACTCGGATATGGGTTTTGGCTGAAATTTTACAGGTAATTGCAAGAGGAGGAGTTATTTGGATTCTCAATGGAGCTATGCTCAATAGGTGGCCATTTCAACATTTTTTCAAGAGCCTAAAATTTTGTCTTGACCTCCAAAATTGATTTTTTGTGTTTTTTTCCCTATTTTGTGGAAAGTTATTTTTGTAATAAATCCAAAATCATATGTTTGATTTAGTTGATTAGTTGGCAGTTCATCTTGCCTTAGTTAGGTGGCTTTTGTTGGGAAAATTTGAGATTCATAGGATGAGTTTTGGAAATTACAAAAAATGAAAAAAAAAAAAGTGTTTTTCCCAAAAATCTGCCAAATATGGTAATTTTCAAAATTGTAATAAAGAGTTGTTTTCTCTCATTGTAGAGGTAGAGTAGAGTTGGAAGAACTAAATGAAAAATGTGACATTCTGAAAATCTGTGTTATTATTTTTTGAGTTATTATCATTGAAGGGGTTTGCGCTACATCAAGTCTCTTGTACAGTAAGTATCTAATAGATCTCTATAAAGATTTGTATTTTAGTTTTGTATTTTTGATATCATAATGGATTATAGATGGACCCATTACAAGTGGGTCAAATTTTAAAAGAGGAGGACCTAGTAATGAATTCAAAGTCCAACTTTTTTGTGTTATATTGTTCATGAATGGTTCAATTGACTTGTAGTTAGATCAAGGTTATGAGCCACTAATGCATCGACAATATTTCAATGGGAATATTCAATAATTATCCATATTTAGACTATATATGGAGTTAGCATAAATGGTTCAATGACTTAGAAGTAAAGAACCTTACTAGAAAATGGATAATGGCTCATGAAATAATTTGTGACAAAATTAAAGTTCAAGAAAGATTATCATTGTCAATATAACTTTAAAGTGTCATTCATCAATTTTATAGTAAAAATTTAGATGGTATGCTAATATATGTTAAGAAGGTCCACTTCTCATAATATGAAAAGGATGAAAATATTTATTTGACATACATAATGTTCTATTCATAAATTACTATTTATATATTTTTCTTAATAAAATAACTTGCAACTATTGTAATTCGATCTGTCTATAACCTGTTACTACTTAGTTTTGAATTTTGAATTTGTTCATGGTAGGCCCTAGGCCTCCGAATCCTCCACCCTTCCTAGATTTGTAGATGTTGCTAGCTTTGCACAGGGGTTTGGAGGACACGATAGTGGGTGGTGGGTCCTTGGGTGATGTTGGGAAGTCTTTCTCTGACACTTGGTTTTGGGTAGTGTGGGACCTATTGGTTTTCCACTAGATAGAGGTTTGAAGTTGATAGATGGGACATTAAGAGGTTGGAAGAATTCACTTGTGGGTTGTTTGGTGGCTAATGTGTAAATGGAGGATCCCAAGATTAATCATGATAAAGATGGGCCAATGATCTCCCTCCTCAATACCTTAGTGGACAATGTTACCTCTAGTCTTAAACTTTGTGTTGTGGGTAGATTTGCAGCCTTTAGACCTTCAATCAAGAAAAATTTAAATTTATGATAGAGGAAGATATCAATCTCATTCTCTAGGGAACTTGGTACTATGGGAAGCATTGTCTTGCCTTGACAAAGTAGCACCGTGGCTTTGATGCTAGTGCTGAGCTAAATAAGCTAGCTCCAATCCGGGTAAGGTTACTAAGACTACCCCTTGAATATTGGGATCAGAAGATCCTAAGGTGGGTGGGGAATTCTTTTGGACATTTTGTAACTATGGAAAAAGTAACTATGCAAAAATCATGACTGGTATATGTCAAATTTTGTGTGAATGTGGCTTTGAATCATACCCTCCCGACTATGGTTACGCTCAAAACCAAATGGGGAGAGAAAGTTCAAGCCATTGAATATGAGAATGCGAGCCTGTTTTATCAAAAATGTGGTCAATTTGGACACCTCATAGTGGACTGTAAGGCTCAACTACAGAAGGATAAACAAAAGGAAGGCTCCCTTGGAATTTTTGTGGAAGAGTTGGGGGAGCCCTTAGATACCCCAAGCTTGGTGGAGGAGACTATCAATGTCCAAAAATTGGAGGATAGCCTGGTGCATACTTCCCTAGGTAAAGGAAAAAGGGGGCATATTGTTCTTGGGGAAGGAGAAGCTTTAGTAGATAATGAGAAAATGGATGAATATCACTTTAGATGTGAGCTAGAGGAACTAGTGAGTTCACCAGTGGGGAGACTTAAGGAAGGAGAAATGATGGAGGAAGGTGAAATAGTGGTTAACTAGCCTCTTCCTCACATTCCATTAAAATGGGTTAGAGAGGGACTCGAAGAACCAATGACCATAGATGGTGCTGCCCAGGAATGGGTATGTACCCCCATAAGGATGATACAAGCCTCTGTAGTAGAGATTGCTGCTAAAGTGATGGAAAGCATTGAGAAGGTTGAAAAAGAACTAAGCCCCACCTCACCATACGAGGGGGATAATGGAGAATGGGAGGTTCAAAAAAGGAAGAGAAGGGGGGGGGGGGGAAAACCAGATGTAGGGGAGTGTGGGATAGCTGGTAGACTGACTAGTAGAGCAACCAGGACCAAACAATTAGTAAGGGACATGGCCAATGGTAAGAAACTTACACTAGAGACAATAACTAGAGGTAAGAAATGAAATTCCTCTCTTGGAATCTAAGGGGGTTAAACAATCCTCAGAAGCAGTATGCTCTAAAACAGTGCATATGGAAAAGATAGATTGTGTGTTAATACAAGAAACTAAAATGTCTATTGCTAATTTTGATAGAATTTCTAGTCATGTTTGGATAGGTGCTACTTACATGCATATGGATGTTGAAGGAGCCTTAGGGGCCATTGCTACTATGAGGAACCTATGCTCTATGATGGGGGTTGAAGTTTGGAAGGATAGAACTTTCATAATTATTGAATTCCAAACTAGTATTCAACATTGGGGGCTTATAAATATATATGCTTCTAATAGTAAGGTAGGGAGGAAGGAAACATATGAAAATTTGGTAAGGATCCTAGAAAATATGAAAGATAAACAATTAATGTGTATGGGGGATTTTAATACCCCCCTTTATCATTCAGAGAAACTAGGGGGAAACAAGGACTACCCTAAAAGTTTGCAAGACCTTAATGACTTTATGAGCAGATGGATTTTATTGATGTGGATTTGAGAGGGAACCCATTTACTTGGACCAATAATAGAAAAGGGAATGATATTATCTAGGTGAGATTGGATAGGCTAATGGTGATAGGGAATTGGAATAGTTTGAGCAATTCCCTACTGGAGAACCTTAGTAGAACTGCTTTAGATCATTCCCCTTTAATCTTTCTATGGGAGGATGGTTTAAAGGGTAGACCAAAACCTTTTAGTTATGAAATAATGTGACAATCTCACCCTTAATTTAAAGATAGAATTCAGGAATGGTGGAATATAAGGATAGATGGCATTGCTATGTATAGACTGACTCAAAAGCTTGATAATATAAGGAAAAATGTCAAGGGCTAGGCTAAAAATTCCTTTGGAGACTTGTTCAAAATCAAAGGACAAGTGGAGGAAAAATTGAAAAAGCTCCAAGGGGAAATTGCTAAAGGAAATAACCTTGAAAGTGCAATTGAGGAAGAAGAGGAATATAGAAAAAAATGAAAGGATATTATGTTGAGGGAGGAAATTTTTTGGAAACAAAGATCAAGAGTACAATGGTTAACTAAGGGGGCAAAAGCACTACTTTCTTTCACAGGTTTGCATCTGATCATAAATAAGAAACACAATTAGCAGATTGGAAGGTGAAGGAGGTAGGATACATAAGGACCAGGAGGAGATGGGAAGACATGTGGTGGAATATTTTAGCAAGGCTTACATCAAGGACAATAATGCAGGAAATTAGGTTATTAGAAGAAGTTTGATTAATATGATCCCATAGGTACTAGCCATGGTGGAAAACAACCACATTATAGGAAACATCATAGAGGAGAAAGTGAAATGTGTTGTGTTTTCTATGAAAGCTTATAAGGCCCTAGGTCTAGATGATTTCCCTCCAAATTTCTTCCAATACTTTTGGGAGATTGTTAAAAGTGAAATGGTCTAGGCTATCAGAGATTTCTTTAAAACTGGGAAAATGATAAAAAGGATTAATAAGACTTTTATTGCTTTAGTCCCCAAAACTCCAAGACCCATAAGCCTGTTGGATTTTATGAAAATAAGTCTATGCAATATAGTTTATAAGATCTTTGCCAAAGTTCTAGTCAACAGGATAAAACCATTTCTGTAAAAATTTATTGGTATTCCACATAAGGGATTTGTTCTAGGAAGACAAATCCTAGATGTAGTGATAACCACACATGAGATCATTCATTCTATGGAAAAAAATAAAAGACCTATTATGGCCCTCAATTTAAATATCTCCAAGGCCTATGATAAGGTGAAGTGGGACTTACTCTATGATGTGCTTGAAAGAGTGGGGTTTAATGACAAAGTGATAAACCTAATTAAGATGATGGTTGGATCTGTTTAGTATTCTTTTCTTTTAAATGGCTCCCCCTAGGGAAATTTTGGAGCAAAGAAAGGACTAAGACAAGGTGACCCACTATCACCCTACCTTTTTATTATGGTTGCTAACATATTGGGGAGGCCTTTCACTAGACTAGTTAATATAGGATGTGTTAAAGGGATTAAGCCTAGTACTATAGCTAATACTAAAGTACTGTAGCAATTTGTTGATGATACTTTCCTCTTTGGAGAATCTTTGGTTATGGAAGCGAAAACCTGGAAGACTATCCTTCATAATTATGAAGAAATTTTAGGCCAACAACCTATTTACTATAAAAAAAGATCTATTTTTTTAATATCGATGCCTTATTACAAAGGAAGATAAGAAATATTTTAGGCTGTCAGTCTGCCAACCTCCCAAATACTTATCTTGGCCTACCATTAACCACTAAGGAGGTGACTAATGATTTCTAGAATACTATAGTGGAATGAATTCAAAAGAAACTAGTAGGATGGAAAGTGAAAATTTTAAGCACTGTTGACAAATTACAATTGCTCTCGGTAGCTCTATAGGGCATTCTAATATACTTCCTATCCCTTTTTAAAATTAACCAAAATATGGCAGACAGAATTGAGAGAATACAAAGGAATTTCCTTTGGTCAGAGATGGAGGAGAAGAACAAAATGAGTTTGGTTAACTAGGATGAGGTTTGTAAGCCAAAGGAGAAGGGGTGTTGGGAGCTAGAAGACTCTGAGACTTGAATAAAACACTCCTTATCAAGATAGGCTAGAGACTAGGAGAAGATAATACAGATTGGGGTAATATAATCAAAGCTAAATATTTGTTAAATTCTCCTTTTACTTGAATCTCTTCAACAATGACCTTCCTGTAGGAGTAGAAGCTAACTAAGGGAAGGGACAAGGTGGATTGTGGGGAATGGGCATAGTATCAGATTCTAGGAGGATAATTGGATGGTGGGGGGGGATGTTGGAATAATCAAAAGGGAAGAATGCTTCTAAGGCGGGGTGTGAATCAAAAGTATCACAATTTTAACCTTAAAAACTTTTAACTAAAAATAAATTGCATGCATGTAAGCATATCAAACAACCATAAAGTGAACACATGCATCACAACACATAACACCAAATTTGATAACCTAGAAACCCTCCAAAATGAGAAGGTAAAACTGGGGTGGGGATGATACTCACAAAATCACTACAACAATAATGTTTGACCACTTTTGATGGTCTACCCTATTAAAGGCTTTACACTTTATCAATAGTGACCTGTTTAAAGGATTTACAAACACTTTACATGAAGTGTCACCATGTTAAAGGATTTTATCACCTCTTCAAAGGATTTACAACCTAGATGTTAACCTAACCTATAAACATAGGATTTTCCTTCTAATACATTTATTAGAGAGTATTAGACTAATAAAACTGATAGATTACAATCTTTGATTTTTGAATTCAGGCACTTTATTTGCTCTCTCTGATCTTGATCCTCTGAGATCTAATATCTATTCATAACCCTTGCTCTGTTCTAATCAATGCTGATTTGATCCTCTAAGTCTTACATAATTCTCTTTGAATTTTAGTATAGTTTACCCTTACACTACTCTCATCCACTCATACAATGGGTTTTCATCCTCCTTTTAAAGATAAAAAAGACTTAGGGTTAGGTATGGATCTATGATCCATATTGAATCTTTATTTCCCACTCATTCCTTGCACTTTTCTTATTGGTTGCATGTCTTCTCCATTTTTCTTATTGGCTAAATGTTGATTGCATAGGAAATATAAAAGATTTGTTCTTAAGTATCCTTATTATCCTTCGAGATCCTTATATGCATAAACTCATATGCTGATTTTGTATTACTTGACACATACTAGATTACTGATGCTTGGAACATATATGATTCTAGTTTGCTCGACACCAATTACATTTTGGCTTGCTCAACATCAATTGTGACTCGACACCTACATATCACTCGACTCATATGGTTCACTCAGCACTTGATCTTCACTCAGTACTTGAAGATTTCTTGACACCTGAAGATCACTCGGCATTGATCTTCACTCAGCACCTGAAGATCACTTGACACTTGTAGTTCTATCTGGCTTGGCACATACAGTGTACTTGACTTCTATATGAAAATTGGTTAAGTGTGTTGACACTCAATTGTCAAAACCAATCTAAGACCAACAATCTCCCACTTTGACATGAGTGTCAAAAACACTTAACTAAGCATTATACTTGGTCTTATGAGTACATTATCCAATATGTTCGGCATATGCACAAAATTTCAAAAACTTGTTCAAAATTTTGTAAAGAACAATATATCTCAAAGTTCTTATGACTCCCCCTGAGCTGATGTGCCATTTCATTTTTGTAACCAAAATTCATATGATGATGTATCTGATACTCTTTACCTTTGCCCTATTTATGTTCTCTATACATGTGTTCTGTATCAAAGTTATCTTCCATTCTTATTTACAAACTCATCAAAAAATCAAAATTTTGTGTCCCCCACACTATGTCTTATCTTTTATCTCCCCCTTTTGGCTAACATAAGATATGTACAATCTTTCCCACTTTTATTCTCAAAAAGAATGAAAGAAAAATGAAAGAATGTAAATACTTAGTATTCTCCCTATTATTTCTCTGCCTTTATTTTATTTCTCCCCCTTTTTTGACACTTATGTCAAAGGGTGCTAAGGAGTAATACCATATTTTGCAAAAATTGTATTGTTTACCTCCATAATCATTTTTAGAGCTGCATCACCATTCTCCAAAGCAATTTCTAGTGACTTATGCTGGATGGCAATCTTTGCAGCAAGATGTACAAGTCCATCTAATGTAGAAAGATTAGGATCTTTCTTTAAAATTGTCTTAGCATAGACTTACTTTTTATGAAGTACTTCCAAATGTGGGGTACTGGAAGATTGAATCTACATTATTTTGGCCTCTTCACTAGCTAGTGCAGCTAATTCTTTTTGAGTATGAAGTGATTGAGAAAAATGCTTCTCACTTTGAGCTAGATTAGTGGGTAGCTACACACTAGAAATCTTAAGATTTCTCTCCAAGCTCAATATCTGTTGGCTAGTCTCCTGTGTGAAAAATGTGAAATCACACAACTTTTTATACAATGAGAAGATATTCTCAAGTACAATTTTTACCTTCTCAATTTTATTTCCAAACTTAACTTGTTGAAGTGTTATGTCACTGGATATTTTCTCATTCACCTTTCCTTGAAATTTTCTCTTAGACAATTCCATAAGTTTACATTTGTTTCCTGGTCTTCACTTGTCACCTAGTCAATGAAGTTTGATAGTTGTTCCCTTATAGGCTTTGTCTCATCTAGTGATTGCAAGTTGAAGGCATCCAAAAATATGTCCTTAATCTCATGCAATGCTTTCTTATGTTTATACTCCTTCTTGAGTATTTCTTGCCTCATTCTCATATTCAATGCATCCTGCATTTCTGTGATCTACTCAATGGTGATTGTCTTGGAGTCATAGGTAGGTATTATAATCTCTTCATCTAACTCAGGGTCTCCATAGTGAAGTATCCTGGTCACTTTGGTTGAGCTCAAGCCTGGTGTAGAGATTTACAATGGTATCATCTTAGTGCTCGGCTTCTAAAGAGTTTTAGTAGGAGTGCCAGTTTTTGGTAACTACTAATGTTTGTATTGTGGCTTGCTCCTCTTCTTTTGATGTGTCCTCCTTGTCTTCTTTAGATTTCCCTTAATCAATGACAACAATTAGGGGGAGTGTACCTATTGTCTATACTATAGGATTAGATCTAAAAATCTATCATGTTTTCTTTGTATGTTTCATTGCTTCTACACTCGACTTTTGAATGGTGTCAACTATTACAAATGTATCAACTGTTGTAATCTATAATGGTGGTGGAAGCATTGGGATTTTAGTGTGAGTAGCTGTAGAGATATAGGGTGGTTCTTGTGGATTCACCTTGTCTCTTGATGAGTCAACTACTACCTTCTGTAACTCATCTACACTGACTAATATTGGATTATTGCATAATCTTGCTTGTTGTGTTGATTGGTCAAGGATCTTTGTGAGATCCTCTGTAGTTAGTGGATTGATGTGCTGACATGATTTTTTAGTAACATCCTTTATAGTTATAGTGTCTACACATGTGATGGTTACATGTGGAGGGCTACTCTTGCTGCTACTACTCAGCTATTGCCATATCTTCTCCTTTTTGTGTCTCCTCCTCTTCTCCTTTTTCCTTGTCCTCTTCCTCTTTCTTTTCTTCTTCTCCTTTGCACTAGCCTCTACCTTATTTGTACCTACATCCTTATTTTCTTCTCCATTCTTGTCATTAGTCAATTTGTATATTGACTTCCACAATCTTGTGGACTTATTAACAACTTCTTCAATTTTATTTTTTAAGATGCTAAAGCCTCTATACTTTGGTACAAATTTTCCACCATGTTTCTTATTAGCCTTAGTTATTTGACCTCTTTTCAAGTCAAGCATCACTTGTGCTAGTGTTGATTCTCTTCTTTCCTTCTCCATTTTAAGACAACAATGCCATTTGTTTTCAATAATCTCTTATAGTTCCTTAGGCATAGTACTGTCCAATTCAAGAGGTGTGTTTTTGAATTCTACCATCATGGCATACATAGATTCCTCTATCTTATTATGTTCTTCTCTACTTAACTTATTAAAATCAATGCTTTTCAAATCAGTAAAATCTACATTCTTAACATTTTCATAGATTTTATCTATATAAGACTTGAGAGGATGGCTTACCACTCTAAATTAGCTGATATCCTCTGATTATGTTCTCTCCTCATCACCAAGATCTGGCTGTGTGATATACTTTCTTCTTGGTTTCTTCTACACTACACTAGTTTATTCAGTAGCCTTCTTCTTTTCTTTCACTTTCTCCTTGGCCTTCTGAGTTGAGGCCCTTTTAGTGGCTCTTGTCATTGGTGTAGGCTTGGAAACCTTTTTGGCTTTAGTCTATATTGGAGGTTGAGTTTTAGCCTTTCTCTTCTTGGACTTGTCTTGTGTTGGTTCTTCCTCACCTTATTCTTCCTTGACATCATCTTCCTTATCTTCACCTAAGCTTTGAGTAAGCTCCATTGGGCCTTGCCCTTGTTCTTCTTCTTCTTCATCTACATCCTCTACACTTGCTACCCCTTCAATTTCTTCTCCAAATTTCTTCTTTATCTTCTTCACCAATTTATCTTTCTTCTTTAAGGTAGAAGCAATTTTCAGCCCCATATCTACCTTGGAATGCACAACATCATATGTTCCAAAGTGAGGTGCCTCACTATCAATTTCTTCTACAAGTAATGTTGTGATTGTCATTGATGCTTCATCAATATCTACCTCATAATCTAGAGGTCTTAGCCATCTCACCCTTGGAACTATTGCTTGGATATAAATGTAATCAATATCAACTAAGAAGCAAATATCATTGATGTGTTGTTCCACTAGGGAAACTAGCATCCTAAGTCTTTTCTTCATGGATTTCTTAAAATCCTCAAAATAACTAGTCATGAGAGAGTCAAAGTTGTCTCCCATTTGCTCAATATACTCATTAATTTGAGTAATGGTTGACTTATCTAATTTTCAATTGACTTTACCAAAAGAAGGAAACTCTTCCAAGACATAGAAAAATATGCAAACAAGAACTGAATCAAACTTACATTGAGCACCTTTGGATCTTCTTATTGTTCCCAAGTTTTCATTTATCTATTGCAACAATAGTTTTTCTAGATCATATGTATGATCTTTCTTCAAAAGTTTGTAGGCTACATTGACAACAATACATGGTACACTATTCAATCTACTAGATTGATAAAACTTGTGAGATATGATTCTCACTGCAAAATCTAGAAGGGGATCTATGATTGTGTCAATGGTCATGCTCCTTTTATTCCATTTAGCCTCGGTGTTCTTTTCAATAACTTCTTTTGAATTACTACACAAGGTCTTGTGTCGATCTAGGGTTGGAAAACCTATAACCCTGTGCACTATCCTTTTTGTTATTTTGATTGGTCCTCCTTCTAGTCACAAACAATGATTATGTATCCTACTTAAAACTATTCTTATGCATTTAGTTTTAAAACTTGTGGGGTAAACTAGGGCATGGGTTAAACCGTTTGAAATTCTTCCTTAAGCACTTGATTTTCACATAGTTTATCATATGCTTGAAAAATTTCAAGGTCTCGTATTGCACCTATCTTGCAATTGTAACACTTTCTCACATCTTGCACCATTATGACTTTGGGTGGAATAATGGAGAGTGCACCAACAGGGTTATTCTTATAAGCTTCCTCTAGAATTGGCCTAAAATCTGGTTATTTAACCTCATTACTAACTAACTAAACCTCAAAACCTTCCTTTTCCTTAGGGTTTTTAGAATTGGATTCCATTTTGTAAGTTTAGGGTTTCAAAAGGTTCTAAACTTTAAAACTGTAGAACTTGGCACTTGAAGAATACCTTAAATCAATGAAATCTATGCTTGATCTATGTTGGAATCTGTGCAAAAGGCTTCAATGCTACTCTTCAATTACTTCTACGCTCTTCTCATTCTTTCTCTACATTCAAATAATGAGAAATGATCAAATATTAACCTTATAACTTTCAAAACCTAGCATTATATGCTTAGTATATATAGTTGTACTTCTAAGTTGGGTACCTTGGCCCTTGTTCGGAAATATGTGCTGATATGGCTAGTCTTCAAGCAACTAAAATATGTGGTTTGACTTAACCATTTTTTGTAGTTCCCTCTAAAATGTGTTCTTATGCAATTTTTATGAATGTATCCATATTCTTGATAGAAGTGATAGCTATATCTGGTATTATAGTCCCAATTGCAGTGATGACCATGGTTACCTTCTCTTGTTGCCTATTTTGATGTCCACATAGGCTTAGATCTGCACTCAAAAGCTCTATGTCCATACTTCTTGAAATTGTAGTAATGACCTTCAAGTTTTGGTGTCTTAATAATCTTAGTCCTGCATTCATGTGCTTGATGTCCTTGCTTCTTGCACTTATGACAGTAGCTTGCATTCTCAGGCTTATCATGTTGATTGTTCTTCTTACTCCTACATGCATTGGCAGTGTGTCCCTTTTTACCACAGAAATGACAAGTAGGTTTAGTGTTCTTACCTTTGTTACTCCTTTCTTTTGTAGTCTTAGATGATTCTCCTTGTTTAGTGCTAGTGTAACCAAGTCCTAAGGTATCATTACTGGCCCTTGGTGATTTCAGTAGCTTCTAAAAGTAATTGATAGCCTTATTTGGTTTGTTGAAGCTTTCTACAACTTCCTTCTCTCTTTTTAGGTCATTTTGCAATTGTTCATTCTATATCTTCAGTGTAGATATCTCAATGTCTTTCATATTTAGCTCATGATGTGCATTCATCATTTGACTTAGGGTGTCAAGTTGTATATTTGAGATTCTTTCAAACTCAATTGTCTTTTCCTCCCATCTATCGGTAAGATTTCTCTTGTCATCTTCTAGCATCACCTTGTCTTCAATGGCTCTTTTCTTTTGTTCAATTACTTCACAAAGCATTATGGCTTGTGATTCTTGTTCAATCTTGAGTATTATGATTTCTTTTGCTTGAGCTCTATTCTTCTCCATCAATTCTACTATTGCTACATCAAACTCTTTGGAATCTCCATTGGCAAACACTTTTGTGGTATCAATCTCCTTGTAGTGTGTGTCATTTTCTATTATGCCTATATCCTTCCTTCTTTTCAAGGATTTTCTCAATTCTTCTTTGGCTTCCTCCAAGTTGTGTAGGGTGAGGTGCACATCAATCACCTGATTCTCTATAATCTTTCCAAGTTTGAAGACTTCCATCTTCAGATATTTTCTCTAAGTTGTTAGGCTTCTTCTTGTGAGAACCTTGCTTTTATACCAATTTTTGGAATAATTGGGAAGAATACTTTTGAGAGGGGGGCGGGGGGGTGAATCAGAAGTATCACACTTTTAATCTTAAAAACTTTTGACTAGAAATAAATTGCATGTATGTAAACATATCAAACAACCATAAAGTGAACACATGCATCAAAACACATAACACCAAATTTGGTAACCTAGAAACCCTCCAAAATGAGAAGGTAAAACTAGGGTGGGGATGATACCCACAAAATCACTGCAACAATAATGCTTGACCACTTCTAATGGTCTACCCTATTAAAGGCTTTACACTATATCAATAGTGACCTATTTAAATGATTTACAAACATGTTACATGAAGTGTCGCCCTGTTAAAGGATTTTATCACCTCTTCAAATGATGTACAACCTAGTTGTTAAGCTAACCTATCAACATAGGATTTTCCTTCTAATACAATTGTTAAATTTTATTAGACTAATGAACCTAATAGTTTACAATCCTTGATTGTTGAATTCAAGCACTTGATCTGCTCTCTCTGATCTTGATCCTCTGAGATCTAATATCTATGCATAACCCTTGCTTTGTTCTAATCAACTAAATATGCAATACTGATCTAATCCTCTAAGTCTTACATACTTCCCTTTGAATTTTGGTATATTTTACCCTTACACTACTCTCATCCACTCATACAATGGGTTTTCATCCTCCTTTTAAAGATTACGAAGACTTAGGGATAGGCATGGATCTACAATCCATATTGAATCTTTATTTCCTGCTTGTTCCTTGCACTTTTCTTATTGGTTTCATGTCTTCTCTATTTTTCTAATTGGCTACATGCTAATTACATAGGAAATATTAAAGATTCATTCTTATCCTTATTATCCTTCGAGATCTTTCTATGCACAAACTCATATGTTGGTTCTATGTTACTCAACACATACTAGATTATTGGTGCTCAACACATATATGATTCTAGTTTGGTCGACACCTATTGCATTCTTGCTTGCTCAACATCAACTATGACTTGGCACTTACATATCACTTGACTCATATGGTTCACTTAGTTCTTGAAGTCACTCGACACTTGATCTTCACTCGGCACCTAAAGATTTCTTGGCACTTGATCTTCACTCAGTACCTAGAGATTGCTCGGCACCTAAAGATCACTCAAAACTTGTTGTAGGTTTTTCAGCTTGGCACATACAGTGTACTCAGCTTCTATGTGAAAATTGGTTAAGTGTGTTGACACTCAATTGCTAAAATCAATATGAGATCAATAGGGGAAACCATTGGTTTACAAAAAATTTAAAAGACTAATGGAGTTACTAAAAGAAGACATGGGAGGAAGGTGGAAGACTATATGGATCAAGGGAGGAAGTGGAAGAAACTATGTAAAGACACTTACACTCAAGAGGACATTCAGCTTATTAAGGAATTGGAAATTATATTAGGAACAAAAAGACCCCCAATTATGATCCAGGAGGATACTAAAGTTTGGGACTTGACTTCTAGTGATCAATTTATAGTCAAATCGGCTTCCAAACATCTCTTTAGTAAGGACTTCTACCCACCATTATGGGGTAAAGTTTGGATTAGTAATCTTCTCCCTAAGATTATTTTTTCCTGGTGGACTATTCAGAATGGTAAAATTTTAACTCTTGACAATCTAAAAAGAAGGGGATTTTTTATCACAAACCGATGTTGTCTCTACAAAAAAAATGAGGAGAGTATCTCTCACTTGTTTCTTGAATGTCAGTATGCCTTGAAGATTTGGGCTATGCTTTGGGAGAAATTTGGTTTGAATTGGGTTCTAAAGGACAACCTTGGTCAATTTCTGGAGAATTAGAGTTGTCCCTTCTACCACCCAAAATTAGTTTTTTTGTGGAGAATTGTTCCACCATATATTTGTTGGCATATATGGAAAGAGAGAAACAATAGAATATTTAGGGAGGTGGAAAAACTTGGGGAGGTGGTGATGGGAATCATGGAAAAATTCCTAAAGAAAAATTTAAGGGTAGCCAAATGTAAGTTACCGAAGGAAGAACCAGGGAGGCTATAAGGTCTGATTGTTGAAAAATGGGGGGGTCAAGAGGAATTTTATCTTTTTGATAAATCAAAAGTGTTAAAAAGATAGTAAATGAGATGAAAACCACCAACCCTAACCCAATTCAAACTAAGTTTTGATGGGGCTGCTAGAGGCGGTATAGGAGTGGCAGGTGGAGTGTTGAGAAATGGGAATGGTGATGTGTTGTTAATCTACTCTAGGAAGGTGGGGGGTGGAAGTAATAGTTTGGTTGTAGTTATGGCTCTACTTTGGGGTCTTCAGTTGATTAGTAAAATGCATGTTAGGGAAATAACTATAGAAGGGGACTCCAAATTAATTATTGATTTGGTAAAAGGAGTATCCCAACTGGGATGAAATATTTGAACTATCATCATGGATGTTAGGCACATTTTGGAAGGGATGGAAAAGGTCCACCTACAACACATCTACAGAGAAGGAAATAAGGTGGTAGATGTGGCAACAACCATGGGTTTTGAATTAATGATAGTCATGTGTTGGAGAAATATCAAAAATCTAAACAAGGACATTATGTCCTTGATTCACAAGAAAGAAGGGGGGAGTATTAATTAATTATGACTACAAAATTTAAGGTCAGGGCCAAATTTGGCAATTTCTTCCTTAGAAAGTTGAAATTCACTAAATTTAATACTTATTTTAGGGAAATGAGGAGAAGACGTGGCTATACAAATGGTAAAATGAATGGATACAAATTAAGGAGAGTGTCATTTTGCCATTATGGTAACTTACTATGGAATTCAAATTACTTCTTCTTTGAAAGTACAAATAATATAATTATACAAAGTGTCAAAGATTTAAGCGGTGTAAAAATTATGATGTTAAACATGCACAATTCTCATAATGAATTCACATGAAATTTTGAAGTGTCTCAAAAATGGGCTTGTATAACCATTTCTCTCTTTGTAGAGACATATAGAGCTAAAAATATTAGCACAGATATTGGAGAAAAGGAGGTTCAGATGCACATCACTGAGGTGAGGGATTTGAAATAAAATGGGGAGGAAATGGGTGGAGATTTGAATAGGCTAGAACCCACAAAAATTGAGAATTTCAAAGATAGGATGGTGACATGGTTCCTATTAAAGGAAGGGGGATTTCTACCTTACATGAAGGCGATGGTGGGGTATGATGAGAATCGTGCCCTCCAATTTGTTAATGGGTGGAATGACCGTAAGGTAACCATAAATGGCATTACTTTCCAAGTAAATGAGGAAGTAATAGCCATGGCCACTAGGCTATCTATGAAAGGAAGAAAATGGAGAAAGGTCACTAAAACAATAGATGAGGCTAGTGTGAATAGTTTCTTCATAGAAGGTGAGGAGCTAGTGCACTACAGAGGAGGATTTAAGAGGGATAGGCTACCAACTCTGCGGGATGATGTCTGCCTAGTACTCATGAAATACCTCATGCTAGAGTGCAAGTTTGGTGTTTACTAATATTACCACTTTGCCATCTTGAATAATTTTAGAAATAGAGATTTTATCTCTATCTCATTTTTTCTGCTACATTCTCTAGAGGATATGGTTAGTGATGTTAGGGAGAAGAGGAACAAGGGGCATAACTTTACCATTATTCACCAAGGCTTTATTTTTCACCTATACCAATTCCATCTTGCCCTTTGTCCCCCTAGGGTGATAATGGTTGGCAACCACCACCACTACCAGAGCTCCCCCCTGAGTACCAATACTACTACCTAAAATCATACCCCATGGCCTTCCCCTAGCTATGAAAATAAGAAAAAGAAGAAAGCTAAAATGGTTATTGAACATAAGGCTAATAAAAAGATTAAAGTTGAAAAACTAGTGGAGCTAGAAGAGGAGGGCTCAGAGGAGGAGGGATGTAGAAAGGGTAGGAAAAAGTTTGGTAGACTTGTCAAATCCCAGGCAAGGCATAAGAAAAAATCTAATAGATTTAGGGTTGAAGAGGTGGAGGAGGAGAGCTCCAACAATAATGAAAGGGAGAGGGAGGAGGAGAATAAGTCTGACTCCAAGAGAGAAAAATGGAAAGAGGAGGTAGAAAAGAGTGAGAATTCTACTGAAAATTCTATTGATGATGCCCAGATGTCTATAGGGAACACTCAGGTGTTAGTTAGAAATGCCATCTCTATAGAGACTACCCATGTTTCTACCAGCTTCACCCTACAACCCATTACCTTCTGTGAAGATAGTAACAAAGATGATACCTCCCCCATTACCATTTCCTCCTTGGTCAAAGAAAATACCAAGGTTTATACTAACCCAAAGGTCTTGTAGGATTATAACTAGGTGGAAAAAGCCAAATGGGAAACTAAAAAGGCAGGAACTAAAAAGAATAAAAAGTCAAGAAGCAAACAGAGGTGATTGCCTAGCTAAATCAAAGGGTTAATGTTTCAGAGGAAGGATTCTCTACCTTCTCTAAATTTTCCCTAAAGGTCACTCATGCTACTGCCACCACCCTCCAATTGTTGGCATATGAGAAAGAAGACATAGGGATGTACATGGAAGATCATAAGCTTCTCTTTAAGTTTCTTGCTAATGATTGGGCCCAGTTTCTTTTGGTAGTGAAGGGAAAGGAGAAAATTGAGAAATAAATCTATAGTTTTAAAGGATCATTGGATCCTAGTTGTTTTCTGTTATTATGTTGTTACTTGGTTTGTTGGTATCCAACTGTTACTTAGACTTGGATTGGCTTGACTATGCCAATGGTTTTTTCATGAACTTTAGTAGTATAGTTAACTTTATGGATTTCTACTATAGTTTAGTTGTTTCTATTCGTAGTAGTATGCTGGTTAGAAGTTTGGGTAGAAATATTGTGGTTAAATTACATCTTAGTTCTCTTTCGTTTTAGTAATGTTCTCTGTTGGTTCTGGTTGGAGATGTGTTAGTTACTATGATTTTGGTTGTAAGGGCCGATCCCTTTGTTTTTGGTCACTTTTAATTTCAAAAATAAAGTTATCCATAATTGAATTGTAAGTATTTTATTTGTATAAGATTTTATATTGAATGGAGAGTTGTATTTTATTGATGTTTACATTAACATGTTAGAATATATAGTCAATGAAAATAGAAGACATTAAATATATATATCTATAAAGAAAAATAGAAAAAAATAAAAAAGAAAAAAAAATTGTATATAATTCTTAGATGTGTTTAAGAGTGTCTAAATGTGTGACTAATATAATAATCAAATAGTTTTTGTTTTTTTGTTTATTGAGTTTGATTAGAAGAAATTGAAATTACTAGCATAACTATTGTTTTGGTATTTCTAATCTAAAAATATTTATATAAATGTTAAATGTTCCTATTTAATTATATCTTGTTAAAATTATTGAAAGAAGATCCAAGTGTGCTTTGCATTGTAGATTTGTCGGTATTTAATTTTCTCTTCTTGTTAAACATTATTTCATGGTCTATATTGATAATTTTTCTAACATGATACAAGTTATTATATTTAGAGAAATACTTAATGAAATATAAATATATAGATATTTATGAGTATGGTTGATAATGAAGTAGATAAAAATCACAGAAAAAAATTATGAAGACAATTTTTTTTAACAAGCATCAAGAACTATGACTAAAGAAATAATTTTACCCAAAATTTAATGAAGAGAGGTAATATTGATAATAGTTTACACATTAAATAGAGTTTATATTAGGAAGAATCTATGAAAGCCATCAAATGAGGTATGGTATTACAAAATTTTATGCCAAAGAAGATGAAGACATATTTAGATTGAGTTATCTATGTAGAGTAATGCATTTTAAATTCACTAAAAAAAAAGGTTGAGAAGAATAGTGTAAAGTATAAAGGTGTAAGTTGATGAAGACTACAACTAACATAGGGATATATGTTGTATATGATTAAGATGAATTTATAGAGAAAAAATAATAATTTGTACAAAAGATTGTATAATTGAAGACAAGAAGAATTGCATAATTATAAGAAGTAAACTCACAAAAAAAAGGTCAATTTATGCTTTATTTTTGAAGTTGGATGAAAAACTACGAAAGATATTTATGGTGATCAAAATTGGATGAAAGATATAAATGAAGAGCTAAATCATAATTGAGAAAAGTAACACTTGATAAATAGTTGAAAGATCTACAAAGTAAAATAGAATTGGAAAAAATGGCTATTTTAGAGAAAATTGGATTAAGATGGTAACATAGTGTGCAAGATTTGTTTACAAGGGATACACACAAATGGAAATAATTGACATTGACAAGAGTTATGACTTTGTGGCAAGACCAAATGCTATCAAATTATATTTTTCTTTCGTATCACATAAGGACTCCAATATATATTAGATGGATGCAAAATTTCCATACTTGAATACAATACTAGAAGATGAATTGTCCATAGAAGAACCAACATGCTTGAAACAATGAGTTGGTCTAAAAATTGTTCACAAATCACAAAAGACACTATACATACTAAAGAAAACTCTAAACTAATTTTGATAGTAACCTCCACTTTCAAGTTGCATTAATGATATTCTAATTATAAGTGTATATGTGGAAGACATAATCCTTAGAGATAATGATTATATGTTTAAAAATATATTTACATACCAATTAAAAGTGTGTATTCTATATTTTCGATAATTCTACATAAATAAATTGATTTACAGGCAAATTGAGAAATTGAGAATGGGTTAAAATTGAGAAATAAATTGATGTTGTGCAAAACATTACCAAAGGTTTTTTTTATTTTGCTTTACCAACCTGTCATAGGCACACATGGTTTTCAGCAATGGTCCTTGGTCTATGCATTCTTCCATTATTTTTTATCAAAGATGGTCGAGATATTTCATTTTCTTTGACAACAAAAAGCTTAGGGTTCCTGTGTGGGTAAGTTCTCGAGTTTATCCTTGTCATGTTGGACTTTTATTGAGTCCATGTCCAAAACTCTTGGCAAAGTTATTACAAAGGAACATGAAATTGTTTTCAATGGTCATCCTTAGAAATGTGTTTACATTGAGGTTGATCTCTCCAAGGATCTTAAGGATTTTGTTGAGATACAGATTAGTTCCCAAACCTTCTCTTAGAAGGTGCTTTATTTGAACCTGTCAAATACCTATTATAGGTGCCAATTAGTAGAACATAAGATTAGGGATTTCCCTTTGGATGTGCCTAGGGTTAAACCCCCACCTAAAGAGGCTCATGTCAAACTAGAAAAAGGGAAGAAAAAAGAAGAATTGACTACTACTGGGTGCAAGGGCAAGGCTCTGTTGGCTCCTAAATAGTCATATGTGGCTGTCATTTTGGTTCCTCCTATCTCAACAAGAGCACAAACCCCAACCATTGTAGAGACACAAGCAGTTTTTTTAGAACCAAACCTTAGTGTTTCATAGGTATCAAACCTTGGCTCATAGGGGGATTAAGGTGGCTGCCAAGGCTAACACCTCAGCTCTAATTCAAACCCCTCTTGCTACTTCCTCCATAGTGACTCATAATGTGTGGTGTTAAACATCACACACTAATGGAAAAATTAAGCTTGGAAATATAAGTCAACTTTTTTGATGAATAGTCCTTTTCTATTAATAAAGATATACTAAGATTAGAATTCACAAAAATGGGTCTCAGGGATATGAGATCACCTCGCAAGAGTTTACACAACAAAAGCCAGAATTAGAAACTATTCATTAAAAAAATATATAAGAAGAAACCCCTCGGTTAGCTAAAGTAGTGCCAGTTGAGGGGATGGTTCATCTCAATAATGAAATCCCTAGTCATCCTCAAGGTTGGTAGGTGGGTTGAGACTAGTCCATCCATCAGCATCATCAAGGGTGTGGTCAACATCCTTCGTATCAAGTCGTGGAGGAGAGATAGCCAATTCTAGGTAAAAAGGCCACTTTCTAGAAACCACCCACTAAGGACCAGGAGGAGGAGTTGAGGACCAACCAGTGCCACCATGGGGTGGGGAAACTAAGTTGTGCCTCTATCCACCATCACCACCACTAGGAGATTGGTGGTGAGAAGCCTCAGAATGTAGCATGTGCAGGTGGCAACCTGAAGAACTGCACCTCTGGTAGTAGCCTCTGGGGATTGAGGTATCAACCAAGACATCTAGACATACCCTAAAAATAATACAAGGGGCATTGCCCCAATGATTAAGAAGCTCTTGAAGGTGGGCCACCTTGTTTGCTTGTACTTGAATCTACACCATTATATTAATACAAATGTAGACCTTAGTGTACATAGTAATATTTATATCAAGAAGAATGTGAGTGAAAAGAACAACATTTCTACCTTTCCACAGAGTGAACAAAATCTCCATCCTGAAGGTATGCCAAATTTGGGTAAATTTCTAGAGATCTTGGAAGAATCCCCCAGAATAACCATGTGCCAAGAAAAGGGTTTAGGCTGAAATAACCTTAAAAAATCATGAATCTAGTGCCAATAATTTTGAGCACATCTAAAAAACTAGAAAATATGTAGGAAAGAGTCTGATTGGCCATAAAATGGATACCTAAGATCCAAAACCCCAATATGCTTGACCTGAGGCCCAAGGGGAAGACCTTGAAAAGCTAGTCACCAAACAAAATGGGCAATCTTGGGCTCTATAATGGCACTCCAAATAGTGTCAAAGTGTTTTCTCCATTGAGAAAGCAAAGACTATAAATACTATCTCTGATTGAGTGTATCCACCATTGACAAATGGGGAGAAAGTCATCCATAACCCAGCCCTGGTTTGTAGCTACTGAAAGGAGTGGTAGGATACCACTTCCAATCAGTCCACCAAGGTCAAATAGACTAGATACCCACTTTATGAATTAAGTGACCTAGAATTGTACAAAGTAATAAGTCAAAAGCCTATTGATCTGAATGGGCAAGATAGTATTGGACTTGCATATCTTCCCAAGATCTTAGACTCATGGAAACCCTAGAGAAAAGATCTTTAGGAGTCTTGATGTCTCATTTGAAAAAGAGCATAACACTAGCATCTTGAGTCTTAGCTATGAGAATTCCCTGGATGGAAAATAGGAGAGACCACCAAATGTTCTATTAGTTCAAAGAGAGCCCATCACAAAACTCATCACCAAACTAGTGAAGCCAATGTTTAATAGCTTCCCAAGATTTCCATATACTCTTGATAATAGAAGAGCCTTGTATGTGCATGGGTTCTCACATGATGAGAAGGGTTTGAAAGCCAATACCCTTCCATGCAAGTCTATTAATAGGAAACCCAGTGGAAATGCAATGCTGAACCAAGCCTAGGAATCAACATTAGTGTGTGATATCTAGACAGTTTGTTGTGTACCTAATTGCATACAAATTTATAGTTGTTATCATATTGTTCTCAAATCATAATTTCAAGACATCCCACATGGAATAATCTCCCTGTGAAACACAATCTAAGGTTTCATGTAATGGACACATCTTGCGTGGAATAGTCTCCCTATAAAATACAATCATTGTTCTAGTCGACTAGGTAACAATAGAGATTCTTCCTTTTTTGTTTTGTAATTATGGGTACCAACAAAGTGTGATGCAAAAATTTTGTTCAATGGAAGCTCTTTCATAGATTCAATTAATAACAAGAATAATCAGAGTCAATAGTTTGGTGGGAATGTTGAAGAAATAGATAGAAATGTTAGAAAATGTAAAGATCCAAGATTGTAATGTTGAGAATTTACAACATGATTAAGAGAAAAGAGGGGCAGAAGAGAAGTGGGTATTATCAAGTAGTGAACAAGTGTTTTTGAGTCTTTTCTATAGGGGTCCCTAACAATCAGCTTTCTAGTACCATATATGTCACTGCATATCTTGGCATTGTGTTAATGATGGATTCTATAATACCATGAACTGCCCCAATCATAATTTCTTAGAGGATTTATAAGGATTGTGAAACTCTTGATGATGTATGATTCAAAATGTTCACTTATGTAATATTGGTCAATGTGAGTCATCTTTTCTTTAATAGTTACAATTCCAAGGAGTAAAGAATGGATGAGTATAAGTGGTATACATAGACATTTTAGAAGTGGGTCAATAGTTTGAGGGTTGAGGTTTATGAAAAGGGTTCAACAAGGTATTAGAGCTAGATTCAAGTAACAAGTTAAAGAATAGATGTAAAGTAGTTTAAGAACTATATATAAATTATAGATACACTAGTTACAAATGGATATCAAAAATTGAAGAGCAATTTAGTAACAATTTATGGTGTCAGAGTTAATTCAATGAAATAATTTAATAATAAAGTATATTATCTAATAAGTAAAGATCAAGAATAGCTCTTATTGTGTAAATTAGAGCTATGAATATTTGTATTTAATTCATAAAATATAGATCATTATTTTATTGTTTTACTATTTCTCTTCTTCATTATTTGACAACAAATTATAAGTATATTTGAAATGTAAATATTCCTTTTTTTTCAAGTAGAAAAGAAAAGTTTTATTGCATTCTTCTAAAAGCAAGCATTTATAGTATATACAATGAATGAGAGCATATTGATATATATTTTTTTAAATGGAGACAAAAGTGCATAAATATTTTTGGATGCCTCTTAGAATGTCGAGTTGCAATACACCAATGGAATGATATAATTTGGATAGAGTAAAAAAATTGCAAATATTGTCATATCTCATACTTATAATAGAAAAGAGGAGTTTTTTTGGCATTTCTCATTTCTTTTTAAAGCAAAATATATCTATTTGTTTCTCTCTTCTAGTTAAGCTGTGTGAAAATGGTAAAAAATGTTGTCTATTATTTTAGATGTCTAGTTAATTTTGATTGTCATCAATTCTTCTATAGGTTATATCAACCATAATTGTTGATTGTAAAAGTGACATTTTTAGCAATTCTATTTATTGATAATAAAAAAGGCCAACATGAATTATCTACAAAATTACTAGCATGTTAGGTTTTCATATTATGGTCTCTTCTACAATAAGTATATTGTAGATCTCACTAAAGCTTTATTAATTACTTTTTTATTGCTTTGATCATTCTGATTAAGTAAAACACAAAAGGGTTAGAACCCATTACAACAAAAATAATCTCATGTCTAAAGACATAAAGATAAGGTCAGAAGAAGTGAAACCTATAGTAAAGAACCAAAAGCAACAACAAATTTAAAAAAATAACCCAACAAAAACTCAAAAGTACTAACTAGGCTAGGACACAATAACAAAACCCTAGCCAATGCCACTAAGGCCAAAATGACAAACCAAGCTGCCCAAAAGCAAGTATCAATTAGTAAAAAACCCATAGAACCATCACATACTATCCATCGAGCATCAAACCACCTGCACTATACCATCAAACACCACCAACCTAAAACCATTGACATAAAAAACAAGGCACCAAAGTCCCATCACACACACACACACCATACATGCAACATGAAGGCCAACCAACTACCTCTATAGCTCCTTAAGCTTCTCCAAGAAATAGAGCTTGGGAGGATAGGAAGAAATAATATCACTCATACTATGGGAGGACACTAGATTAACATCCCATTAGCTTGAGGTCTCGTCCTTATGCTTTATCTTTGCCACCCTTTCTTCAATATGATGTTTCAAGCCACCAATGTCATCCTACATCTTTTCTTGAATAAAATTGATGTAGACTATAAAGTTATCAATTTTCTCTCTTACACAGTATTGTCCTCTCTTCATAGCCATAAGAGCATTGAGCATTTCATCCTTCCCTTCCTTTGAGGGTAACCTACTCTCAAGATCCATCGCCTACTCCTCAAGCTGCTCTTAATTGTGAAGTTTATCTCCGAGCTCTCAATCCACTTCCCACCACACTTCATCCCTATGATCTACAATCCACTCCATTATTTTTTTTTCTATCTTTCCTATGGCTTCTGGCCTTTTAATTTTTGTGTGGGCAATATGGATCTAGAAGAGAACCTATGCAGCAAGAGCTTTCAATCTATTGTAGCATTGACCCAAACTTTGTATTATTGTGATCATTATGGACTATAAATAGACTATTTACAAATGGGTCAAATTTTAAGAATGGAGGACCTAGGAATAAATGACCAATCCAAATTTCATATGCTATATTGTTCATGAATTTTTCAATGATTATTTATTGTTAGATAAGGGTTATGACCAACTAATGCATGAATAATTTTCAAGGATGGTATTTAAAAAATGATCCATTTTTAGACTATACATGGAGTTTCCATAAATAGTTCAATTAATTGGAGGTAGATAATATTAGTAGAAAATTTATCATCTCAAATTTGAATCATATTGATCCATTGTAAAAAATTGAATGCTAAAAGTTCAAGAATTATATCATTATGCTTATAACTTTTAAGTCTATTTGTTTAATTTCATATTATGAACTTATATGACACATACAAATACATGCTTGAAAAGCCCTCCTCTCATAATATGAAAAGGATGAAAATATTTATTTTATATACATAAGGTTTAAGTCATAAATAACTATTTTATTATTTATATGCATCTATCTTAATAAAATAATTGAGTTATACATAATTTGGTTGTGAATATTTTATTTTGTATAAGTTTATATTTGGAAAGGAAAGTTGTATTTTATTCATTTGTACATTAAAATTTTAGAGTATACAATAGATGAAAATAGAAGACATTAAATGCATTTATAAAAAAATGGAAAAAATAAAAATATATAGAAGTGTATACAATTGTCACATGCATTTTCGAGCATCAAAATGTACAATTTAATATAATAAAAATTTTTTTTTTTATTTAACTTGATTAAAAGAAATTGAAAGTTTGGAACACTATTTAATTTATTTATCTAATCTTCTCATATTTATTTGAATGTGAAATTCTCTTATTCACTTTTCTCTTCTTCTTAAAAGTGTTGAAAGGGGTTCAAAGTGTGGTTTGTATTGTAGATTTATAGATATGTTTTTAAGTCTTTTTATTAAAAATTATTTCATTTTTTAAATTAATAATTATTTTAAAATGACATGAATTATTTTATATTATGAGAAATATCTAAAAAAAATTAAAAAATCAAGATACTTAAGGCTATGGTTGATAATGAAGGAAATAAAATAGTTAAATATTTAAAATACGATAGGAGAATATCTTACTTCATATTACTTTTAAAAAAATCAAGAATATCAAGCTGCTAGGAAATATTTTCCTAATTTTACAATACCAAAAAATAATGATGCGAAACAAAATAATTAAGAAATATATTTTAGGCATCATCAAGGGCGATGACTTCAGAAGGAAATATTTAGGTTTCTTTTGGAGCACTAAATAGGCTTTTTATTAAGAAGAAATTCATAGTAAACTTGATGTTAGTGAAGATGAAGGCATATTTAGAATGAGTATTAGATAAAGAATAATGCATATTAGTATGATAATAAAAGGTTGAGAATAATAGTTGAAAGTATACATGTGAAGGTTGATGAAGGCACTGCAAACAATTTAGAGATAGAGGTTGTATAATAATTACATGAATCTAGAAAGAAATAAAATAATAGAATACTAGCGATAATAGCAAAAATTGTTGAGGTTGCTTTGATAACTACTCTTAAGAATCCTAGACAGTAGTACATTTGGGTTCATTTTTTGACCTTTATTGGTTGAATTTTTGACCCAATTTTCGACCAACTTTTGACCAACTTCGACCAACTCGTTGGTGGATATTTTTCTGGTCAAAATTTCAACCAACTCACTGGTTGGTCAAAATTTTGACCAATCTATTGGTTGAAAACCTACCAAAGCCATTGGATGGGTTCAAACAGGAATTGGTCAAAATTTCAACCAACAAAGGTAGAAAAAAATTATACATTGGTGGAAATTTCAACCAACGAAGGTGGAAAAAAAATTTAGGCATTGGTGGAAATTTTGACCAATGAAGGTGGAAATTTCAACCAGGAAAGGTGGAAAAAAAAATTAGATGTTGGTGGAAATTTACACCAATGAAGGTGGAAATTCAACCAACAAAGGTGGAAAAAAAATTTAGATGTTGGTGGAGATTTTGACCAATGAAGGTGGAAATTTCGACCAACAAAGGTAGAAAAAAATTTGCGCATTGGTGGAAATTTTGACCAGCAAAGGTGGAAAAAAAATTTACAAGTTGGTGGAAATTTTGACCAATGAAGTTGGAAATTTTGACCAGCAAAGGTAGAAAAAAAATTAAGCATTGGTGGAAATTTCCACCAACAAAGGTAGAAAAAGCCCAAAAGTTGGTGGAAATTTCGACCAATGAAGGTGGAAATTTCCACCAACAGCTAGGTTTAAATTTTTTTGAAGCATTCTATAAAACAGTTCACATGTCTTGCTTGTGATATGACATTTTACATGCATCCTACACTCTCTCATCTAGCTGATGATGGATTACGCAAAGTGATCTAAAATCATGATTCTTAAAAACACACAATCAAATCCAAAATGGACTTGCACTACAAATGGATTGTGGAAATCTAATATTGTTAATTTTGCATGCATGTCTACTAGGACAAATGTATGTTTAAGTTGTGATGGTCCTGGTAGACATGCATGCAATTTTACCAATATCAGATTTCCACAATCTATTTGTAGTGCAAGTCCATTTTTGATTTGATTGTGTGTTTTTTAGCATCATGGTTTCAGACGACTCTGTGTAATCCATCATTAGCTGGATGAAAGAGAGTGTAGGATGCATGCAAAATGTCATATCATACGCAAGGCATGTGGACTATTTTATAGAATGCCTGAAAAATAGTGACAGTAACTAATATAAACAATATATAATTAGTTATATGATTGAGACAAATCATGTACTAGGGAGTTGGTCAAAATTTCAACCAAAATTTTTTTGACCAATGGGTTGGTCGAATTTGGTTGAAAATTGGGTCAAAAATTTGACCAATAAAGGTCAAAAAATGAACCCAAATGTACTAGTGCAAGTATGCTCGCCAAGTTGACTCTTTGAGTTCAGTCATCAAGTCACTCCACCAAAGTGCCTCATCAAGGTCAGTTTTTAGGTTTGCTCATTGAGCTTGCTCACCAAGTCAGCTCGCCATGTCGGGTCTCTAAGTGGCCTCGCTAAGTTGGCTCACCAACTTGCCCCACCAAGTTGCCACTTTAAGCCCACTCACCATGTTAGATCGCCAGGCCGGCTCCCCAAGTTAGCTTGCCAAGCTAAAAATTGAAGTATGCTCACCAAGTCGACTCTATAAGTTCACTCACCAAGTTCACCCCCTAAGCAAATTCTCCAGGTCAGCTCACCAAGTCACCCCCACTTGCCCAACCAACTCGCCACTTTAAGTTGACTCGCCATGTTAGCTCGCTAGGCCAAATCCCCTAATCTGAAATCCTTATACAAAAATAAATTTTATAATCAAAATCTACAAATCACGTGTATTTGTTCATTGACATTTTTTCATTTTAAAGTTAATACTAGCACCACCTTTTACTGAAGATAACCACCAAATGTTTGTTCAATGAACATAGTCACATGTGCTATTGGATGAATGGCTTCCTCTCCACTAGCTTCATCAAGGCATATCGACTGCATAGTATCAACTGCAAATCTAAAAGGAAAAAGAAAAACAAGATATCAATCTGTGTGTGCGCACGCACATGCGAGCATGCATGTGTGTGCCATGTAAGTATGTTTAAGAACATCAATGGAGATTAATTTTTTTGTGCACATAATTTGTAGCACATCCTTAAATACTCCTTTCTATGAGCATTTCTATCTTGATATATGTCGATATGATTTAAAAATTGAAAGACTCTAAGCAATTTGCAATTCATGTTACCTCAAAAACTCATGAGTATCTTCTTGTTTTCCATATCCAAGGTGATTGCCAATGTTTGTAATTCTAGAAAGTATTCTAATTGGTGATAAGGCACCATCTCCTCCTCTCACCCTCGAGAAAAGAAACTCAAGCTCACACATGAAGCACCAGTCTTTCTTCTGACCTGAGAAAACCCAACAAATAGTATAGGTTATTGTTTTTGCAAGCCACAACTAATATTGCAATGCCTGTGTCTAAAGATAAATCTACTGAGAAATGATAACATACATTTTTAGAATGTGATCCATGGAGGAGATAGGTTGCAATAAGTATTGTGTATATCAGGCACTGAAGCACCATGTTAGCAAAGCAACTGCCAATAGACCAGTGGAAAGCCAAAGATCATGAATAACAATCTACCCAAAAACTAATTCTTTATGTTGAAAAATTCCAAGAATTTAGAAACAAGATGTACCCTAACCCCTCCTTGAATTGAACCTACAATTGAACCTATTGTACTTATATTTCAATGTAAACGAAACAAGATTATAAATCAACTCATGAAGATATTATCATTCTACCATTCTAAACTTTGAGATTGGTTTTTCTAATAGTCATTTGGATTGTCATAGACCATAAAAAAAGAGGGAAAAGCATGTGCTCTCAAATAGAATAAAATGTTGGCACATACCTATCTTCCATATTCCAATTCCAATGGACAAAGTCACCAACATAGATATTATGCCGAGTTATTGTTAATAGATTCTAATGCATACATTCAAATGGAAAATATGAAAATAAACAAGTGGAACAACCTCAGTTATTTACCTTTGGGAACACCTAGTTTAGGGAAAACTCTAGTGCATGTTCTTGCTCTATTGCCTACGTACCTTTCTATGCAATAGTGTTCTCTCTCACATGTGGGGGTAGGGGATAAAAGGAGGCTCCTCTGTTTTCTCCTTGGCTATGCAATAGTTCAAACATATAATCCACATTTGAAATGTGGAAAGTTACCAAATTTATTCTAGTTTACTCTCTTTTGTTCTTTTTCATGTAACAGGAGACCCTGTAGTAATGGAGTTGTGTTTCCCTAGCACACAATCTAATTCATCATTCAATGCAAGACCTTGACCAAGAAGCTCCTCATCCCTACATTAAATTTGAAATAAAGGTGAACCAACTAGATAATGGGCTAATAAAACATGCTTTATTGCTAGTGAGAAGCATTAAAAACTAGTTCACTTTGCATTTGTAACCTTGGGTAGGGTCTTAGAAACATGCTCACATTTAACCTTTAATGTAATGGAGAAGTACACAAGCTCACAACCCTCAGGAAGGCTTTCTTAGATAAGAAGTTTTTGAGCAGACAAAAATCCTCACTAATAATGCTGCTACGATTTTCTTATTTAAATCCAAACAAAGTTGTATTATCTTGGGCAGAGGAGACTACTATTGTTTGTGGTTAAGGATCCTTTAGGTTAGTAGAATCACATGCAAACTGGATGTGACATTGCAGTAAGCAAACTGTAATAAGAGCTAGGAGCTTTCCTAGTGATCAAGGCTTGAGACTGGACACTGCATGAAGTATTTGTAGGCATTTGAGTCTCAAGCATCACAAGCTCAAAATCAAACTGAAAAGGAAACTTGGCAAGTAGAACTAAATAAAAATAGTATTCTTGAGTAAGCATCAACATTGTATGAACAATACCATTACAATGCACTATACTTGGTACAAATATATTGTTGGCTAAGTATAAAGAACATTGGTGATGAATTCAAGTCCAAGCTACAAAAGGAAAGACATTTACATAAAAACTAAGCAACCCTATCTGGCAAGAAAAGATATATAGAGATTTCTGACTGAAATTACAAATTGATGCTAAAAAACTTAATCCATAAGAATTGTTCTATAGAATAATAAAGAAGAAAGATGAAGAATCAAACACTTGAAGGATACAATGTTGATGCAACTTTAGAAAGATCGTCTGAAAGACATCATATGCTCAGGTAGGAGCTTTTAAATTCATTACTACACTCAAAATGGGCTCATATTCAATCTTCTGAAGATTGAAGATGAGCCCATTCCCAAGTGTAGTAATGAATCTCATATAATGCAACAAAGAAATAACATCAACGAGAGTAACTATGCCATCTTTTAGCATTTTGAGTATTGCCATTGGCACATAAAGAATTGGGCTACACTTCACAATGCCAAAACCTTGAGTAGAATTCACTATGGGAAGAAGAAAGTTATGTTTCCTTGGCAGGTGTTAGCTAGCAATCATTTCATATAACATCTTATAAAAGACTTCCTAAAGCTAACCACATTTTGAAATGAGATAACAACTAATATATATCATTTCAAACTCAATTTATTCCTATTTGTGCATAAAAAATTTGCATAAAATGCCAAGCAACCCCACTGCTTCAATATCAACATTTTCTTAGTAAAACCCTAGAAAATCTTACCTTTGCATTCCTTATTTATGATTCTAATGACACAAAGTAGTCTTGTTGTTGGAAAATACAAACTAAAGTCTGAAGGATACAATGTTAGAGAAGCTTCAGAAAGATCATTCGAAGGACATGATATGCTCATGCTAAAGGAGCTTTGAGGTTCATTACTATAGTCTGGAATGGGCTCATATTCAATCTTCTGAAGATTGAAGATGAGCCCATTCCTGAGTGTAGTAATGAATCTATAACCTTGACACCCATCTCTTTGTAGACTTGCACATAGGCTTCAGAATACCAATGACACAATTCATTTGTCCATACTATTGGAGCAAAAATACTACTGTAGAATCCAAAAAAGTTAGGATAAGTAGGTAGATTATAGAATCATGAAATTGTGAACCATTACACACACATAAGAAGAATAGTACCTTGAAGCACTACTAATCAAATTTGCATTAACAGGTGGGCAACTTAAAAAAATCAAGCATGTCGACTCTGAGAGGTCCTAATTTGTTTACCCCAAACTTAAATTAGATAATTGTCATCATAAAAATTGAAATATCTGTATCTTTCAAATGAAATTGAAGAAATCTAAACATAGAATACTGATGAAAATTATACCTGGAGATAGGTTGTCATTCTCTTAATGCTCTCAATGTATTCAGGAAGTGGTACATGAGGACCTAATCCTGAGGGCTTAGGATCCAAAGAATCATTTCCACCAAAATATAAAATGATTAAAAAGGCCTGCTAAACTGCATCTTGAGTGAGCCAAAGAAATAAATATATTAGACTGAGAATATCCAACATTTGCATATAGAGAAGCTACAACACCAATCTCATAAAATCTTTAAGGCAAGCATGAATCTCATAATCATAGGTAGTGTTACTATTTATAGCCATTGAATAAATATGTTGACAACATACAATATTTATAAATATATCAAACTCCACGAAATACTATGCAGTAAAAAGCAATAATAAAATAACTGTGCTAGAGGTGCACAGTTACATGACATATCCATTCTTACTTATGAACAAAAAGAAACAAATAATAAACAACCCAACATGTGTAGTTTTTCTGTAGCATGGTGTTAGTGCTTTCCCATTATCTTTTTTCCAACAGTTCCAACAAATGCATGCAGTTGTGATTAATCTAGGCAAGACCTACTGTAAATTGCCTAATGGAGATCACACAAATCTGATATATAATTTGATAGTTGTAACATATGATCCATGAGAGAAATTTAGCTTAAAAGATGCACTTTCTAAGACTTCTATAAACTCAAGTTTGAGGATCCATGTAGTATCCATAGAAATATGTTTGTAAAACTACTGTATTGCAACTAGAACAAATTCATAGTAAAAAATTTAG
This sequence comes from Cupressus sempervirens, assembly GCA_028749045.1. NCBI lineage: Eukaryota > Viridiplantae > Streptophyta > Pinopsida > Cupressales > Cupressaceae > Cupressus > Cupressus sempervirens. The sequence continues at coordinate 435,822,441 of CM053783.1, read as the reverse complement.
AAAGGAACTTGAAGAAAATACTAGCCACTCATCTTCATCATGTTGTCCAAATGAACAGCTTCAGTAGCCATATGTTGACATAAATGACTTTAATTCGCTAAATAACTGAAGATTTGCACCTTGACAAGTACCCCACATTTTCCATGCACTACCAGTCTACTATGAAACATAGACGTACTTCCTATGGGGTGAATATAATTTACCTTGGCGTGAATTCTTTTTGAAAAAAGGGGCGAAGAATGGATATTATTATCCCACCTATTTGGATGTCATGGTTGAGTCTTATGAAAAAGGATTTTAGTCCTATCGTTAGATCCGATTTGAATCCACGGTTGTTGTATACTCGCTATGGCAAGATGCTCATATCTTATGCATATCGAGATAGTGATCAATGAAAAATTACCTATGATACTGAAAAGTGGAATCCGATGCCGCGAAATGTGTTCATGGGATGATCTTATGACCATGTGATACGTCCCAGACCTGTCAATTTCAAGAAGGAATGCATGTGGGAAAAAATTTGCAAGTGGTGTCATCGGAGTTCAAAATTATTTAGTGATTCACCAAGTCACTAATAGGAAATACTTATGATTTGCCAATGGCGATATAGCGAATGCTCGAATACTGGCTAAATACCCACGGAAATGCACCAGCTAAATAGCCTATGCCGTTACCTCGCTTACTTTCGTTAGCTCCTACAAAATGTACTACCTTGCACGATTTTGGGTTGTATCCTTTTAGATAGGTCTAGGGTAGCATGAGGGTGGGGAAAAATATTTATGGGGCCCTGAGCCCACGTGGTTGGAAGTTGGAAGTTTGTGGTTGTGGGTGGTTAGTGTTAGGGGTTTGGGGTTATAGTGTAAGTTCTAGTTTTAGTATAAGTTAGTTTATATATATATATATATATATATTTGTTAGTTTTGATTATTTATTTATTTATATATATATAATTTAATTAATATGTGTCTTTTAAAAATTAGTTTAGAATTAAGTTAGTTTGTTTTTATTTAAAATTATTTAAATTAATATTAAATTAAGATTAGTTTTAAATTTAAATTAGTATTAGATTAGTTTAATTTTAAGTTGGTATAAATTTAATTTAGTTTTTAGTTCTTCATTAAATTTATTGTTTGAAAGTTAAGTTAGTAGTGTTAATGTCTTAATTTTTATTTTAACTTTTTATTAATTTTAGTGTTATGAGTTGTTAATGAGTAGTATCAGATTTTAGATAGTTTTTTTTAAAAATTAGGTTTTTAGTATGTTTTTAAATTAGGATATTTGGCAATAGAGTTGTTTGTTTTGTATTAAATAAAGTTTTAGTTTAAATGATGTTAATTAGTATTTTTTTTTTAGTGGAATCAAATATAATTGCTTTAAAAGCATAGTTGTGTTAGTATTATTAAATAGTATCATTGTTAATTTATTTTTTAGGATTGTATCTTATAGACCAAATTCAACATATAATTATCTCTTCTTACACAATAATAAATTTACTTATCTATTTACCTTTATAATATATTTTGACAATTATATAAATATTATTAATTCTTAATTTCAATTAAATTTTATCAAAAATAACTAATAATTAATATAGTGAAGTTGTAAACTTGTAATAAATTAAATTTTAAATAGGAAATTTTTGAAATAAATTTTCTAAAATTTAATTGATATAAGAACTACTATGCTAAATCTATGTGAATAGTTTTTTTAATAAAAAATGATATAATATTTAGCTGAAACTTTAATAAACTTATTTTATACTCTAATTATTAAATTTAATTATTTTTAATTATTTTAAAAATAAATTTATATAATAAACTTCCCTGTCTAAAATCTGATACTACTCATTAACAACTCATAATACTAAAATTATTGCCAAATATCCTAATTTCCTATTTAAAATTTAATTTATTACAAGTTTACCACTAATGTTTGCAAGAGCAAGACTGAAAATTATAACCCTAAGTAGAAGTTCATGGGTCACTGCCACAAATGCAACAAACAAGGACATCAGGCACATGAATGCAAAACCAAGACCTTGAGCACACAAAGATTTGAAGGATACTCCTATAACTATCAGAAGTATGGATATAGAGCATATGAGTGCAAATCTAAGCCTAAGTGGTCATCAAACAAATAGACAAAGGTAAATCACAATGAAAAATCTTATAATTAGGATTACAATACTAGGTATAGTTGTCACTACTATCAAGAATATGGACATGTTCCTAAGAATTGCATAAGAACACACTTTAGAAGTGACTACAAAAAATGGTTGAGTCAACTACATGTTTTAGTTGGTTGAAGATTGGTCACATAAGTAAGAATTGCCCAACAAGGTCAAAAGTGCCAAGCAGTGATTCAACAAAGGCAAAGAAAAGGAAAATGTTGAGAATGTCAAAGATGAAATGAGAAATACATGGAAGAGAAAGGAAGATTGTAGCACATCAAGTTCTGATGGGATCTCTTCACCCAATGGGTCATTTGATGACACCACCTCCAACTAAGAAATCAAGACGTATGTGTGGGACTAATATTTAAATAATATATCATAATTATTTCCAAGGATTTAGTTTTGAAAATATTTTATTTTCATGAAGAAAGATGCAAAGTTTTGTTTAGAATCTTGAAGAAATCTTTTAGTTTTTCAATTTTCATGTTACTATCAAGCATGAAAATTTTCACTTAAGTTGTTGAGTGAAATCTAGTTGATACTGAGCTATGATGAAAACCAAGAGTGCACAATGCAAGTTTGGATCAATACTTGTATGTATATTTTTCTATGTGTAGAAAAAATTTCCTTCCTTTGGAAAAGTTTCATGGAAGACAAACAAATCCATTGTAGTACAAATAGGAGAACTCATTGAGAAAATGGGAGAGAGATTTGAGTTTATAATGACTATCTATTTTGAGGACTATAAGTAGTCAATGAAACAAAGACACAAGATACCAGTGTCACTAGTTGAGAAACATTTCAATGAGGTTTGCTTTCTAGTTGATACAAATTTTACAAATGTACAAGTTGTAACTCCAAGGGTTAATGGTTGAGATCACTAGGATATGAAGTCAATGTGGATGAGGCATCTATAGTAATTGCATCCTTTCTTGCAGAAGAAGAAGTAGATAATAAGGCTACTTACTTTGTAAATTGTGATGTTGCCAAATCAAAGATAACTATGGATCTAAAAACAACATTAGTGATAAGGAAGAAGAATAAGATTGTCAAGAAATTGAAAGAAAAATATGGTGAAGGGGCAAAGGAAGATAATGAAGATGATAATGATGATGAAGAAGAAGAAGTACCAGCCCAAGCACCATTGGCCCTAACACAAGGTCAGGGAGAAGATCAAGGAGAAGATGAAGTCGAGCTTGAAGAAGGTGTCGAAGGAGAAGAAGTTAGTGAAGAACCTATAGCCATAGAGAAGAAAAGAAAATATAAAGCCTTAGTAGTCAACAATTAAAGAAGGTTGTAAAACCTAAGCCTGCAGTTCTAGCTACACAAACTAGCACAAGACCTACTACTAAGAAAGCTCAAGAAGTAGCCAAGAAAAAACAAAACAAAGCTAGGAAAGCTATACAAGTTGATGTGTCTAAGAAGAGACAAAGGAGAAAGTACATTGCTCCAACAAAATCATATGAAGAGAGGATAGAATTTGATGATAATAGCCAATTTAAAGTGGTAAGTCATAGTCCTTTTGATTTAGATTATCTATGTGAAAATATAAAGAATAATGTAGATTTGAGTGGATTTTCACATATTGGATTTGATAGACTTGGAAAGCTAGAAATGGATAAAATAGAAGAGTCAGTATATGCCATGATGGTAACATTTAAGATGACTCTAATAGAGATTTCAAACTCTGTACCAAATACTTTATATGATAGAATTGAGAAAAGATGGAAATATAGTCTTACAATAGAAAAGAATATTAGAGAGACTACACTTGTAAGAGTGATGCTAGATTTAGGTAAAGCTAAGATGACTAAAGCCATAAAGAAGTATGTAGGGAGATTTTCTCCTAAGTATCATGCATTTAATATTCTCCAAACTAAAATTGAAGATGTTGTTCAGAAAAGTACCCAAATATGTAAGGTAATTTATGGGTTGACAACATCTAAGTTAATTGAGGAGAAACCTATTAAGGTAGGTGAAGATAAAGATGAGCAAGAATTAATTGAGGTTACTAAAGTTGATACTAAGAAGGATGAACATATGGAAGGCATTGAAGAATGGGAACAAAAATAGGCAATAACTGAAGATGAGTAGCAACTAGAATAGAGTATACCAAATATACAAATGTTGAGTACCAATCCACTACATGTGACCAAAGTAGACACTAAAATCATATAGATCAAGGATGTTTTTGACACTATGACTCAATACATTGATTCACTAATAGAGGAGGACATGAAGAAGATACTACTAGACACCACCACCAAGGAAAACTTATGTAGTCACCCTATATTGGTGAGTGGAGATGAACCTAAGGAGGAAGAGAAGACATTTATAGAGGTGGAAACCGTAGCCATCAAAAACCCCTTAATTTACTATGATGCAACCTACATTACCCATTGTAGTGTATCAAAGGAAAGAAACAGTTCCACCATGGCTAACATCAACAAATTGGTGCAAAATTTTTTAGTATCAAAAGTTTCTACTCAAGCACGGGATGGAACACAAGTTCAAACAAGATAGGTAGATACTCATCTACCTACAACACAAGTTCAAGATGCAATTGAAATTGAAAAGAAAGAAGAGGAAAGATGGAAGATTCAAACTTGACTACATAGCCTTGTTGGAAGATTGGAGAGATTTTTGGAATATTGGTTTGATGATAATATGTAACACTCATGACTAAGTTTGTCATTGATGTCAATATAGCATGTTTGATGTCTTATGTGGTATCTGACAGAAGAACAATGGAAAGATCAATTTGATATTCTTGACTAGTTGAACATAACTACTACTCATGGTTATGAGAGATACATTTGAGTATCTAGCATATTCAGTTAACATCAGAAGTAGAAAGGCTAATTCTAGAAGAAGTTATGTAAGTTTTTGTAATGTTTTTTCTAAGATAGAGTTTATAGAGGCATGTTTGGGTAAACTTGTTATATCTCTTAGCAGATTTGATATATTGAGGATCAAGGTTGAAGACTTGGAGAAGACATGTTAAGGATGGCATGTCTAAGGTCACTTGTAATAATATTATGTGTACAAAAAGTTATTCAAGTTGCAAGGTGGAAGATTTGTGTTATCGCTAAGTGTAATATGCTCTTAATGTGGTCCTATAATAATTAATTGAGAAGGATTAACAACCAACTCAAGGAATTGTTTAATGGACTTGGTATAAAGGAAGGATATTTTCCTTTATCATGGCATGGATATATGAAAATTATGAATGTTTGGAAAGTAGCAGAGAGTATGGAATGTGAAGTTGAGCAAAGCAATGCTGAAGTAAAGGAAACTTCATTGCCAAGGTTTTTCTGAGTGATCCAAGGTTTGGTATTTGGATTTGAGGTTTATGACCTAGTCTAAAAGGTCTAATAGTAATTGGTCTTGTTGATAGGATAGAGGAAAGAACAAGCAGGGAAGATAAATAATAGTAAATTACTTTTTTTGAGCAATGAGTTCTTCTCGTAGTTGAAATTGCATGTTTTGGCAATGGGATCTTCTTGCATACATTATGCCACAACTCCTAACAGGGTTAGGAACTCCTAATAGGGTTGGAATCTCCTAACAAGGATTCAAAATCTCCTAACAGGGACTGATTTTACTATATGTTGTAACAGACTCCTAACAGGGTCTATACTCTAACAAGGAATATTTATATTAGTACATCATCTTGTGGGCATAATTCCCACTAGGGTTTTCCCTCTAATCAAGGGTTTCCCTAGTCAACATATCTAGTGTTAAGTTTTTTTAAAGAAGATAAGTGTTTTAATTATTGGATAACTAATTCACACCCCCCCCCCCCCCCCCAAAAAAAGTTATCTTGGTGGACTATTGTTTCTAATAATCCTAAGGAGAAATTGTCAATAAAAACACTGGTTACCTTACCAGCAACTACTACTCTTCCAAGTCAAGCACTTCAAAGGTCGAGTATAGAAGTGACACTATTATAATCACCAAGGTCTAGTACATCCAAGGTAGGTGAGGTTACATCATTTATTGATGTCAACTTCGATGAAGTGATTGTCCTACCAAAGTTTGACCTTGCAACAATCACACTTGAACAAATGGGCATACTACAAGATGCATTTGCAAGGAAAAAGCATCAAGAGCTACTCAGAAGGGAGCATAGGTAGAAGAAAGCATTGTAAGACACCAAGAATATATTTATTGATGCATTCAGCCTGCCAGCACCTAAAGAAGACAAGCCTATCATGGAACAGTTGGTATTCATTGTAGAACACATCAATGATGTAGACCTAGATTTAAATGTCAAACTACTTGAATGGTCTAAGAGAAAATTTCAAGGAAAGGTAAATGACAAGGTATCAAGTTCTATTACACTTTTAGTCTTGGTTGAGTTAGCAACCAAGACTAAAAGTGTAAATAAGATCTTAGAGAATATTTTCTTACTTTACACCAATTTGTGTGATACAAATTTGTTCACATAAGAAGTACAGTGCAATATTGACAATTTGGAGGCAAAAATGAAGCTAACAAGTATTACTCTGCCCAATTCTCTAGCTCAGAGTTAGAAGCACTTCAAGAATTTGATGAATTCCCAAGGTCAATTGGTTGACCTGCATGCTCAAGAAGAAAATATTTGGGCCACATTTATTAGCATCCAATCCATGTTTACCCCACACATGGAAATACTTCACAAGGAGCTAGCCTTTGTAGAGACACTAATGCAAAAAGATCCCCATCTTTCTATACTAGAAGGCTTAGTTTATCTTGTTGCCAATTTGGCCATCCAAATCAAATCATTGGAAGTAGGTTGTGATATTTGGGATGTAGCTTTGAAGCTAATACTTGAGATCCATAAATCTTTTTTGGATAAACACACTATTTAGGTATAACCCTTTAACATAAGTGTCAAAAAGGGGTAGTAATAAGATAGGAGGAGAAATAAGAAAGGGGGAGCATAATAAGTTTTTTAGTGACATTGACTCCAAGTGATGAATAGATACAGTTTTGGGGGAGACAAAATAAAGGGGGAGTCAAAGACATAAACAAAGTATAGCATATGCATATTTACTTAAAAATAGTATTGATTCAAGATTCAAGATATAATAGTCAACTCAAGGGGATTTATAAGATTTTGAGATATGATAGTAAAGTCAAGTTTTGCAAAATATTGAAATTTTGAAATTTTGTATTATACCGAGTAAAGATGGTGATTATCTAAGTTATGCTTATAAGTTAAAGATATTCATGCATGACGAAGTGTTTTTTCCACTCATGTCAAAAGGGGAGATTGTTAATCTCAAATTGGTTTTGACATATGAGTGTTTATACACTTAAGTCATTTACAAGATTAGTTCATGTCGAACAAGTAATACATTTGGAGCATAACATGTCAGATAGTGTATATCAAGTGAGATTCTTAGTGTATATTGAGTAAATAGTTGGTGCCAATCCACTCAAGTGTCGAGTGATTCAAGAGCTGAGTAATCAAAGGATGTTGAGTTATTCAGATGTTGAGTTCTGGCATTGAAGTTGTAGTTGATGTTGAGCATCAGGGACTTCTAGTGTCGAGTTATATAGTTTTGACATAGTTGTTTGTAATGGCACAAACTCCTATGTAAATTATTTTGGAACCAACTTAAGGATATATTTTGAGATCCTAGATGATAACAATGAATCTTGATTGATTATCCCAATGCAACACATGCAACCAATCAAAAAAAAAGAGAAGGATTAAGCAATAGGTGAATCACAATCATTGATTCATACCTAACCCTAAGTCACCAAGATCTTCATAAGGAGGGTAAACCCTAATATAGAATGTAAGTAAGGAGATGAGTAGACAGAGAATTTTGTGCATGCAAAAAGAGAATTAAGGTGTGACTAAGGAATTGTGATCTAGAGACATGAATTATAGAATATGTTAGAGGAGAACATAGTAAAGGAGTTAGAGGATAGAAGAGATACATATAATCAAAGAAGGATCAAAAAATACATGCAAAGAGGTGATCTAACATCAAGTAGTAGAGTGCTAACAAAGTATCATTGTTGAGACATTTTAATAGGTGAATCATTTAAGTCTCTTAACAAAGTAGTCCTAACATGCTGAGATAAATCCTTGAATAGGGTGCTTACTTCATTGTAAGTTGAAGTCCTCTTACTAGGCACACTTCTAATAGGTTCTTGAAATCCTTTAATAGGGTAAAACACAATAGGCTTTGTAAGCCTTTAATAGGGCATACCTTTAATAGGGTAGATCATATTTCATGATCAAACATTGTAACATTCATTAGATATACTTTATAAATGTAGTAGTGAAGATGTATGGGTATCATCCCCACCCTAGTTTTACCTTCTCATTAGAGGGTTTCTGGGTAATCATATCTTGTTTCATATGTGTGAATGTTTATTTACTTTCAAGCTATTAATAGTTATGCTTAATATGGTATTTTACTTTACATGCATAGATTGTGAGATGGATGTGTAGTGAATGATTTTAAGGATGAAGTTTTTAAGTATTTTATGGGACTTAGTATTATCATATATTTATTGACAAACCTCGTTGCAGTAAGTCAATTTCATCAAACACAAAACAAAAAAGTAATGATTCACTTGACCCCATGTCACATGAATTTTGGGAAGGTTGGCATTAGGTTGGGATTATAGGGACGTTAAGTGGATTAATGTTATTTGTATGGGGAGATGTATAAGTAAAGTAAAATGTAGTAAATAAAAGATTTGGCTTAAATATTGTTATTTTTTAAAGGATATAAGGGTTAATGGCTAGTGGATAGGGAATTAGTTGTAAAATTAGATAAGGGGTGGTAGGAAGTAAAGCAAGTTGTAAGGGACAGTTATAGTATAGTTTAGGAATGGTTAGTAGAAAATGTTAGGAGTAAGGAACCGTATATCAGATTACTAATAGAGATTATTTTAATTGATTTAATATTCAAATACTATAAGAAAATAAATTAAACTAAGATAATATACATGTTTATATATATAATAAATATATATAATTAATCAATTTACAAAAAAAATAAAACACACAAATTATAGCATTTATAACTATTCACATAAAAAATAAATGAGTAGCTCAAATTAATATAAAGATAAATTAAAAATCATTTTTATCGTTATAATACTAATTATTGCATATTCTCATTATTTAATTGAATTAATTTTATCTTAGATGCTAAATATTTATTATAATTTATAAAAAAATTGAAACTAAAACATGCAACATTACAAAGGGAATGGAGTAAATTAATACACAAATCTACAAACTTATTTTGATTCGTAAGAACTTGCCATATCGCTAGCCAAATTGTTGGTTTTTATGCCGGTAGCGATATATCGACCCACCTGAAAGTCACAGATAGGGCAAGGCAAAAGACATGTGATGTCATGTAGAGATTAGAAAATATATATATGTGCCAGTGTGTTGAGCCAGCTCAGCGACAGTAATATCATGGACCCACTTCATGTGTACTAGGTATGAATATTTTTGATTGTGAGATCGAGCCGGGATCAAAGGGTGGCATTGACTCACTATGAAGAAGTGCTCAGAAGTTAAGTATAGCAAGTTAGCGAGTGTGGCCACCACTGTTGAAGTAAAATTATTTTCCACAAGATCAAGTCTGGATCGATGATGCTCGTTGATTCACTATAAAGAGATGTGTGAAAATTAGGTATAGCAAGTTAACAAGCAATGGACCCACCACTATGTTGTTAAAGGTTGTTTCAATTGTCTACCACATGATTATAGTAAGATCAGTGATCATCACTAGCTCGTTGTGGAAAGGTGCTTGAGAATTATGTATAATAAGTTAGCGAGTTGATGACATGTGTCCGTAGTCATCCATGGGCCCAGTTTGAAGTGCTAGCCTTGAAGGAAAGGTATAGGTGGAGGTGTTTTATTGGCTTGACTGCCAATGTATTAAGAAGAAAGCTGAGTTAGCTTAGTTGTCATTCCCAGATCGTAGGATTTTTCAAGGATCAACGACACAAGTTTAAAAAAGAAAGTGTGATGCCACTCTATTTTTTTCTTCGGCGCATTTATGATAAGTGAAAGCTTCACGTGTGGGAGAAACAGAGTATAACATAGAGATTTTCATTAATTCTAGTCCCACGTGAACAAAGATTGCAATTTTTTGAGCACAAGAGCCTGATTGATTGTGTCGTGTTAAGCCTAGTAAAGACGTGAAACTATTCTTCTGTCATTTGAGAGAAATTTTAGAAGTTCAGAGAAGAACAAGTTTAGCAAGTCAAGTAAGTACTCATATTATAACCTCTATGGCATTCCAATTCTCTCAATACTATCAAAATGCCTCCTAAGAAACCATTCTTTGGGCAAATTAATTATATGGATAGGAATGTCCACGATGATTTATTAGAATTACTCCCAAAATCATAGTACAACCTGCATAAGTTAAGAAGTTAATTTCCTTAAACCCTAGGCTTAAAATTGGTGATGGCCTATATGACAAGGGGAATTGGGTTAGGGATGCAACAACTACTCAAACTGGCCTTATCTTGTTTAAAAAGTGGTTTTCGGAAAGAAAGTTGTTTGCCCCGCATGCTAATGTCTGGAATTTTGATTTGGGAAAGTTAGTAGTCCCAAGTGTTTTCATGAATTATGATTTTCTTGAAGCCATTGCTAAGAATAATGACCAAGCCATTAGGGTTGTAAGAAGAAAGGATGGTGTGCCTCTGGTCTTAATTACTCCTAAAGAAATTAGAGAGGTTTTTCACCTGGAACCATTATTAGACTACCATGTGCAAATCAATCTGCTAGAATTAGAGAATGAATATAAAGCAAAGAAGTATGTAATTAGGGGAGGTGCACTAAGGGAACATATTGGTACAATAGGAACTTTTCCAGTAATTACTGGAGCCTCTAGAGAGCCTTTTAAGAAGAGTATTTTCACTTCCTAGGCTATAGAGATATACAGGACCTTATACTGAGTTTTTGGTGAAGATGAGCAAGAATTTATGCAAATCGATTTCATGTACATGATGGTTCAGATTGCTTCCTTTGGTGTAGATGTTATTTTTTATTTTTTTTCCTTTTTCGCTGAATAAATTCACATTGATTTAGTTGGGATTGCGAAGGGCAAGGTGGAAAAAACTTTTGGTCACTACTCTCTATTAATGCATATGTTTTTCTTCAAAGGAGTGACATATTTTGGTAATGAGATGGAACTAACTAGAGAGGAGAATGGGGAGATACTGTCAGTCTAGTTGTGGAGTGCAGATATGACCTAGGATGTAAGTAATGCTAGTTTTGTCATATTTGATAGATATTTTGCTGCTAAATTGAGATGCCTCATATTGAGTGACAATCCCAGAATCCCTAAGGTGCTAATGAGTCTCATCGGGCCTATGGATAACCCCCATGACTTGAAAGTTTCACATAATTGGGGAGATATCATCCCGTACCCTATTTCTACTATTTTTAGAATTTATGGTTTCAAGGGTAACCCTCATGTTTTCCCTTACCAAGTTCCTTTGAAGGTGGGAATGTCTGAAGTTTTATGGCAGCTAGGACGAGTGGAAGAAATGTTTTTGTTGAAAAGGCAATTAGGGTAAATTTTCCCTACTTGCACAGTGGCCCATCAGTTTGTGATTACAAAAGGGGGATGGATCTTTTTGCATAAAATTTTGGAGTAGTATATGATGGTTGTCTCTCATCCCTATTTTTGTGATTCTGAGGGATTTTTCAATCAGATGTTGAGGCATAGAATCAAGTTGGGACCGATCAAGCACGATTCTTATTATCCAAAGGATATTATAAGGAATGAATTCTCATTGCAGGAGTAGGAAACTAAAAAGGAAAAATGGAGAGTTTATTCCCGGGTCTTAGAATTCATTCATTGTTTTGATAATAAATATGATCCTTTGGATAATGCTATTATAGAGGCTGACAAAATAAGTAAGCTCATGAAAACCTTCCCTAAAATAATGGAGGTCATGAATGAAAAGAAACATTTTTTATTGATTCATATCTTGATAAGGCCAAAGAGGTCATGAGGAGGTTGGCTTTCACTCCAAATGTGAGAATTGATAAAATAATTGTACAAAAGAAGCCCGGATATACTATAATTTAGAATAAAAGGGTTCTTATAGACAAGGACAAACAAATAATAGGATCTACTAGTATAGCCCAAGAGGAGAGACCTGAAGAGCTTATTCCAAAGAGGAAAAAGGTAATGACAGAAGAAAGGCCTCAAGATGAGGAATATTCACCCACCTAGTCCCCTTTGAGGATTGGAGAAGAGTAGCTCACTGGTGAACAGGTTGAACAAAAGGGATCACAGGTAGATTTTTTTATTACTCAAGCAGAATTAGATGAGGGTAACCCTCCAGAACTTCCTCTCCCAAGTTTGGATCGAACAATAGCTAATTATAGAGGCAGGGAGTTAGACCCTGTATTAGAGTAGGCAAGTCATAAATTTTTGACTAATGACAGTTTTGTGAAATCAAGGGCTTTTCAGCAGTTTGCATGGAGGACAAACATGAACATTTTCGAGGAGAAATGTAAAAAGATGAAAATAGAGCATCCAAAAATGATGAAACTTCCATGCAAAACCAAATTAAAGAAGAAATGATGAAGGAATTGCAGAATATAAGCCCTGAGGAGGGGAGGAAAATGGTAAAGGCATCTAACATTTTATTATTACCCAATTGGGATATTGCAGATGCATTAATTTTGAATTCTGTTTCAAGTAGATTAGAGTTGCAAGACCCAAATAGAAGAGACTTCCAAGGCACTTCATTCATTGAAGATCAAGCTGCATTGGTCAGTTGGTCGTTGAGAAAGGGATCTAGAACCACACCATCACAATCAAATGAGTCTGGGTTGATGGAAAATATACTTGTAAGAAGGGCTGCTGACACTTCACATGTATAGGTAGCATATTGGAATGTCGATTCTTCTAAGTTTGTGTTGGCCACTGCTAAGAAGGAGGAACAAGTTATGTATGAGTTACAGAATAAATATGAAACACTTCTTGAGGCCTATAACAGGGAGGTAAAAAGGAGAATTGAACTTAAAAACAAGGCAATGGGGAAATCCACAAGGCCAAGAATAACATACCACCATCCTCCAGTAGAACCTTTTAAATGCACCCCCCTTGTAGAGATACCGGACACACCTCAAAGGCTTGAATATTATACAGTTGAGGAATTTGAAGAAGAGAAGAGAAAACTATGGGCCTTACATGTAGAGTTAAATACGCAGTATGATGATAAGCTTAGAAAGGCTCTAATGTATTTAGTGGACAAAATTGAGTGGCCCTTATTCTTTGATCAGTTGGTAAAAGTAATAGATATATGGGAGGAATTGAAAACTCATGATGATACCCTGAAGCCTATTGTTAATAAATGGGGAAGAAGGGAAAAGGAAATCACCCTTCTATGTTATTCAGTTATAAAGTCTTCCAATGACCATGTTGGAAAATTGTATGATATTGCTAATGACTTGTCAGATTTTGATAACAGGAGAGTTGTTCTGCAACTGAAAATTGTTTCTTATTTGAATAAGTACAAGAATAAAAAATTTGATATATTTCCTTGTGCCTTGGATAGAAAGAAGAAATTGAAAAATAAGGAAGAGTGGAGTAAAGAATTGGATGACCTTTTCTGCACAAGGATAAATAAAGTTATTAATGAAAAGGGGCATACCTGGTGGGCCACCACGACAGAGAAATTGGTTAAAGTACAATTATTTTTAGATTATTTGAAGCAAGAATTTGTTGATTTTGAAAAGAAGGCTGGTTATATTTTTAAAAAGAAAAATGATATCCTACAGTTCAGCTGACCAGATGATATACAATTCGACACTTGGATGGCAGATCTTCTGTTGGACAAGCAGTTAGAGGAGGAGAGTTTAGATGATGATGAGAAACAAGAAGGTGAGGTGCAGGTTATTGACACCTCTGCACTAGAACTGAAAAAAGAATAAGGGGAAAAAGGTAATAATGCCTGCTTAGGGTGAAAGCAGTGAGAACCCGCAGGACAAAACTGATTTGGAGGTATCACAAGATCATCCTTCTTTGGCCAGCTTGGTAGCCACGTATTTGAGGAGCCAGAATAATGAGAGACAAATTAGAAGTTGATGATTCACAACAGAAACTAGAACAGGCCTACTTGAAGGAATATTTGATATGCCTGGCATTCTGTTGTGATTGTTTTTGTCTTTTGTATGATGCTTTGTTCCTTGGACACTTGTTAGATCACAATTGCCCTTTTCTTATTGCAACTCATGCTATATAAATGAGTTTTCAAGGCATTGTGATGGTTCGAGACTTGCGCAATTTTTTGTTTCTTTCAAGAAGAGTACATATTTAGTCAATCCAATAGTATGTAGAGGTTTTGATTTTTCTTCCATTGTACTATTTGATAATAAAATTGAAATGATAGAAATGGCAATCTATTATGGGCATTCAATTTGTTTTCTATTAGTTATTGTATTAGTCATTTGAAAAGGATAATCCAAAGGGGTATTTACACTATATTTGTGTTATCAATTTTTGTCTCCAATTTATGGGTTTGTTTACTTTGAAGTCATTTAAATAAGGCTTATTTGGTTGAATACAGTCTGGATGGGTTGTATGCTGGTTTTATTGTTGCTTTTAATTCAAGCAATTATATAAATGCTTTAGTAAATTAGTAGGTTTATGAGTTCATAAAAGGGATATTGCATAAGAATGGAGATGGGTGATTGCAGTTGATTAATTATTATACAAGTTATTTGAATTAGATCTCCTGCTAATAGTCAATTTCTTGCCCAATGGATAAGGCACTAGTCCTATAAATCAGAAGTAAACAAGGATGAATTCTGCTACTACATATCAAATCATCTTACAAAATCAAAATTATTTTCAATCCTATTCAAGACTTATAAATGCTAGTCTCAACTCATTTATATCTAATTCTTGAGTCTTAGGTAGCTGCTACTTCTAGGAATATTTGTAAATTTTAGGAGAATTATGACCAGATCTACTAATAAGGGATGTGTATAAGTTTGAGAGCATTGAAGAATTGAAGTGAGTTGTTTATGTATGTGAGGGTAACAGATGAGAATCAAAATGAAACTAAGATAATTTCATACACAGTTACATTAGAATTATACCTAGGTATACCCACCTTGGTTTAGCAGAGCCAGAAGAGTAGGAAACCATCCTTTGGTTTTGTTGAAGTTGGGTTGTAGTGATTCATTCATATAGTTGATATTGGCAATTGGCTAATCCCTAGATTGTGTGAGTCATTTCACTGTGATATTAAGCATTTTGTTTCTTGATAGTTTCAGCAGTTTGAAACACCAACAACTCACACACTACTTGAAATTTGAAATAGAACAAGCTTTAGTAATACATTGCAATATATATATATATATATATATATATATATATATATATATATATATATATGGATCTTTTGGCACTGTTACTAAAATCATTTACCTTCTCGGTAAGAACATAAGTTTGTTTCAATATACAGATCTTCAAAAGGAATTTCATATCAAAAAAAAAAGTAACAAGAAATAAATTAAATTGCAGTGCACTAGGAATAATATAACACATAATGAATATTAAACCTCAATTAAACAAAAGACTATATAGTGGCTTCAATAAAACTGATGCTACACCTAAACCATCACTTGTAGCAAGCTACTTGAAGATATGTAGTACAAACCATCCCAGAGAACAACATCTAATTTTTAAAAACTTTCTCTTTTACAGGGTGAAGTTTTACTTTTTACCTTGGCAAAGTCAACCAGGTCTTCAAATAGCTTATCTTCAGGTTTAACTTGTTTGCTAGAAGTTATAGATTATTGTGGATATGCATCATTGTAAGTTCCATCATGAATGGAGATGAAAGCCAATTTTCCCGACTAGATTCTTATAATGAATATATGAGAGCACTTCAATTTCATTTTTGAATTCTACTGCACTGTGCACTTGTAGAGATCCTTTCTTGTTCCTCTTTGTGCCCACCACTTAGCCCACATTATTGAGTGTCCTATACATTATTGAGTGTCATAAAATCACCCTAGTCCTATACAAGCGACTGGAAAGAAATACCAAAAGATAATCCACAATAAGAATAATCAAATATCCACAAATAAAGCATCAAATCTTCATGATAAAAAACATCAAATCTCCATGAGCACCTGAAAAGCATCCATAT